>JBAMJR010000151.1:3110000-3577500 GCA_038501785.1 Myoxocephalus aenaeus | reverse complement strand
AACACTTCACAGCAATTAGTCCCTCAAGACATGAAATATCCCGTGTGACCAATTATGTGAAATTTTGTCCTGACATTTTGGGGATAGCTTATGCCCAAAATGGAAACCTATGGATTCATCTTCTTCGAGCTTTGAATATTAACATCAAATTTAACAGAAAAGCAGTCATTAGTTTTTGAGATACATTATTGGGTATGTTGTCACCAACAATGCAAAAAAAAGGTCAGGGTGTCACTAACATCACTATAATCCACCCTCTGGGAACCACAAATATTTGTTTTAAAGTTTGATCCATTGGATGGATGTTGACCATCAATTGAAGGGACAAAAAGTGCACTAATAAGAAAAACACTAACTGAAAAAAAAGCTGCCGTATGCTTTTTTTCACTCGTCACCAGGACACTACATCCTAACACTACAGACAATTACCATAGGCATGCAAATAAAAATAGAGCAGCGCAGGCCAAACCGGCAGCCTAAAAGAAGCTGAGTTGGCCAATATGCTGAAGCGTTAGCAAGGCTTTGTGACCATGTTTTTGATTAAACAGGCCAACTGTTTATAGTAGTAACATGTATGCACCGTGCATGGGAAGAGCGGCACTTTGTCACCACTATTTCCCACATAGACGTATTAGTTGGTCCTTGAAGCATAACGGGCTGATAATAACAAAGTAGGTTTCAAGTGCCAAGACAAAGCCTGTATGTGGGTGTACACATAAACAAGACACACACATCATTTGCTCACAGATATTAACTGTGTCACTCATTACTTGGCACCGCCGTCTTTAATAAGTGCTGTGTTTAGGTGGGTAAAACCTTATCAAAGCTGCCCTGTTGAGGTTTAAGTGTTTACTTGTCAAGTCTCCTCTGACCTCAGTCCGTTGGCATGCTGAGCCACTCCAAAGGGCTGATTATAAAAACAAGGTCCGCACCCACCAACCTCCATAACATCACAGGATCTTAGTAGCTGCCGATGCCACTCATGAAGGGAGTGCCAGAGGGGGAAATACAAGGTGACACAGATGCCAGTGAGGAAAAAGGTATTTTCTCATGACGCCATTGATAAAAGTTGCTCAATCGTCACTTAGCAGTGTTTCAAGGAAGTATTTCCAAATGTTTCCATCTGCTGCAACAGCTCTTTCTTTGCAATAATTGCTTAACTTCACCACAGAGAGTTGCTGTTTTTTTTCTGGATGGAAAGCAAAATATATCATAACCTTACAGTTCTCCCAAGGTGGCTGAATCTTATTTGAAACCTAAAAAGAACAAAGAAAAAACACTTGGTAAATAATTAATAAGGAAATTCTAATTATAAAAACAAAACAAATGAGTTGAAAGTTTACACTTGGGTAAAATCATGATTTAGATAGAAATCAACAATGATAATTTATCTAAACAGTGTTTTTTTTATGTTGGTGGATGTTTTAGTTTGGGTTAATTGGTTTCTGTATGGGGATAAAAATGATGTTGACCTACAATAAATATTGTGTTTCTTTGATTCTTGACAAACCATATCATAATTAATGGATTTTTACCGGTTACTAAAAGGAATTGAATCTGAATTGTATTAATACAGTGACAACAACACTGACAACTGTACATTTTAAGGGCGGCTGTAGCTCAGGGGGATGAGTGGTTGTCCCGCAACCACAAGGTAGCAACCTCAATCCCCAGTCCCCCCATAGCTCACATGCCGAAGTGTCCCTGAGCAAGACACTGAACCCTTAACTGCTCCCCAGGCGCCTCACAGGGCTGCCCACTGCTCCCCATCCAGGGATGGGTCAAATGCAGAGAAGAATTTCCCCAAGGGGATTAATAAAGTGCATGTTTCTTTTCTTTTCTTTTTCTTAAGAATAAAAAAATATGAGCAACAAAATAGAGATAATAAATAGGCTACAGACGAATGGCCAGAACACTTCCTGCAACTCCTGTCATGAAAAACTTCAAGTCCAATGTCAGCATGGTCGATACTGGGTCCTGTCAACTTTTCAAGACTATCTATCTTTGATTATGTGTGGTCATTGTAGCATCATGGCAAGAGTTGGTTTCATAGCAGCTAACGTCCAGATTTTGAATCCCTCCAATTGGCTTCATCGACCGTGCCACCTACGATCTACCCTGCACCCCCTGCAAAGTCCGGGCCAGCAAACAGATGACGAGGAGGCTCCGCTCACCCATGTTGGTACAGCTGCCTCTTCTCCGGCCTCAAACCAGCAGCAGCAACAGCTGGAAAGACTGAGGCTTTGTCTGGCCCAATAGGCCAAAAGTGCTGGGAAAGTGATATTTGTCTGGCCGCAGAGTTGAGCTACGGGGCCATGAAAGGACATCACTGGCTACCACTGGATCAAGTCACTGAGAAACCACGCTATGCTCTCTTGAGTGAAACAGATATAGGTTGTGATTGGCCTATTGTTGGATAATCGAGGTAAATAGTTGGTGATGTGCCATTTTATGAATGGATGGATGGATGGGTGGTTTGGCTCCGAAGTGCAAATCTTGGCAAGTTGAACAGTGTGGATTATTTGGGGAAATGTTATATATACCTTCATTTTAATTCCTTCATCTCGAGGCAACACCATTCATCCATGTGGTTTGCTTATGATACCACGGGGACTCTGATGGGACATTCCCTTCAAATAAACAGGATGGACAAATCATATATCGAGTCAATTTAAACAGATTCGGACAGTTTGAGATGTAAAATGAAACCAGTATTCACTAACGGATGATATAACCTTGTGTTATACTATAAAGTATTTGGGGATGTGTGCTGTAATTTATGCAACTTCATACTCAACTCATAATAGATAATATGATATTGGTTATTGTTAGTAAAAGATTAGCTACTCTGAGGACACCCCAGCTATCACTGTCAATTATCATTATTAACATCCTCAAAACAGCATCGTCACTGTGTACAGGGCCATGAACGTGTATCTTTCTCTCCCCCTCTCTTTCTCTGCCTTTCCCTCGCCCTCCCTCTTCTTCCCTCTCTCCTGCTGTCACCTCTCACAGAGCCTGGCAGCATCAAGCCAGCTTGCATTTTAATTTGGCCCTGAAGTTACTTATTTCATTATCGATCATCCGTAATGCTGAATCAATGTTCATCTTGTTACGTGGGCCATACCCGTGTAATACAGTGATAGTGGGGCCCGGAGTTACTCATTCCCTTTACAAAGTGACTTTACCGTAAAATCAATGCCTTGTGTTACTGATACAGGGGAAACTGCAGCAGATGGAGCGAGAGTGAGTGGGCAGAGAGGAAACAAAACAAAAAACTCACCTTTAATGCAACATTATTAAAGGCACTCACAAGGCAGAACACATATCTATACTGTGAGTATTGTGTCATCAGAGTATGAGCCATTATGCTTTGCTACGGTGCAATTAATATTATGAATGATATGTAAAGTGATAACATATTCATATTCAGCTGATATGAGTTGGATTTCATGTTGTGGTTAGTGTATTAACTGTGCTTAGAATGTACCCTTAATGACATTTGACATGTTTTTCACAGCTCTGGATTATTTTATATTGACCGTGCCCCTTGACCCAGCACAGGCATATGATGTTGGAAAATATTAATATGGTTCCATCCGGATTATTGCAATGACAGATTGTGTTCCCTAAATAATGACAATGTAAAGGAAGTATAAAAATAATTTATGATTTATATGTCCATGTCCATGTGAAAGAACTACGAGTAAAACTGCAGAGAAAGTATGAAACACTGTGCTATTATGACCTGTTAATATCAATTGATAAATAAACCAGAAAACCCAAATTATTCTTCGAGTGGGTTTTTCCCCTTGTTTTTTTGACCACTTCTCTCCCAGCCTCCCAGGGCAAAATTAACTAGTATGCCAGTAGCATCTTTTGGAGGGATATATAAATATCATTGTGAAGTGTTAACTTCATATATATAGTATCCAGCAAAGACATTAAAGGAATATTATAGTAGGACATTGAAGTGTAAGCTTATTTATAAACCCCCACTATTGAGTGAAATAGGCACACAACATATATATAGTATAATATTTGATATAGACATTTACTAGCAGATAAAGGCCGATAAGCCCTTATGAATGCAATATTTAGACACATGTCTATAATCTGGGTTATAAACACTATACGCAGGCCTATATAGAGTATTTAGGTTAAATGCAAATTGCATATTGCACTAAATGTATAAGCTGCTGGTACCTTTGGTTAAAGCTCTGTTCGAGGCCTGAATCTAAAATGGATCTCCCACTCAATCCATATGCTTAGCCTGACTGACTGACTGTTTAAATGTAGTATAGCATACAACCTGAACTTAACACGTTAATGTAAAACATTTGTGAGGCAATGTGTTAATTCACACTTTGATCCGCTGTCCTAACCCAGTTTAATAAGTTGCAGTCCATTGACTATTAATTTGTTTCCAAATGGTGTGAGCAGGAGGAACGGTTCCAAAATGCTTTACTTTGCCACTAATGCAAATCAAAGTTAGGCTATCTATTTAATATGCATGATTGGTTGATGTAATGCAATTAAAATCATACTATTGAAATTATTCGAACAGAGGGGGAAAAAATTAAACTTTAAATGTATTTCAAAGTACACTTGCTTCTGCTTCTAAGAACAATTAATTTTTAGAAACTAATTCATTTATTGGATTAAGCTTCACTGTTCTTTAAACACTGCAAGATTTATTGGACCTTTATTTCACCCTAATGGGACATGAGTTTGAAAGAGCTTATTGGGAGATTGAATGTGTTGCAGTTAGTTTTTTAGGTTACCCACAGATTTAAGTTTGAAACCGCTGAGGAACATTTCTGATTAACAACAACAGTATGTATATTCCCAACAGCTAAGGATAATTGCTTCGTAATAAGATATGATAATACCAAGAGTCACTTGAATGAATTACCCTGAGACTTTTTCCTGTATGTTTTATCATTTAGTTTCATCATTCTGACAGATGTCAAATATATTGCAGTTTAATTATTAGCTTTATCTGACGGGTATACTTTTCATGATCACATTTAAAAAGTTGTAAATCACTCCACTGCACTATATTCTTATATAATAAGTACAGCAGCAATCCTCCTGAAACTGAAGATGCCAAATTCTGGTGAGTAACAAACTCTGCAAATACTACTACTGCTGGCTCCGGTCCCCTTTCAAGAACTGCTGAACAAAACGAGAGCTGCTTTGTCAACCAAGTACAGAAATCTCTCCCTGTCTCTCTCTCACACACACACACACACACACACACACACACACACACACACACACACACACACACGTGCACGCGCACGCGCACGCGCGCACACCGACGCACACACACACTTTAGACTACCAAAAGCATCCAACGGTCATTAATTGCGTTTTCTTTTTGATAAAAGATGTTTTTAGTTGTGTTTTTTTCTGTCATCGGAGCGTTATGGAAAAGATCTAAATGTGTAATTTGAAGTGTTTCTGTTTGAAGTCTTTGATCTCGCCTGTTTAGCAGAGCCTCGGTTCATCGTTTGCGACGTGTCGCTGGTGCCCTGTGTATTGCATAAGGAACTACTGTTGAGCGATAGGCCGTGTATGTTTGCTTATGAGAATGTGAAATTGTGTCATCTGCATAATTACCGTCAAAGAGCTCTCTACAAAACAGCCCTCAAGTCACTCGTGTGTGATTGCCCTCTTTTTACAGCACCTACAAATTAAATTGGCTCCAGCGCGCTGCCAGCATTCGTCCAGAATTTAAAAAAGTAATTAAAGTTGGTGTAAATAAATAATAATAATAATATAATAATAATAATAATAATAATAATAATGTTAATTAATAATAAATAAATACATATAAATTATACCTTAAAAATAATAAATAAATAAGAAGTCAAAAGGATCTAACTTGGTGGATTGCATGTGCTGAATTTTGGCCTATTCCGCTGTGTGTGCGTGTACACGGAAGTCAAACAGGGGTTAGTTTACTGTTTACTGAGATTATCTTTAGGAGAGAGGGGGAGCCGCGTCTTAATGCTTTTATGGCTACGCTAGTTTCCCGGGTCGGTGTGAAAGTGTTAAGTTAGTGCGTGGTGCGTTTGATTGGAGGCAATAAATCAGACGCAGTCCTTGGCGTGGGTGGAGTCGAGGGAGGGGGGGGGGGGGGGGGGGCTGGTGGTGGGGGGGCGGGGATGAGACACGTGTCCATCCGGACTCCGAGCGCTGCTTAGTGGACACCAGCAGTCAGACACCTCGCTCAGATTTATTTATTCTCTCTCTCTCTCTCTCTCTCTCTCTCTCTCTCTTCTTCTTCTTCTTCTTTCAGCAGAGTGATTGGACGGGATTTTTTGTATTTTTAAAGTTCTCTTTCTTCTGTACACTTATGCACTTATCTTTAACCACCCTCCACTTCACTGTCTGGACCCCCTCAGTTTGCAGGTCGATTTTACGTGTGCGTGTATTTGTGTGTGCGTGTGTGTGCGTGTGTGCGCGCGCGCGCGTGTGCTTGCGCGCGCATGACTGTGTGTGTGTTAAGTGTGAGCGTGCTATTGACTGCTATGTAGTGATTACCATTCCGGTCGGATGGCACCAGCAAGCCGCTGTAATTAATAACCCCATAATCCGGGTTGGGGTGGATGTCGGCGGAGAACACACACAGATTCAGGACAGAGTTTTACAGAAACAAGGCGTATCCTTATGGGTAGCTATATATGAGAAATTATAGCTGCTATTATCCCTCCCAGACAATGATAACTATCTGCTTCCAAAGAAGATTAAAGGTTTATACAAGTTCAGAATTCTTGGAAACCGCGATCGCATTATCAAAACTACACTGAGATTGATGAGATTTCATCTCGCTGTCAATAATACATTAAGGCTTATATTCAAAATAAAGTGCGTGAAATAATAATTCAACCTCTGCAGTTGTTTTGCAAACGATTAACAAAACAGATGCTGGTACAAAATTGGTTGAAATGCGATTACGGTTGTCCCGTACACACTTTTATGTATTGATTCCTGGAATTTCAATTTCGACTCCCTTGTTTTGTTTTAATCCGTATTATTTACAAGAAACATCAGGTTGCATCACAATTATGAAGTGGATTTCTTAAAGTGCGGATGATCGTTTTGTTTTGTAGTGGATTAAGAGAAAAGTATTTAGAATAACTAAATTATTTGTTGACTTAAGTTTTTCTTCGAGCGATCTGTTTATTTACTCCGTATCACCATTGTCATTATTATTATTATTACTACTTAACTATTTGTTTTGCATTATTATTGTTATTGTGGTTGTTAATAAAAGCAAAATTATTATAAAATAATGACTATATATATGTGTATGTATATATAGTCCTTATTTTACTTTTTCTTACTGAAGTCAGCGTGTTGTTTCCTTAGAATACACATCTCCCCAGCCCAATCCACTAACGTGTTTATTACTTGTCATTGTTGCTACTTTACACTTAGTCTTCATTAACAGTGTAATGTGCCTATCATCAGCTCTCTCTTTGATGTCAAGTGGCTACATGCGTCCCGTTTGATGTCTCAAATTAAAGACTGAATTGACTCCGATTCGCCTGCCACCAAGAGTCCATAACACCTCAAAACCAGTGTAAGAAAACACAGCTTGCACCCAGTGACAGAGCGATAAATAAAAAGGTGTGTGTAGCCTGTGATCCGGGTTCATTGCAAGGCATGACCACCGTCTGCAGTTACAAACACATTCATTATTTTCATATTTATGCTTGTGTGTTTGACACTGTCCATTGATATTTTTGTTTAATATAGAAGAATGTTGATTCAAAAATATGTGTGCAAACACTTTCCCATTAATATAAAAGGGAGGAAACTGCCTTTCTCGATGTTCCTTCTTTTTTTTTTTTTTTTTTTACCTAGCCTCTATGTATCAAAGTGTCTTATCTTTTCGTGTTAAAAAAAAAAGAATTAAAAAAAAAAGTTCATAAAAATGCTTACTGTTGTGTAAATGTGCGAAATGGAGAATTAACGCAAACAATGCGGTAGGACAGACACGAACAAATAACAAATGAAATAGATTGGCGAGCCATAAAATGAGAATTGAAAACCCCATTCAAATAAGAGCTCGCGACGTCAGTGCACTTATCCGAGAAAAGAGAGCGAGGGAGGGAGAGAGAGAGAGAGAGAGAGAGAGAGAGAGAGAGAGGCTGTTTGGTGAGCGGTGCATGAGAGGGGTGAGATTTGAGAAATAGGAGGGGCTTCTAAACGACTAGAAATGTCAATCTGAGCAAGGGAGTCCCAATAATCTAAAGCAATCTGTAAGGACCTGACCTTAGTCCATCCAGATCAATAGGGAAGTGAGGGTGGAAAGAAGAAGAAGAGGAAGAAATAAGGGGCGCAACCGGATCGTTTACACTGGCTGTTACCGAGGAAATATAGACTTCCCTTGCTTGCACCTTTTGTTGCTCACATGCTCACACTGTAAAAGTGGATATCGAGGCAATTCCCTTGCTTTGTGTGATTGCAGCAGACTTTTTCCCCTTTTCCTGCCGCCATGTCGTTCCCTCAACTGGGATATCAGTACATCCGACCGATATACCCGCCGGAGCGCCAGGGGATCGCCAGCAATGCCCGCGCCGGGACAGAGCTCAGTCCGTCCGGCGCGCTCTCCAACGTCCTCTCCTCTATGTATGGATCTCCTTTCGCCGCAGCAGCGCAGGGCTATGGAGCGTTTCTGCCCTACTCGAACGATATATCAATTTTCAATCAATTGGTGAGTCACTCTGCTCTCTCTTAAGTCATCCATAACTTTTTTTTTTTTTTTTACCTCACACTTGCAATGAAAAGAAATAAGCAAAGTCTTCAGGAGAGGTTTATTGGCACTTTTGGAGCGTAAACTTTTGGAGCGCCGTGGTCGGAGCTGCTCTGTGGCTGAATGTTGTGTGAAATGTGCTTAAAAGTGGTTAAAAAGTGACACATTAACAAACTGTGCTTCGGGCTTATTGTTAGATCGTTTCCTGAAAGCGATAGCAAAAGAGTGAATAAAAAGCTGCAACGTGCTGTGAAGGTTTACAAAGGCTATATGTGTGGGGAATAAGTGCATACAAGAAAAGCCTTCTCCGCGTAAGGGTTTTGCTATAAATATAAAGTACATTTAAAATAATTCCTTTTTTGTCATTCGGTTGTGGTACACATAACATTTTGAGTTCAACAAAAATACTTTTTTTTGTTTTGAGTGTTTGTTTCTTTACACTTATAATACACTCCTTGTTGTTTTATTCCTGTAAATCACCATGTCATACTGCGTGGCTTGATTACATTTATCGTGAAGAATAATTCCAGACAAAGTATCCTTTGGCATTAATATTTGAAGTCTAAGAAATCCCTCTGACTCTGTGATTCTTTGTCTTTGCAGGGTGCTCAGTATGAACTCAAAGACAGCCCCGGTGTCCAGCACCCAGGCTTCGCCCACCATCACCCTGCTTTTTATCCATATGGCCAATACCAGTTCGGTGACCCATCCAGACCAAAAAACGCCACCAGGGAGAGCACCAGCACCCTGAAGGCCTGGCTCAGCGAGCACCGCAAGAACCCCTACCCGACCAAGGGCGAGAAGATCATGCTGGCCATCATCACCAAGATGACCCTCACCCAGGTGTCCACCTGGTTCGCCAACGCCCGGAGGAGGCTAAAGAAGGAGAACAAGATGACCTGGGCCCCTCGGAACCGCACCGACGAAGAGGGAAATGTTTACGGCAGCGATCACGAGGGGGAGGAGGGGGACAAGCGGGAGGACGAGGAGGAGATCGACTTGGAGAACATCGACACTGAGAATATTGAGAACAAGGACGACTTGGACGACCAGGACGACCTGCATTCAGATAATAAACTAGACGGGAGGAGTGACTCTGAGATTTCGGACGGCTATGAGGATTTACAAGGGCCCGACCAGAGGTTTCTAAAGGCTGTGGGGAAAGAGGGCAAAGACGTGGAGAGGGGAGGAGAGCACTTCCACAGCCACCACCACCACCTTCACCACTCCTCGTTGGACACCAAAGCGTCCCAGGCCAACGGGGAGCCGCTCAAACTTAACCCGGTGTCCGTTAGCTCGCCGCCCTCAGAGAACCTCCCTGCCCCGGCCCAGAAGCCAAAGATCTGGTCTTTGGCAGAGACAGCCACGGCCCCTGACAATCCGCGCAAATCGCCACACATGAACGGCAGCAACTCCGCGGGGCCCGCCGCCCAGACCATAATCGCCCCACATAGACTTATCTCTTCTTGTCCCGTTGGGAAAATCCAGAACTGGACGAACCGAGCCTTCTCGGCGCATCAGCTGGCTTTACTGAACTCAAATCATTATCTGGGACTCGCAAACCAGGCCACGGGCCTGGCCCTCTACAGCAGCAGGCACACGGAGGACAAGAGTCATAGTTCAGAGACTTCAGTCACAGGTACATGTCCCCGACACTGAGACGCGCATGTATCAATAACTACAAAAACAAAGACACTAGCCCGTTGCCCGCCATTCATTTCTATTATTTTAGATCTCCTTTTGCCTTCTTTGCCTCTTCATGGATTTTTGTTGCTCTCTTTCTCTAGGCCACACAGATGAACAGTGTTACAATATAGTATCTTACAGAATACAGTGTGTGTGATGTATGCGCGCGCGTGTGTGTGTGTGTGTGTGTGTGTGTGTGTGTGTGTGTGTGTGTGTGTGTGTGTGTGTGTGTGTGTGTGTGTGTGTGTGTGTGTGTGTGTAACTGCTTTGAAAAATGTCCGAGAGAATTATTTAAAAAAAAACTCATTAAGACAAAAAAGTCAAACGTTGAATTGGGTGAAAAGTGTTCTTAATATTGGTGTCCGTTTCCTCCTTTATTTGGTATTGCTACATCCATGTGGTATTGAGGCCCATGTGCTTTTATTCAAGTCCCTCATCCTATTAAGCTAACTAGTTTTCAACACTAAATTCACTGAAACCCGGGATGGGCTCTGAGAAGAGGCAGTTCAATGAATGCATTTTAATTTTCATTGCCACAATTTCAGAGAGATCTAGTGCCTTGGATGCAGAGAAAAAAAGTTGTTAAAAACAGCTTTCCACCCAGTTCAAAGATAGCGAGGCTGTCAATTGATGACATTTGGGATTTATTTTTTTTGATGCCATATCACTTTTTTTATTTTTTATAACGCAATATTTACCCAAATTAGCTTTTATTCTAAGATTTTTCTTCTTCTTTTTTTTTATCCCTGTGTGTGTGTGTGTGTGTGTGTGTGTGTGTGTGTGTGTGTGTGTGTGTGTGTGTGTGTGTGTGTGTGTGCGCGCATTTTTTCGTCAAGGCCTATGTTACACTTACTTGTTTGGTCATATAAATGAGCTCAATGCAAATTCACTACAGGCTCGTTTTTGAAAGGCAATTGTCACTTTTATATCATTTTTTTTGTTGGTTTTCCCAAAGCTATTATTAGTTTGATTTCTTTTTAGATCACTACAATTTTGTTTCTGTTACCCAGTGTATTTCAGGCCTCAGAACCAACTAGCAGCGGTGGTTCTTTCGGCTCTCTCCTCCATAACCTCACACCAATCCTCTTTATTCTTTTATTTTTTATTTTATTTGAATATGGAATGTAAAATAAGAATAATACATCTCTGTATACTTACATTGTAAGCATGTCCTGTGTAAAACTGCTAATGTAATAATGTATGAACCTGTAGTCTGTGAGTTTTGTTTTCTTTTTGTAAGTTCTGTGAGGATTTAATGTTCAAATGTTTTGTATATAAAGTTAAGAATATGTACATACTTGTGAACCAAATTGTACAAGAAAGTCTATATTTTGGCTAATAAATGAACTGCTGCAACTTTAAGAAATTGCTGTTTTTTGGCCGAGGTATTTTGACAGCTGCTTTTGATGGTGGCTGTTATTGTGCACTGCAGCTTGAATTGCATTGCTTTGGTTTGTGTGTGCGTGTTAGTGGACAGCCTGAGGCACAGACTTCATCCGCCGTGGCAGTGATAAGTAAATATTCGAGAGGGATTTATCACACTTTTGTAGTGGAGGGATTTAAGGCTAATTAGCCAGTGTTGCGGCATATATTTGGATATTAGTGTTGTGGGATTATCCATATAGGGACGTAAAATGAATAATTCTTTCATTAATTTTCGTCTGAAATTGTATGGTTTATAAAGAGACTTTAGGTAATGAATGACTGGCTTCTATTTGGTAAAAGCGGTTCAGCTGATCCTCAGGAAAGATTTTGGTTTCGCGTTGCAACTCCCAGATCTCATCATGCTCAATTTGTAATGCCTTCGCTCTTCGCATATTTCATCAAATGTTCCTCAGCTAACGCTGCTCTTTGGTATAATTGTAATATATGGTCGCTGTAGAACTAATAATAATATAATGTATTGCGTTTGCCTGGGATGTGATCATTTGCATGTGCGAGCCCTTATCAGAGGAAGTTTATGTAAACTTAGTGTTGGAGCTCCCTCTACAGTCACATGCAGTCGGCCCTGTTCTGGTGCGCACACACACACACACACACACACACACACACACACACACACACACACACACACACACACACACACACACACACACACACTCACAGATTGAGCTCCAAGTCTCAATTTATTTTGGACCATTTCTAATTTATCTATCAGGTGCGATAACAAATTCGATAGTGCATTTTGCTCATATTAATCTGTCACAATATTAGACCTTTTTTTTACGTGTTTCGAACCTATGTGGTGATTTTATGACGTGCAAACGCAGTGCATATGTCACAACGAATCACTTGTTTTGATGCGTCAAAAGGCAAGCATGTATGCATGTGTTTTAAAGGCAAGTAAAAATTTATAATTTTCGCCTAAATGATCAAACATATATTTTCAAAAAACAAAGAGGCGTTTTTAGTTTGCGTCACAACAACAATGGTCAACAATTATGTATAAATATTATGTAAATATGTACAATAAAGCAAAACCTGTAAAATATATATAAGTAGATCAAATGTAGCTTCTTTTGTTTTACACTCGTCAATAGCTGGAGTATTGAACAAGCTTTTATGGCTGCCTTAACTTGAGAATTACAGGACTTCTCAATTATCCTTGAAAGCGCCTTCAATCGTTTCCCTTCATTCTTGCGGTAGATGAGATAAAAGGTTATACAAAAAAATAAAGATAACAGAGGAAGGAAGAAAATAAAACAGGAAAGAAAAATGCCGTCAATATTTATAATATTCACATTTTGCCGATATGATCAAAAGTATCTCCAGCCTCAGATGAAACATTGAAGTTGTTTGCAAATGTGTGTTTTATCCAATTTATTTAATAGTAGAAACTTAATATGTAAATGTTTAAAACGTCCAGAAATGTATTTTGGGAGACCAACTTCGATTTGTAATGTATCCTACTTAAAACGAAAAGCACCCCTTTCGATGATATTTTCATTATTTATTAATTTCAGATTGTTTTAAAGGACTTAGTTTTATGATTGCTTTTATATATTTTTTAAACATAAAAAAAAAAAAAAGAGTCTGTCTCACATTCCACAGATGTTCAACGAGGACGGGCTCTTTTAATGTCAGCCTTTCAGGACAGCAAAGGCAGATGAGAAGGGCTCGAGCCGCGTCCTCTCTGGTTTACACGCGTTAAACAAACCCAACTCAGCCGAGGGAACGAGTCCGCTCACCATGTTGCCTTCCTGTCTAATCAATTATCTTCCTTAAGAGTCCGATCTAACCGCGCGATGCATATTAATAAGTGGCATCAGCTGATTGATTGTAATAGTGTTTTTTCGTCTTATTTTCTTCACATTATTGTCCATTTCCTTTCGTTCAAGGAAATTGCTTTGAATGACCAGCATTACGGTAAAAGGCCATTTCACAATACAAAGGAAAATTAGGTGTTCATATGGAATGTTACAAGGAAACAATCAAATAAAAAAAATTATATAAATATAAGGTGGGCTGTAGCTGCATGTGAGCACACTGCACCTTATACATAACGACGCGTATTCCCTCACTGTTCACAGGACGTTTGCTCCTGAGGGGCCCAGAACAAGCCACCTCTTGATCATGAGGAGTCAATTGAAATGCTACTGAAGGGCCAGTGATCGTGTCTAGAGCTCAGGGCCTCTCCTCTGATCAGTGCATGAAATTAGGGATTAAAATGCCTCGGCAGAAACAAAGTAATCATGGCTGCTTATGTCGCCATACGTGTCCAACCTGCTCCCGGTTACAAAGAGCAAATGGAATGCATTAGCTAACATTTTGCTCTGAGCTGCACACGGACCATTTCCAGTGGGGCATGGTGTGTCACTCGTTTCCTCGCACGTTAAGTGGATGTTCTCCTGGCTAATGAGCAATAATCAACATTGACTCTTCTTCTTATTTTCTGAGGTCCATGCGTTAAATGCTCAGAGTCTGCTGGGCACACTTGTGCTTAACTGCCTCAAAAGCACAGGGTAATCCATTCCATATGAGATGGTAAGACATTAAAGAAGTTAAGATGGAATTAAACATATTAGGAGCTAGAGGCTTAATAGCTACAAAATAATCAAAATGAGATATTATGGATTTTCCGATTCAGATATCCCACATTATAAAGCAAA
This sequence comes from Myoxocephalus aenaeus, assembly GCA_038501785.1. Classification (NCBI taxonomy): domain Eukaryota; kingdom Metazoa; phylum Chordata; class Actinopteri; order Perciformes; family Cottidae; genus Myoxocephalus; species Myoxocephalus aenaeus. The sequence continues at coordinate 3,562,935 of JBAMJR010000151.1, read as the reverse complement.
TAGATTCTCAATCATACTCACTGTGATTATTTATAAATGAATAGATGATTCTGCAAATATGAAGACTGGGAAAGTTGCAAGTTTAAATAAATTACACTTTATTTCTTATCACATTATGTTTTGCCATGAATGCTATGTTGACTGCTGCTCCCTTTCGCCCTCAGTAGTCTGAGACAGGACTACATGCAGCTACATGGGGCGGGGGCGGAGGTGGGGGAAAGCAATGCACTGTTAAACGGCCATTTAGAAGGGGAAAAATCTGAGAAAGATGGAATCATTAAAAGGAAATCTAATCTGTCTTTCGAAGTGTTCATTGATCTGGGAGACGGTGGACGGCAGTGCGAGGCGGCTGAAAGGGTCTGGCCAATGGAGCCATCAGAGGTGCACGTGTGAATGGGGAGAAGCCATGGAGTAAATAAACACGAGAGCAGCCCATTGGAGAGGGCCAGAGGTGCCCTGTGAAAGAGGAGGCCGCTGCAAATAAAGGGGGTCAGTCTTGTGTTTTCACCCCATCCACCCCTTCTGTCATTGTAGCCCCACCACCAGTGCCACCTCCTCCTCCTCCTCCTACCCCCAGGCAGGCCCGTTCTGCCACACCCCCTCCTGCCACCGAGACAGACAAATGTCACCTCCTTTGTGGACCTAGTCAGGCTTAGAAGCGGCCCACTGTCTTTGTGCGGTGGACTAATCCTTTTATGAGCCACTGTCGACTGCGCCCCCACCCAGCGCTTGCCCGGGCCAAGAGAGGGGCTGCCCTTTTGCGAGCACTCGGCCTGTGTGTTAGCTGACCACAGGAGGAGCAGGGATCTGCTCTCCGGAACACATGTCCCACACACCACATACCTTTATACACAGGCTTACAGGGCCGCCGCACTCCACGGCAACTTGTTACAGCGGTCGCACTCCAGAGCTGAAAGAAGAGGAGGAGGAAAGCTCAATTTTACCGCTGCCGAAGATATGCGACTTCTGTGTCTCCTGCATGTTTTATGGCACATTCATTATTGAGAATGTAAGTGAAAGTGCAGCGGCAACACGTTAAAGAATAGCCAGGGAGAGAGCGGTTGTTGTGTTTCCCTGGGCTGAGCAAAGGACAAAAGGCCCAGAAGGAGGGACATTCTCTGGGGCCGAAGCGGGAGAGAGGGAGGGCACTGATTTCATGCCTTTTGTTGATGGAGGTTAGAGAGAGAGGAATTCTTTCACTGAATCCGAAAGGCAACAAGTGGGGAAGGGGGCGACAGGCCGACAGGCCAGAAGGAGAGGCATTGGGGCTTTTGCCGTTCACCCAGCTGAAAGATTGTGCTTTTTTCAGCCCCCTTCAGATCCTTCAGACAGGCCAGAGTTACAGGGCAATTATGGAAATGCAGCTTTGAAGCGAAGCATAGCCGTCTTTCAGCTCTTCCTCGGGACAAAGCAAAGGCAATAAGGGCTTTTTATGCACCCTCCTCTATAAAGCATGTTTCAGCTCCAGTATGTGTATGTTCTTGACTTTTCTGCTCTAACTCACACAATATTGTAGTCGGTGGTGACATTTGTGAATATGCTTTTAAAATAAGTGTAATAAAAATAATGGGAACATATATTTTTTTTTACATAAAGAAATATAAGAAAAAATGTTCACGTGTTTCTGGTGAAAAGCTGCATTCCCTCATCTCTTTACGATGTCAATCTGTCTGTAAAGCATTTACCGAGGAGATGAGCACAGGGGTGGGTTTATAAAAAAAACGCCTGGCCTCATAGCTGTTTCCAACAGCTGCACACTTTTACCAGCCTGATGTCGCCTCTCCGCACCCTCTGCACTCACACGTCACTAACAGAGACCCAGCAAACCATCAGCCCTGCGCCTTCTCAGCTTTGTACATTAGTCAGCGGTGTAGCATAGAATTTCGCCACCTCGTGTGAACTAATAAGACACATTTTCTCCGGCTTTTGAGAGGATCGCAGGAGAGTGATGTCTCTACATCACCCGACACAGCAGAGGCCTTGTACAACAGAGCCTTTACACTCCGAGCGTATCTGACAAATGCCAATACTCCGGCGTTCACTCATCACTGTTAATGAGAGGACATATTTTGGACGTTTCCAATATTTGTACAGACTTCCTATGAAGGCCCTTTTATTCACAGTACCAGGCCGGAGAGGACAAGGGTGGGGTAGGTTGGGGGTGTATTCATGACTCCTCAGTATTGGGTGACTGGTGAAGGGAACTTAATAAATTCTTCCTCCTTGGAACACTGTCAAACAAGTCCTTTCTTACATCTCCCATGAATACATTACCAGCGGGTTTGATTGATTAGAGACCCTCACAAGAGGGTGAACCGATGAACCGACTCCCCCGGTGTGATTAATAGACTTTATTAAGAGAGTCCTCTCCTTTTTAATAATGGTAATGTAAAGGAAGGCGTTGTGGGGGTGGAGGGTGCGCAGGAAGTCTAACGATGATCACTGGCTCTGTCCCTCTCTCTGATCCACAGCTCCTTTAGTTTAAGTTCATTTTCCCAACCTCCAACTGGCAATATACATCACCCCCTTATCAGTGCCACACACAGATATGAGGTTCCTTTTATATACTGTTTTCACTTTGGTGCCTGCACACTGCCAATATGAAAATCTTTAAAAAGTCTCTCCGGGGTAATGTGAGAGGCAGGATTGATTTGGATTCCAACTCAGAGTTTACAGCTAAATAAAATTGGCTCAGTGTTCGTGAAATATCTTTAATAGACCTCAGATCAGAAACTAAGTAATGACTGTATAACTCGCTACCTGATGCCTGTATTGTGGTAGAGCAGTGCATGTGACAGTATGCCTCTAAAAGCATGCGTCGCTCTACTTGATGGCATTTTTTATGTTCAGAAGGAATGACAAAATATCTATTTTCCCCATTTCTCCATCTTACATAATCATTCTAAAGTCTAGGGGTACTATGACCCTTGACCTCCTTGCACTTTGTTGTTTAAATTGAGTGATTCTCGGTTTTGTACAAATTTGAAGTTGTTGTGAATAATATAATAATAATAATAATAATAATAATAATAATAATAATAATAATAATAATATATGACATGCATTTATTTAAAAATTAATGCATGTCATATATACAAAAATATGCAATATGTACACTTTCCTGTGTGCATGTGTGTTTGTAAGGCAAGGCTTCTATGTGGTAGGTGCGTATCCAAACAGCTCGCTGGCTAATCATTGTTCTTGAGAGCTAGCGTGGTGTTAGGCAGGGGGTAAACCATGTACAGGAAATTGTTTAACCACCCAGAGCTGAGCTTGCTTATCAGCACAGCACAGGAACAACAGAGACTTCATAGCACTGGACACAGCAGCTCCAACTTATCATCATGCTGTATTTTGCAATACACCACCACAAGTGATTTATTCAAACACGGATACCACAGATAGGGCTATTCACGTCCCGGCGCATTACTGCATGACCCAGACAGGTCCTGTTTGCTTTCCTGCAACAAACCAGACTTGCACACACAACCATATATGACATCACGAGACAAGCCAAGTGTTGCTCACTGCTGCTGTAAACCTGAGAGGGAGGTCGATAACAGCAGGTGAGAGGGCTTCGCTGTGTAATGATGATGCCTACCAGTGTCTAAGTTGTAAACCCTGCTATTGATTCTCCTCAGTTCAACCAATAGTCTCCACAATCTCCCATGCCTGAAAGTCTGCAGTAATGTGTCTACATAGAATCCAATATCCGCCACTATTAATGAATACTGACAAGCAGCTCGTCTTTTTATTTTTTTATTTTGATTTAACTAAGTTAGTCCAGTGAAACTTCAGATCCTGTTTCCAAAGAAGACCTGGCCAAGGTTGCTGTATCACAGTAATTTACAGTAAGTATAATGAAAAATAAACAAGTTGTATATTAAAGTGGAGGAACATGTTCGAGAAACTGAACACAAATGAAGAAAGGCATAGTGCTAAAACAGTTAATATATGTCAATACAAAGTGTTGACTCCATGTTCTGGGGGTATAATGGCTTTAGCCAGTCTATCACGCTGAGATGAGGCTGGGTGACAGGCTTCCTCGTACTCCACAGGGAGTTTAAAAGTATACATGTATATGCTAAAGCCAGAGGAAAAGAGGAGGCAGAGAATGTACTCTATTCTTCTCAACTTTTCTTTATGCTTAGATAAACTTGTTGTCAGGCACATTGTCAGCCACTCCAGCGTGACACCTCACAGCCAGATAATGGTATTGCCATGCAAATGAGAGATGGTGAGAGCTATACCACCAGTGTGTGTGTGTGTGTGTGTGTGTGTGTGTGTGTGTGTGTGTGTGTGTGTGTGTGTGTGTGTGTGTGTGTGTGCATGTGTGTGCATTCATCCATGCATCTGTTTTGTTAGTGTTTATTAGAGAATGAAAGGGTGGGCGACAGAGTGATTCAGTAGTGGCATGAGGATAGATTGGTGCCTTGTCTGTAATACGGAAACTAAATGCATGCTGAAGGAGGATTGTAGAGCCAAATTCTGTTCTGTTCCAACTCTCTCTCATCTACTCCTGGGAAATCTCCCTCATCTAGTCAAGACAAGATGCCTTAAGACATCACAGAGAAAAATTAAAGATGACAGTTTGTCACAACCAGAGTCACCCAAATTGCTAAGTAGAATAAATGTGCAATATTATGTCCTGATGTAACTGCAAGAGTTTAGATTATAGAATCAAACAAGACAAGTCACACTTTTACAAGACGACGGGACGTCACATAAGAGTGTAAAGGGACCGTGAAAACATGCTGTGGACACCAAACAATACACAACACATTTAAAGAAAGTCATTTTTTTTACTGGGATAGAAATAAAAAGTCACTGACATGTGGTCAGGAGGAAATAATGTGTGGTATTTTGAGTTAGTAATTACCAATTACAAGACCCCCTCTTAATCTAGTCAATGTAAAGTAACACTGTCTACCCGTCTCTTGTCAGAGACAGGACGGGAAGTAGGAAGTGGGTTCTTGTGAGACACAGGGCAGTGAAAGTGCCTGAACAAGCCAAGTATTCAGTATGAATGCTCCCTGCCATCTCCAGCTGTGTAGGCTCTCTAGGTTTCATCCCTTAGTAACGACTGGGCACAATGAAGTGGCGCTCTCACAAACAGAGAGGGGTGGGCACCATGTCAGAAGGGCCAGTACAGCCCGCCCCCTCCTGTTGTCATGCTAAGACAGCAGCACTCACTGGAACTGTACCCCTATTCAGACATCACGCCAACGCAGGGCAGCCACGTTCAGATTCTTCCTATTAACGTCCCTGCATCCTCTCAAAGACAAAACCCATACAATTCTTGAAAAATCTACTTTTTCTTTCTCGGGTCTGTGAATACACTCCGTTAGCTGATGACTGTAAGGGCAAGGAGTGTGGACCCCGAGCTCCCATGGGCCTCATCACAGAGAAGCACAGCCTTAATCTGTAAAAGACCATGAGAACAGGCATGTCTAATGTCATTTTACAGGTAGATAGAGCGGGAGATTGGGGAGTAATTGGAAGTAATAACAGATAGCTCTCTTTCAATCCCACAGGACTTTGCTCCTCCTACGGCCCCGAATTCCCAGAAGACTTCTCGGTATATTTGCTGTCGCGCGAAAGAAATATACTGCGGATGAACTGTGACCTTTGTTCCCCTTCCCTGAAGGTCACCTGTCCACTTTACATACACAGATGAGGTCCTCTTTGCCGGAAATGATAAGACAAACAGCAGAGAAGAGGTAAGGTCAGCAAGTTAAACCAACAGCTAGAATGACAGTTAATTGGCCGGAGGGTAGTGTAACTGTCATCCATTTCCCCCGGGCAGACTTGGGAAGACTCCCCCCGGCTGCCTCGGTCAGCTCTCCAGAGACCTCCACTCCGCACAAGAACGCTCACTTATCAGCTGTCTCCCACAGGTTCAACTAGTGGACATTGGTGCATGGGAAAACAAAATGATTATATTGCCTCCGATTTGATTATTACTTCATCATTATTGTTTATATTGTGGTAATACACAATAAAGACTGTGACAAGTGAGGAGATGAAATGTCAAAGTGAATTAGAGGCATATGCAGAAACTGGCCACAAATCAGCTGGCAGAGCTAAAAAGGTCTTTCTTGCTAATTGCTCATACCCAACCAGCAGTGAGAGGCGTCCAGCCGCTGTGCAATAGGCCGGCTGACTGAAAGCAGACAGATAAGACTGTGTGTATGGATGATTCGACCCATGCTCTAATGACTTGTTTAGTCCCGTGTGTCAGAGTCAGTGACACATAGAGGATGGCATGGAAGCTACTTTGTGCGTGTGTGTGTGTGTGTGTGTGTGTGTGTGTGTGTGTGTGTGTGTGTGTGTGTGTGTGTGTGTGCAAAGACAGGGGCAGAGAAGGGAAAATAACTCCCTGCACAGCACTTAGAATAAGTGTGTGTGTATGTGAGTGGGTGTGTGCAGGAGGAGACCACATGCATGTATAAGGAGGAGTGATGGTTTCAGCAGAATCTGTCTGGCTGATTTCGCAGGGCCATGGTTTGGGGTGTGAAAGGCGAAAGAGAGAGTGTGTGCATGTGGGAGATAATAGGCCTTTCTCCACGCCACTCAGCGTTCCACTGGCACACAGCTGGCACACAGCTGGCCATCCAACTAAACTGTCCCAGCCCCTTATTCGCCTTCTGCGCCCTCCTTCTCCAGCACCACCCAGCCCCCCTACAGAATGCCAGACATGCAGGGTAAGGGAATACGGGGGTAAGAGGGTTAAGACAGCAAAAAAAAAAAACATTAGCGTTAATGGGGAGGAGGAAGGAGGAAGTTATGATGGGGCCCACCGCTCCTAAGATCCATCTGGGGCTTGGCAGGAGGGGATCCGTCAGTGACAGACAGGTGTTCCTCAGCAGTCACACTAATCCCCGTCCAGCCCCTCTGCTCCGGGGCCCGCAGGGCTCAACTCCATGCTTCCACAGCTCCTCCTGATATAGCTATTCTTTCTGTCCATATTCTAAGTCACTTACAATGTACAAGGAGAAAACCTGTCCCGAAAGATCAATACACGAGGAGAAACTAGGCATACAGTGCCTTCATATCTCACACTAAAGGATGTATACTCCCCGATCTAGCTGTAATGACCAGCTGAACACAATTTACTGTTGAGCACCAACACTGAGCTGGAAGAAAATCTGGGAAATTGGGAGCACAATTGAGTCTTCAACTAATCACATTGTGCCCTATGTATGTGCTTGTTCATACAATGGTGTACTGTTTTAAAAAAAGCTACATACGAACAACATAACAAAGAAGGCACACGGAAGAAACAACACTGTAACCCAACATTAGTTATGACCTTTAAATTAAATCTTCAGAGATGAGTGTTGGCTAGATCATAGGTGTTTACGTATACAATGTGACCTAGAAATGTAATTAAGCCATTGTCAAAGAAAAGATGTATGACATGTTCACAATAACTTGTTGCACCTCCCTATTGCCAACTAATATATAACACGACTGTTTCAGCCTATTACATATGAGTCACAAAGGCTTTTACATAGTTTCTCGTCAACGCCTGGTAATGGGTGGAGCTTCCCTGGGAAACATCCTCAGGTGTAAAGGAGGGGATGTGTTTTAGGTTCACACGAGGATCCACAAAAATGTAACCTTTCAGGTCCTAAAAAAAGACATCATAGTGTCTACTTCACCTGCCACTGGCATGTAACCAACCATCACTTAGATGTGCTGCTTAGAGCTAACGATCTTTTTGGTTGACAAAAAAACAAACAAATAAAACAATGATAAATCCTGCAATCAATACAAATAGATTCCTACTTCTTGCCTTGAGTCTCAGTTACTAGTTGTCATTGTATTATACACATAGACTGCATTTATGAAGTGGACATAGTCACTGTGATGTCACCCCTTGGTTGGTGGGGTACAGTTTTGAAGGCTCAAGTTCGGCATTTTGGCCATCTCCATCTTGTATTTTTGCAACCAGAAGTGACACAAGAAGGTAGAGCTAAATACAACCAAATGCTGAATAAGACACCAAAATGAACAATTACGCGTTACAATTAACTTTCATGAACTGAAAACACACTGTGAACGGGTTAACATTGGAAGACAAAAACAAGGACAACTCCCAGAGCGGACAACAACGTGGTAGCAACCTGTCAATCACAGGTAGCCAAAATCGACCTATCAGTCACATGCCCACCTGTTCCCACTCCACCTCAGAGATTCTCAGATGGTCCTCCCTTATCACTAACTTATTCATGCTGCAAGCAAGAAGCATATAACATGGCAGTTTGTCCTGCCACGTACATATTTGCATGGGTGTGTACTTGTTAGCGGTGATGTACAGCAGTGTTCTAGTTATTGTTATACTAATAATACACTGTGTCCCGGCTCTTAGCACCTATTTTAATTACAGGTTGAAAGACAGCTGATGAATCTAAGTTATGACAGAGATTTGCATAGATGTACCTTCCAACTGTGCTATCAATAGGTTGCAAAATATAGGGAACTTCAAATTACATCTCTGCAAACAAATGGCCCACTAAGCTGTTTTTGTCATTAGGAAAAGTAGATATACCACATGATCGTGAGTTTGTGGGTTGGGAATGATGTAGATAAGGAGTGTGCTCTGTTGAGGACTGTAAAGCACATCCAGATGACTGGGGCACAACACTGTTAGACAATATTACCCTTACAGACACAAAGCAGCACAGTTTACACAGGGCTATAATCTGAAATGAGATGACTCCATGCAGAGCTACAAATTAAATAAAGCCTAAATCTGGATTCCATTATCATGCCTCCCAATGCCTACATTTTTGCAACATTTATATGGCAAAATAAATATGAGCGTTGCCGTATCAAACAAAGCTCTAACCAGTATTTGTTTTGTGGGAACGCTCTGAGAAATGAAAAGCTAGCCCGGTAAACACAGCCTTTGCTGCCTAAAATTTGCGAGTGGCACCAAATGTTTCTGGGTGTAGTAATTGCTGGCAGATTTGTAGATGTGTGTTTTAATTAGCCTCGACAGGCTGCTGATGGCATTACACAAGTTGTTCTCGTCAAACAGGCCCCAGAGATGGAAAACCAACAGAGATCAACCATGTGGACACGGCACAGTGAATCAGAATGAGCCCGGAGTTAATGTTTATAACCAACACCTATAGATGAATGACCACACATCGCAACAGCTGCCCCAAAATGTTGTTAATGAGGTAATTCCTGAAAGGTTCTGTGTTCAACTATATATAGGTCTTAAGAGTAGAAATAAAAGTTCTCAAAATGTTTAACTTTTTTTAATTTTACTTTTCTTCATGAAAAGGGATTTGGGACTCTCGTCAAACATCCTCTCCACTTGCGTTTAGAATAGTAGATAATAGACCTCCGTTATCTGAACTCAAATCTCAAGAGCTGCTCGCCTTGCACACACGAACACACAGTAAACATTAGAGTGATCAGTCCCTGTAATCCACAAGCACTTCTGGGCCTTGTATGCACACGCGGACTCCCCTTGCACCTCATCTACCCCGCGCTAACACAAACCTCCTCTTATGTGGCTTCCCCTTTCCCCAGCGCGGGATCCACATCACTGAGGCTGCAGCTGCCATGGAGGGCCTTTTTCCACTTCTCCAGCCACGTTCGGCCAAGATTTATTCAACTCTTCAACCAAAATGTAATTTTCACCATGTTGGTTTTGAGAGTGAGGGGAGTGGGGAATTTTTTTTTTTTGGTACTTTGAGAGTCATGTCTACTCAGCTGGGATAGTAGGACAGCTCGCTCCAACACCAATACCCCAAACCCACAGAGACAGCTAAGTGATTTATTGGCCTTTTTTTATTGAGAGGGCCAGAGAGAGAATGAGAGAGAAACATAAGTAAGAATAACAGGGTAATTGAGCCTGTCTACAATGTTGTGCAGCACAAAGGTAACACAGGTGGGTGTATTTAAACGGTTTTCGGTTTTATGGCAAATTAAAGTAAAGAACTTTTGTTGTCTAACAGGATTTCCTGTGGCTTATCAAAACATGTCCTTTCATTTCTATCATAGAGTTGCTTGTATGGTTGTTACACCTTCGTTAAACCACCTTAAAACCATTTATTATAGATTACAACAAAATGTCAGTTATCTATGTGCTACTGCCATAGTACATACATAGTACTTCCAGTACATCTCCCAAAAAAAGTATGGTACTTTTGTCTTATCATGATATTACAATTCAAAGAACTCTGGAAGGGATTTTTACTTTACAGAATCCAAGTTTCAAAATGTTACCCGGAGACAAACATTGCAACCTAATTTTGGCACGTTCCCACACCAGATAATGGCTTCCATGAACAGTGCCGTGGTGGAAGAGACAGATACTCTGAACACGGCTGTAGAAAAGAACTTCTCCATTGTAGAGTGAGTAAATGTACCTTTTAAAACCCACAAAAATGACATGTAATAGAAGTGATGTACCATTCTGTGGTTGTCCTCAGGAGACATACAGACTTCAAGGAGACGGCTCACACAGATCACAGCCAGTGAATCATAACATTTCAAAGTAAGGCAGGATAGACAGATGCAAAAAAGGGAAAAAGAGACAGAACGGGACAGACAGTGAATGACAGACATAAGAATAGGGAAGGAGAGAGGTCAGAGATTTAAAAAAAAAAATTACACACTGAATATCATTCCCTTTGCCAAGACAGATGTCTATAGTGAATAAATAATGAAGGGTAACAGTTTCACAACATCATGTTATTGCCAGTTCTAAAGTGTGGCTCTGACTGTTCCTGCGGGTTCTCTGGCTGTGACTCCGGCCGCCCTCTGCCCCAGGGGAACCTTCCAGACCCGTCACTTCACGTCTCCACGCAAATCAAGCCCAAAGGATAGGCCTGGCGAACACATGGGGACGTGTGACTCTTGGTGGCTGAGTTACATGTGTCACACCACTCTGAGAAGTTGAGTCCCTCCCTCATGACTGACCGGACTAAATATACACAATTCAGCAAGCACTTACACACCGTTTCCTCTCTTGTAATGTTACTGGATCTGAGGTAATAGTGTGGACTTTGTAGCTTAGCTTAGCTTAGCTCAGATTTAGCCTGACCAGTGAAACAGCTTCTCTTTTTAAACTTGTATTCTTGTCTTTACTGTGTAATTTCATAAAAAATAAAATGAATTATCTACATGTTCACCGACTAATACCATCTAGCTTAACATGCGTTTGTTTTGTCTATATTTTGCCATTTATTTATTGTAAACACATCGACGAAGGGGACAAATTAATTTATGACTATAAGATGTGGTCAGTATTGCTCCAAGTATTACTGTCCAATTATATTGTCATAAAGGTAGTTGTAAAAAAAAAAAGTATCATATTTTGCTATTTCTAAAAGATCATCCAATTACTCATCCAAAAAGGAATGAAGTGGAAAAGCTTTGGCCTAACATCCCAGCTCTGCTGTCAACACCACTTCACCTAATTTCAGTAGTGCTATTGTGAGAGGGAGCATTTAAGTCACTGTAAGTGCACTGTACATCCCTTTAAAGTTAGTGGAATGACTCAGAAACATACTCCTGTCCATTATCTCTGAGAAATGGTAAAGGGACTTGAAAACGTACACACTATACACACTCAAATTGCACACACAAACACACACAACCACACAAACATACATATACACTCCCACAGACCGCTCTTCGTCTTCTTATTTGTGCAAACTCAATCAAATGATTTTCTGAATAGCAATAAAGCAGTCTTTATTTTGCTTGGCTGGGCGTCCATCCCGTACCCCCCTCCACTCCGACTCCCAGCCCTCCAACCGCACCACAGCAGGATCAGTTTTCCCCCCAGAATCCCACTGAAGCGCTGCCATGTCGGCTGGAGACAATCAGCTGAAATGCTCCTTAGATATTCCTGCTCCTTTTCAAAAGCCCCAAATTCAATTTATGGACACATTTATTACCATGTCTGTCAGTGACTAAAAGGGAGTTTCATAATCAGGAGCACACATCTGATCTGGTCACAGCAGGCTGCCTCGCTTGGCCAATATGCGCTCTATTACACGGTCAGAGCCAGCAGACCCACAGAGGAAAAGGAAAACATGAGCAAACAAAAAACTAGGTAGTTAGACATGGAATGGAGGCCCTTAGAGGTAGCATTAAAAAATCTGATCCGATTTAAGAGTGGGGCCGTAGGGAGAAAATCCTTTAACTCAGTACCAGAGCAGGGGCCTTGACCATGTGATGAAAGATCACATAGCACCCTCCCAAAATACACAGCATTCCCATAACACACTTCCCCCTTCTGATGTTATTGAAAACATAAACAGGAAATTTTTGTTGTCTAATGATGTTTCTGTCAGTCTCCAAGTAGCAGAGGGCCTGAAAACCTGAAGGGCTTCTTTGAAAGATTGAACACCTTTTCATCATGTTGCGGTCTTGTCTCCTACGCCAATAGTTTCCATTGTTTGTCATATTTTTTCAAAGTTGCCAAAAACTACATGAAATCCACTTTCAAACTCCAATAAAGTAGACAGAGAGTGGCTTGTTAGGGCCAGCTATAACAACATTGAGGCCTGAACGATTTACTATCCCTGCTCTGCTTGTGAAACATAGATTCTAATGAGTGCTCTGCAGGCAGCGCGTCACTCAACTCTGGAACACGGGGGCATGGACCGGACCAATACCCAGTGATTGAGGGCTTTAGTCCGCTGTGGTGTGTGTGTATGAGACACACACACCACAGACCGCAGACTCCAATCAGAGGTTCTTGGTCCAGTGGTTGGACAGAGTGTCAGTGATGTCTGAGAGCCACTGTTTACACACGCTTGTGTCCAGTCAGACTTAATACCCCTGGAGAGATGCACAACTCAGGCCTACACCATAAATCAGTTTACTCACAAAGGTCCAGCTAAACTCTTGCCAGTGCCCACTGCAGTGAAAACAAGAAAAAAAAAGTAGGCTAAGCTCCCCCTAGAGGCCGAAACTAGAGGCTGATTCAGTTAAGGAAACGAACCGTGTTCTTCATTAGCTGAAAGATCACATTTTACCACAGGAGCAACACATTTACGGGTGTAGAGGGCTCTGTGAAATCTCAACCAAAAAGATTCTCTGTTTGCCTTCCAGGGCAATTAGGGAGGCTATCGCCTGACACTCACAGGTAATGTTCTGGATTTCAGCCAGAACCAAATTTCATCATGGTCAGCCTGACTGCGGCACCCTCGGAAAATATGTGCACAAACTGAAAACCGCATTTCCAAAATTGCCTGCTTGTCCCCTGTGTTGGTTTTGGAAGAGGACTCTGGGCTGGAGCTTTGGGGTTCCTGGAGCTTGTGCCAGGATCCTTAAAAACTAGTAACTGATATCTCCTTTCCCCCCTCCCACATGGCCTGAAATGCTCTGTTATTAAAATGAGAGCAAATCCCACTGGAATGTTTTACACGTTTACTAGGTGTATGTCAAGGTAAGACACAACACTAGTGAATTATGGGTTGGATTTGGACCTAGGGAATTGGGGCTAGGGGAAGGCTGAAAGAAAGAGAGACTGGGGAGGTATTACTGAGGGCAACACTTCTGACTGCCAGGATATAAATGTACCCCCCTCACCCCCAGCATGTTGCACAGAAACCACAGTGCCCCCTACAGTTAAAACACACACATGTCAAACTTTATTGGCCTTAATAGTAAATGCCAGAATGATAAATAAAACAGTATCAAGAGTCCTGCTGTGGGGAGTTTAGTATGAAAGATCAATGAGTGGCTGTCTACAGGGAGTAGGCTAAAAGCATCCGTGCCATCTGCGGAAGCAGTGGGTTGACATGGCACACTAATCTCCTCTGGTTTGTGTGTTTGGGGTCCACGACGTCCTACAGGCTTAGTGACAGCTGCACGTAGACGCAAATATGAACCATGCTCGCGAACGGAGCAACTGCAAACTGATGACAAACGCGTTGTTTGGGGAAAAGATTTTTTCTTCTCTTGCCTGTTTTAGTGGGATCACAAGCCTGGATGTACTAATGGGAGAAAAAGAGCACCAATTAGGGATGTAGACCACGCTGGCCTCAGTTATTTCCAAACCACTTAAAATGTGTAATAAATGATCAAATAAGACAACTCTGTTTTAAGCTCAGAGTCGGATTTTGTTTTCCTCAAGAGCACATTGGCTCTAATAACAGAGCGGGCCTTTGATTTAGCGCTCAGTAACAGGCAAGTGGTCTGCAGACACAAAACTTTCTGCTGTTTGTGGTGGTTAATCAGAGAATTGGAGGCATGTGGGTACATCCCCCCTGAGGCTGCTGGTTGGTGTGAGGTGGGTTTTTGCTGGTAGACGGATCACCTTGATCCCTAAAACTGCTCACTGTTGTGATTCATGTCCCAAATTGGGACACACGATAGAAATTGCTATGTCTGTGACTGTGAGACATGAAGTAAAGATCACTGAACGGATCATATGAAAAAGTCACTGCACTGGGGCTGTATGCATGTGGTTACGGCAAATTCCCAGAATCCACTGCAGCTATCGAGGCGCCTCCTGCAGAAATGTGCAGCGAGGAGAAGGGATAAGAAAACATGTGTCCTATGTCAAGGCTTGAACCAAATCTTAGAACTAAAAACAGTGTCTAATTCTTTCCCCATGTCTTTACATAATGCAGTACTTTGATCAGCCAAACGTGGAAAGTGGAGCACTTTGATTATCCATTGGCATTATGACTGAAAAAATCCCTCCTGTGTCAACACTATGTTAAGCTCTGATAACAGCTCATCCAGCAGGACCTTCTCCCACCACTCCCATTCCCTCAAGAAATCACCATCAGTTCCCCGCCTGTCTTTCAAATGCTATGACCAAGTTGTACAAACACCACAGCAACAGAGGGGCGTATGCAGGACGGTCTAACAAGCAGAAAGGATGGGAGGTAAAATGGGATAAAAAGGTAAAAATCAAAAGACTGATAAAAAGTATAGAAGAAATCTCAAAGTCTCTCACCATAGTCCTTATCATATTTTTTTTATTTTCCTAGAATGTAGGCTTTACACAATGGTGATGAAGTCCACCAAGGGCCTCTGCATGGGTCTTGAGCCGGTCTTTGCAGGCTCACATGCTCACCAGCAAGCCTCCACATTTATGTACTTGCGGCTGGTGAGCAGACTCGGCGCGTGCCTCTCGAAATCTGAAACATGCGGGTCCGTGGTTGCACCAACAGTGCGCGGCTCTTTTTTGATGATTGGCTTCTGCTTTTTGTGACCAACATCTATAATCAGTTGGTGGTCACAGAACAGTATTCTTTTGTGTCTTTTTTTTTGTAATGGCATAAAAGGATCAGCATTGTATAAAGGAATGCAAGGCAGCACACAGTTGTTTTACACTGTCTTTGCAGTTACCCTCCCGGTCTGCTGGCTGTAGATTTTTCCACAGCATGAACTCGAGTGCCAAACTGGAATGCTAACTTTTGCACATACGAACGTCCGAGCATGTACACAGCAATGGTGCTACAGTGTGTACATTATCGCAAAGGACCATGCTGAGCCCTTAAGATGTGTCCTGTAGTCCAGTCCGGTACTAACTGGGATGGATCCATTCATTTTCCAACTAGGAGACATTAATGATTTGAGGTTTTTGGAATGACAGTATTCACTAAGACATGTTTTTTTTCTTCTTCTCTTTACAAGGTTCCAATTAGATTCCTCATATCCTTAAGACCCACTCGCTTAAGTCCAAGCTCCACGCACCACACCCCCACTCCCCAGGACAAGCACATGGTTCTACTTTGTCCTGTCTAGATCAGCCAATTCATGTATGTGTTTCCAAACAGAGGACGTCACCACCACAGATCACTTTACAGGGATCACAGAGACATCTGCTAGGAAAATGGAATAACAAAACTGAACCAGGTTTTTACATGTTCGCTGGAATTCAATTAAAATCTGATTAGCAGGAGTATTAGAGGGAGCACTTGGTGCGCCATTGCACGTTTGGTTGCCACTATCCCCTGGCCTGGTCATGTTACGGTGGGGATTACCCCTAACAGGATGACCTCTGACCTCTAGACAGGTGCCAGTGGGAAGGATGGGACCGTGTTCATGTCACCATACCAAGTGGGATTCACAGTGGCAGACAGGGGTCTCCCCATGCCATTCCAGAGGACATTCCCACTTTATAATCACATGCAAGCATGCACATACTCCAAATACTCAAAAATAATGGATTGCATGTACCAGGATAACAAAAACCTGATCTGACACAAATGTTATACAAATTGTTATCAAGTCTGCCACAGTTTGCAAGTACTAAAACATAAAAAATATCTAAAAACGGTGTCCTTCAGTAAATAAAAGGTTACTTATAAGATTAGTATAGTAGTAAGTAGTAAGCAAACTGTGTTTTTGCATTATTCCATGTACAGAGCATGAGAACACCAGAATTAAATCTAATGAACACTTCAACTTCACACTTTAATAACTAGATTATGCTTATGACTTAAATTTTACGCATGTCAACACTAATCAGGACCAGATCACAATGTGAAAACGACCGTTCCAACCTGTATGACATACAGGGCGTGGGGGGTGCAAACAACACATCAATGTCCTAATCTTGTCAAACAAAAAATACAAAAAAATAAACTTAATTTAGTGATCAAGTAGTTGGAATCACAATGCTTGGAAACGTTTGCTGTAACCGTCAACATGATGGCAAAGTGGAGATTTACACATGTGGTAAAACTCAAATATCAAACTACGATGCTGTCATGACACGTTGTGGTCAACACAGTATGATAGCAGTTTGAAAAAAAACAATGCTCTCATCATAATATTTCATCGTCACCAGAATAAAAACTGATCATCATAGAAAATCCATTATATTCCCCCAGCCCAGACTGATGGTGTAGAAACAGGAGCATTTAAAAAAAAAAGAAAACAACATGAAAACAAAAATCCCCAGCTGCTTCCATTCTGCACTGTTTACCATGGTTTTCTCCACCAGACTAAATAGGCCCGTGTTTGTCTTCACCATGCGCTACACAGCCGCTCCAACCCCAAGACCTCTACTTAAGCAGTGTGTGGAATAAACAGCTTTCCTCTGAGGGCCTGAGAGTGGAACCGGTGGTGGATTCGTGAGGCGACAGGAGAGGTGAGTGGAGGTCTTATTGGATGAGCTGTTATCACAGTCCAACACAGCACAGATGTTGGAACACTTCTTTTTTTTTTTTTTTTTTATTTATATATTTTCCATGTCTTCTGTTGCGACATTATTGGATAATCACACTGGTCTACTTTCCATGCCTGGCTGAGCTCACATTACAAAATTATGTAAAGACATAGGGAAAGAAGTAGACACTGTTTTTGATCCTAATACACGGAGATTTGGTTCAAGCCTTGAGGTAGGACATACGTGGAAGCGTTTCCAAACAGCATCAGCACCGCCAGCTCTTTGCTGAGGCCATTTGCTGGGCAGCGTGGCATCTCTGAATGCCGTGGTGAGAGGGGGAGCTGCAGAAATGTAGAAAAACAAAGTCAATCTGTACTTTCCAGCAGTTTGGAAATGCTTCTGAAGGACGGTAGATACGCCGTGGCAAATACACTGGAGTGAAATTCCCTCATTTAGGGATCATGACCTGTTCTCACAAGTGCATTATCTCTGGAAGAAAGCCTCTGTGCTGCAGAATCAATTAAAAACAACGAGACAGAATGGAAGGATTAAAAAAACAACTGCACAGCCGATAAGAGTGTTTGAAATCCTCATTTATCAGATAAAATGATTATCCTCGAAAGAAGTTGATGTGGCCATTAAAAACAATGGAGCCAGATTATTGGTTCATTTTAAAGTTTACAGTCAAATGCCAAACCTCATCGATTGCCACAGCTGAAACCCACATAATCCCTCTGCTAAATGAAAAAACAACAACTGAGAAGTGCGATCACGCTCGATGGTGTGCAGTTTTTGTTGTCTAATAAACCTAACATTTGTGTGTGTGTCTCTTTTTGTCCATTCTATTGCTTGTTTGTCTATTTGTTTGCATGCATTGATGGCTGTGTGGCATCAAGGACAATCGTAGATTATTTGAATGAGTGAAAGAAAACTGGGAAGCAATCATCCGTAGCCCTCTTCAAGGAAGTGAAATATCCATATAATAAGAGGCAGATTATGTTTTAGTCTTTATCAACACAAACAGACACACTCAGGCTCAGCAGAAAATCTATATTCTCTGTACAGTACACAGTTTGATACCCCAGCCATCATGTCCTTTTGAATCCATTAATCACTTACTGACAAGGCAGCGAATGTAACTCCACTCTGAAAGAGGCATTGCAGATAAAGTCTCATCAGTCAGACTTTTGCTGTGTGACGGCAGATCACAGCTGAAAAGCATCACACTTACAAAGTCTTGATGCATGAGCAGGTTCTATAATGTGTTGTGGAGATCAACGTGTCACATTGGATCCTTCTCCTCAGTCATGCAGCGTCACAGTGACCCTTCAGCTTGTATTAGAGGAAATCAGGCCGACCAATATGGGTGGGAGTTTCCCAGCTATGACCTGCCAACAGGAGGTTGTAGTAATTATGATGATTGTGATTGAAGATCTTGTGATTTTAGTGCAGCCTAATGGAGATCTTTCCAAAGATATATGATTGTTGCCTCCATTATGTTATGTTATGCTGCATGTTATAGGCCTACTGTATTGAAAACATGGGTTTTTTAGATTTCAGAATCCAAACAGTGTCTAAGTACTTTAATAATAAAGTCGTACAAATGTATCCTTCGTAAATATAAGACCAAGTTGTGTTAAATAATTATGAATAGCATGTTTAGTATCGTTGAATGTTAGAAATTCCGAGCTTTCAAATGTCCATAAACGCACCTTGGCTGGAAATTCGCCAGCTATTAAGCAGTCAAACATCACATTTTAGTGGCATGAATCTAGTCCATTGAAACAAGCGTTTCATTATGTCAGAGGTATATGTTAGTTTTTACTCTGGGAAAATGGGATACCTGTATCCAAATTATCATGTGGTACCCTAATTAAAATATGTATGCATGAAAGGAAAGCACTGCCACGCTACTGCAACAAAACACTCAGAAGCCATATCTCTTTTCTCCACAGTACAGACTGACCAGGCCTGTCACTCTAGTTCATACATTGTATTCACTCTGGGAACATCAATGTGGACACGACATGGGACCATCTGGCTCTGCAGGACCTCAAACATGTGCCACCATCCAGATACAGTGGAGATGAATGGAATTTTGCTCGTGATGTGTAAAATATTGAATAATGACATCTCACCACCAACAGCGTCCATTTAAATTAAAAATAATCACAAACCACACTGTCAAGAGCTCAGATTGGGACAATTTCCTGTGTAAAAAGTAATAAATACCAATGAAAGCAATGTATGTGGAGTATCCTGTTACTGTTGCAGCTTTAATGGACAGATGACAGATATACTGTGCAGTCGATCGATAGTATATCAATGTATACCTATTTGTAGAAATGTAAGGAGTCAGTGTTGGTGCTGATTTAACAATCGGACAATTTAAAGAACTTGAACATCAGCTATATTAGAATGTTATTTTACAACCAGGAAAATATAACAACTAAGTGTCTGTCTCAATACCCATTTGCAGCTTATGTGATTTACAAAATATCAACCCCTGTTTTGATATGTTTGCACAGTCCTGAGAAAACTTGCAAGAATTTGCATCAAAGCGGCCGGTCAACATGCACATGGAGAGAGACATAGATGCAGTGATAACAACATCAAAATAAGAATAGTTTTTTGGTTACTTTATAATTGATCAGAGCAACTTCTGATTTATATGTTGTCGTATTTTTCCAATTTAATATTCTACTTTAATGTGATGTCACTTGACGTTTCACATTTTCCAAAATAAATACGAAAAAATGTCAAATAGGATTAAACTTGGAAACACACTTGCATGTATAATGTATAATATTCAGATCACTGTTCAATACAAATATATCTTTCCATACAGAAACATCTTTCTTTCAGAGATTTACTGTTTAGCACAGGATAGCAACATCTTTCCAAAACGGATATACAGCACATTGGACCAAAAAGATACATTTTTTATTACGGTGGATGTTGGAATCGTGATCATCTTTTGACGTTCATCTTAGTTTACCCACCTTTTGATTTACCACGGCATCACTGGCCGTCAGGGAGCTGATGTGGGCCAGAGAGGTTAGGGGCTGCTTTGTTCTGAGGCGAGGCTGACAGCCTCTTTATCTCCTCCTGTCAGACAGAATACTGTTTGATCTGCAGCTTCTCTGTGTCTTCTATCTCTGGTCAAATGACCTCAGCCCACTAGCAGAGGCTGTTTTGACAGCCCCACAACACCCAGGCTCGCTGAAAGTGTGAGGAAAGTGTGAAAGTGTTCAAGTCCATGTGGTTTTCTTAGTTTAGTGTGTATTTAATGAACGGTCCAAATCACACACACACACACATTTTCTTTGCCTTTGTTTGCATGTATTGTACCCACAGTGTGTTCAAACACACACTTTTAAGCATTCAAAACACACAGAATATACAATATACACCTACTGTGCTTGAAGTTTGGCCTTGGCCCTTGCTATAGAACTAGCTAGAGCTGAAGTGAATGTATTTCACTGCCTCTCTCTGTCTCCGTCTCCTGTTCTTTTACAGGATGGGTGTCTTTCAGCAGCTCACATCACAGAGCCCTACAAACGGCAATTAAAACGGATGTGCTACACTGGCTCTGTATGGGGAGAGAGAGTAGAGAGAGAAAGAAAAAAGGAATGAGAGGGGACATGAGCAAGGGAGACGAAGGGAAAGAAAGAAAGAGTGGAAGTATGCGAGGGAAAATGTACAGCACCACCTCTCCTTCAAAACCATGACTGATGCCGTGTCTATTGATCTTTATTACAATAGCAGCAAGCTGTAAAATGTTTGATGGTTTTGTACAGATCTTAGTCCCCCTCATTCATAATTACTGCTACACATGTAGAACCAAGGGCAACTTCAGAAGGGGCGCTGTTTGAAAAGCTGCTGCCAGACTGTGGGGATGATGGGAAATCTCGGCGGGGCCTCACGGTAGCTCCGAGCCCTAAGGCTATCATTCCTCGTGCCGAACACCTGAAGCAACTTAAGTTTTACAAAGATCAAATTATGGAACTGATTTCAAATGGGAAATGAGACCAACCTTGTCCCTTTACCCACAAAGTAACTCTGCTTTATTTTTATTTCCGACTTTGGTCCTGAGGGTTTATGAGGAAAACTCAATAGCGCTCATTTTGCAGAAATTCAACACCTGATATTCAGAGCAATGTTACCCAGGATTTAGGTTAGGTATTAGCATTTAATGTTTACAAATGCAGAAGTGAGTTTGTTTGCATGGACTTTATATCGAATGTAGACATTCTCTCCCTTGTCCTCTAAAAAAGCCTCGCTTTGTTAATTGCGTGTCCCTGCACTCAAAACTACACTGAGGAGAAGTTTGAGCTGAACGCTACACCAATCACGACTCTAACTCATAATGTTGGCTGGGAGAAACAGCCTCACTCGAGCCAAAACAAAGAAGAGTCGAGAGTCTTTGCAAGTTATCATCCCATGCTCTGTTTTCTGGGACAAAAGTGTGCAGCAGTACACCAGGACCCCCAGGCTGGCCCTGGCTCTCAGTCTCCCCTCTCTGCTCAAATTTTAATGTCTTCTCTGAGCGGGAGCCAGGGGAGCTACAGAACAGAGAGCGGGGAGACAACAGACCCAGAACACAAGACAATATATTTGGATCTGTTCCTCCATCGGTGGCAGTTCATGTCAACGAGAAAGGCAAAGAGGCTAAATTCTAGGACAGCGGTTTGAGTTTAAAGAGACGACAAGAGAAAGTTGTGTGCATGTGGAGAGATAGAGAGATCCCGCAAAGGACAGCAGAGTGCAGACTGTGGCCAAGGTCAACATCAATAAAAACTTAAAAAAGCTTCAAAAACTTTAAAAAGTGACTTTGGAAGAAACAAAGTCTTTGGATCAACGTGTATCTAGCAACACGTATCAAAAAGACTGATGAAATGATGCATTTACTGTAGAGGCCGGAGAGATGAAGAAAGTAATTCCACAAGGCATTTGGATAAACACCAAAGCTGAAAAATCACCATGATGCAACGGAGGCTGAGAGAGGCAACGAAAGACAGGGACAACAGTCAGAGAAAGAAGAGCACAGATAGTTTACAGACAGAGAACAGTGTCCCAGCCAGATGAGTGTTGCTTCCACCAGTTGAGAACGGGGAGAAAAGTCTAGCCTGGCACACCCTGAATAATGCATCACCCTCTCTGTAGCTGGGCAGATATACGGGTGAGGGGAGCACAGATTTTTTTGCCCCCTGGCATTGTTGGAGATATGAATAATGGATAGGTTAAATGCTTGTGTTAAGAATGAATTAATGTAGGGTCTGTTAATTGGCTGTATTTATGTAATAGTCTGGACTCTAAAAAGGGAACAAAGATGGTTTTGTATAAGATAGCGTGCAGAGTATATTGTAGTTAGCACTGATCTCTCTGTGGTCCAACATCTACTGCAACCCAATATCATCCCAGATGAGATCCGGCTGAGCTGCAGCACACCACCAGAAGCAGGAGCCTCTCTTGTCGCCCTGCTGCCTGCCACTGATTAACATTTTACAACCAGGGAATACTTTGTCACTGAAAAGAAAAACAAACTTTGAGCTCTTGAAAGCAACGGTAGAGAGAAACGGGGAGGGAGGGCTGGAGGGGGAGGAAGGGGGTTAAAGAAGAAGAAAAAAAGAAAAAGAAAGAAAAGAGCATGATACACACAGTACACAGGAAGCATTTTCACATAGCACGTCATGTATACTTCATGAAGTCCTGACAGAGCAGTGCGCACATTCCCCATTCCCTTTGGCTGTCTCCGCCCGGCAGTCCGCACAAGCCAGGATGAACAAGTTGTTCCGGCCTCTCTCTCGCTGTCCTTCTTTCTCTTTCCCTCTTTCTGCCTCTCCAGGCTCTGGCACTGCTCCCGCAGCTAGAGGTTATGGTGATGGAAACGAGGAGGGGGGGGGGGGGGGGGAGGCGGCCTGGGCTGTGGTCACGGCCAGTGATGCCGCCGAGCTGGGCCGCCCTGCTGGTAAAGCTGGTGAAGCTAGCTGTCTGCTCGATGCCCACTGCTCCAGAGCAGTGCATTACAGTGGGCCTTGTGTTCAGACAGTCTGACAGATCTCAACCTGAACACCCCGAGAACCCGGGGAATCAGCACTCCACGCATATATCACCAAGCCAACATCTACATCCTCTCTCTCTCTCTCTCTCTCTCTCTCTCT
The DNA here is from genome assembly GCA_038501785.1 of Myoxocephalus aenaeus. Classification (NCBI taxonomy): domain Eukaryota; kingdom Metazoa; phylum Chordata; class Actinopteri; order Perciformes; family Cottidae; genus Myoxocephalus; species Myoxocephalus aenaeus. Next base: position 3,539,661 of record JBAMJR010000151.1, on the reverse strand, counting down.
CTCTCTCTCTCTCTCTCTCTCTGCTTGTCTGTTTTGTGAAGCTATCTTGGTTGGTGTCTCTTCATCCTTCCCCACTTGGAATCTCTTTCCTGACTTTTCCCTCTGTTTCACCTGCTCTCGCGCGCACTCGTGAGCCTCCCCCTTTCTCCCCCAGTCCCTATTCAACTCTGGTCTCTCTTATTCTCTCATGTTTCTCTCTCTGTCTCTCCCTCCCTCTCCTTTTGAGATTCAATAAGAGCCCTGGAGGCAGGAGAAAGAAAACAGGGGGGGTGTAAAAACATCTATGGCTTTATTTACAAAGGGTCCAGGTATTGCCCGGCGTTAAATCCGGGGGAAATGATTTATTTTCCGCCCATGTGTGGCACTGATCCCCGAGGCGTATAACTCAACAGTGGACTGGCTTCGTGCTTGCAATTTACGGTGGCTGCAGAGGCTCATAAAGGAAGAATGGATTAATCTGGAACACGACATAAACAATATGACTCTGACAGCCCTATTAAAACCTGTGCTACTCAGCATCAATTCTCTTTTGAGCTCTCTCTCTCTCTATCTTTCTGTCTGCGCGTCTGCTGGTGGGAGGCCGACTGGTAGCTCTGGAAAACTGACCAGAGCTCACAGCCTTGTTATTGTGATTCCCAGAGTATCAGATTCAGAATTGGGGGGTGTTGCACATCTACATATAGCAACCGGACCTTTTAACTGTTTAGCCTTTGGACATCATCGGGGGTATCGGATGTACCGGGTCCAGAGTGGAGGCTCCCACAGTGCTCGTTAGACCCGGGCCGAGAAGGCTTCCTGTCCCAGCGCCGGTGGCCTCTCATTTTCCATGAGCTGGGCTTCTTTTGGGAATGTGCTGCGCTCACTTCTGTTGGCACGGGCCTCTGTCTTTGGATGTGTGCACAAATTTGTGGGGAAAACATGTTGTGCATGTGATACATGATATGGATTAGTAGTGGATGCACATGTACTCACAGACACACACATGCATACATACACAACCAGTTGTCAGCTGCTGCCTGACCCCCCTGGGAAGAGGTCACTCAGCATCTTCAACGAGCCCCAATGACCGATGGCACACACACACACACACACACACACACACACACACACACACACACACACACACACACACACACACACACACACACACACACAGCTTGCCATTTCCTGAGCTCCATCTCTGTCAGGGACAGGTGTATGCTAAGCCACACAGAAAACACCCACACAGAGCATCCACCTAACCACAGAAGCTTTTAACACATTTAAAAACAGCATCTCCAAGATAGCAACCTCCGAGAGACGGACTGAGCGAGCGAGAGGGATGAGCAAAAAAAAAGAAAAAGTCCCCGAACAAGAGACAGAGTTACTAATTTATGTCGAGAAATGGATGAAAGCTTCAGAAGCATCAGGCAGGGAGAAAACAGCCCTGAAATTGAAATCAATAAGTTAATTAGACTTCAGAGCCTGTTCGTGCTGCACCCTCCACTTCCTCTGCAGACAAACACAACAACACCCTGAAAAAAAACTGGGGCGAAACAAGGCTTGACCTATGTCCACTAGCCAAGCATTCCATTTATTTAGCCCTTATCGCAGGCCTGATCTGAAGAGGCAGCTACACACTGATAACGCCCCAGGATAATAGCAAGACCAGACAGGGTCTGACCAAAGAAAGACAGCCGAAAGAAAAGGGAAAGCGAAATAAAGAAAAATGCATTTGGGATCTTCCTGACATTCGTTCTCTTTTTTCTTCATGTACACACACACAATGCTGAAATGTGAGGGGCTTGTAGGAAACTTTTACAAGGGTTGTTTTTTGCAGCTGCCTCTCTTGTTTGAGCCTGTAATTTAGTGGATCCCCATCAATAAGTGAGAGAATAGCTTTGTGGATGCTTGGCCTGACAGCTAACAAGACTCAGGCACTATCTGCAACAAACAGACAGAATAACAAACGCTGTTGTCTGCGTGCGCACATTGAACAAACCATGAATAGCGCTCATCGTTCATGAGGCGGTACAGTATTGTCAAGGCTTCGACTGAGCATATTGTACAGAAGTGATTGTGTGTGGTACAAGCATGCTGTAGAAAAAGTTTTTAACCTTCTAAGTAACCTAAATAGTGTTTCTTCTCGTACAGTGGTAATCTCCAGAGCCCTGCACGGTAGTAAAGATCAGTGCAGCTGATGTCTTCCTCCAATGAAACAGGGCCCATTATTGCTCCAGTCCATATCAGCAGGGCCTGCAGCCTGTGTCACACCACTTCCTATTGCTGATTTATGGCTACAAGGCTCTAGGGTGTTAGCATACTGCATATTCTCACAGTACCACACACACTTAGGCACACACAAAATCAACGAGGCACAAATTGTTCCTGACCTGAGCTCCACTTGCTGCACCGGAGGAAGCCAAACCTGTCTTCAAGGCTGCCTTTATCACACTCACGTCCCCCTTTTCACCTGGAGATTAGCGCACAAGGCTAAATGGCCTGGCTAGACCAAGACCATATCTCCATTCACTCAAATGAAATACAAATGGACTTCTATGTATCTACAAAAGAAAATCTTCATTTCAATCCCTCTTATCCTAATACCTATGACATTTCTTTCTCTTTCAATTCAAAGAGAGAAAGTGTTCGCCCTCCATCCGGAGGCTCAGGGAGTCACAATCCCAGGGGGGTTCTGGGAACCCAAACACACTGCTACTGTTGGCAAGCCATTGCTCACTAAAGAGTTCAACAGAAGCCAAAACATTTGTTACGGACTCATTTCATTTCCTGGTAGGAATGTCCAACACTGCAAGGCAAATGTGAGAACACGAGTTTACATAGGAAAGCTCAAAGGAAACCAAGCGTCAAGCTTTTTCCCTTAACAGAAACAAGAGCTCTTGGGGAAAAGGGTGGGTTGGGTGTGTGTGTGTGGGGGTGGGGGGGTCAGCTAACATTATTGGAATGCAAAGGAAAGCTCAGCATATGGCGACACAATTAACTGGTGGCGAGGCTGAATGCCGTCTAAACAAATGTCCCCAGGTTCAGTTCTCTGGATGAGTCCTTCGACGAATATTTTTTTGCTGTAGAAATGACCGAAGCTAAACAGTGGACAGTGTATCTGCGCCTTCTGGCTCTGAATACAAGCATACGATGTGAATGCAAAACACTTCGAGACTAATATTCCTCGTTGCACACCCAACAAATAGCTTTGCATTCCTCAAGATGGCATAAAGATTTTACATTTTCTATTTGCGGGCTCTCTCGACGTGTGTACAGCTGAGCTTCATCCAACATTATACTGACTACATAGGAGTGTGTCTAGAGGTGTTTCACAGCTTATCCATATTTAAGGCCTGGAACTTACTGGCAGGGCTTAGCCCCGGGCACACGAACAACTCAACCATATATATACAGGAGACAGGGCAGTTGAAGAGGCCACTGTTGACCATTTATTTATGAAGTCGAAGCTCTGTGGCAACAAGCTATCCACTCTGAAATGACTTAAAGCGCTTATACCCAAGCTGAATATTTCATCTTTGGATTGCTACTCCTTTTGAGTCCCTTTCAAGGTAGGGGAGCGAGGGGGAAAGACATAGGGTGAGTAAGAGCATAGAAAGAAAGAGAGGACACTGCAGGTGACGCAAGACCCCTCTCTCACCCAGTCAAAGAAAACAGGTGGGGCTGGCAAAGCAAGTGGAGGAAGGAGGGAGGGGAGGGAGAGTGGGTGCTGCTTACAGGCCTCAAGGTCAGAAGAAGGAGAAGCTTAGTATTCTCTCTCTCCGTCTTGTCTTGAGCTTGCGCCGGCTCATTCTTTCGTCTCTGGCTCTTTCCCTATCTCTCTCCTTTCCCAGCACAACCATCTCGGAAACTAAACCAGCACCTTTTATCTGCAGAGTAGAGAAGAAGAAATGCTTAGGGCGGGAAAAAAAGGGCCTCAGAAAACAAAACGTTGTTGGGCACAGATTTGACAACATCCAGGGAATCTTAACCATCTTTTGAAAGGACTCAATCTGTTATGAAGTCAGGATACTGAGCAGAAAGCCCCGGCTTACTGGAAATGTAAATGCACACTAGGCAGGCAGAGAGAGCAGTCACCTACTCCCTTTCTCTTATTCCACCTCCTCCTCCTCTACCTTCACTTTGCTCTCTTTCATTTTGATCTGTCTATCCATGGTCTGTGTGCGAGAGGAGAGGCGGCTGGCAGGTGGCTGTGTGCAAAGGTATTGAGGCCTATGAAATATTTACCAAAGCAATAATGACTCCCTGGACAGAGTGAGTGGAGGAAGAAGGCGAGGAGGGGAGAGGGGGCTGGGGGAAAGAGTAGGAAGAGAGAAATAGGCGAGTGAAGAGTGCCTGTCTTCTTTTTTGTCAGAAGCAGGGATGAACAAAGATGAAAGAAGCAGACCTGAGACTTTAAAATTTTAGTTGTTCTGTGAATAGAGAATAAAGATTAGTAGTGACACACTGAAGTGCTTAAAAGTACAGAGAACGGTGATAACAAACCAACAGCAATTGGTTTATATTTGTCCCTTATCTTTGACAACACAATCTGAAATAAATTACAAAACCCTGCCACAATCTGCTCAAAAACAGTCATTACTAGTAAAATATGAAAAAAGTGGTAATCATTGGTATAAGCTATTCCTGTGTTATTTTAATAAGAAATCATTGCTGTGATGTTTTTATACTCTTCCCAACGATCAGTTAAATAAAACCATGTGTGTTGTGCTATGACAGATTTTCCCCAAAATGTTCTTCTTGTGAAGTTTGACTTCTAAGCAGTTCTCTTTTGCTTACTGTCCAGTTCTTCTTCTGAGCTTCTGGTGGAAACAATGTCATGTCTGTCAGATGATTTCTCCCAGGAAACACCTGCAACCCAGGACCCTTTGTGATGAGATATGGTAATTCTGTGACTTTGGCATATCATCTATAGATACAGTAGCATATTGGACAAATAAATGAAATATTCTTGTTTTTAAAAGGCTGTTTTGTAAAGGACATTAGGAGTGTCTGAAACATACAGTATGTGAACACACACTCAGGCGCGCGCACACACACACACACACACACACACACACACACACACACACACACACACACACACACACACACACACACACACACACATACATAAACTCTTTTTGTAATATTATCCTCTCCAGGACGGTTGGAGAGTAAAACTTCTAGAACGAGTGCCCCTGTGGTGAGTCTTTAATGCATGGGCCTCCTCTTGTTTGCAGACAGGACTCAGCACCACACTGTGGGCCAGTTTGATCCGGACAGCCAGCAGAGCCTGCTTCAGATGAGACAGAGGAAGGAAACGCCACTGCGGTGCTGCTGTTTTCCCTTCATAGCACGACCAGGATGCTGGGGTGGCTCAGAACAACAGTGAGCGCTCTAACCCAAGACTCAGGGTTAAGGATGGAAGGACGCACGGCCTCGGTGTGGCGGAGGTAGGGGGTCCATTTGGATGTGTCTATAATGGGAGTGAGCCGCTGATAGAGAGCAAGGGTTGGGACAAACAAACATGAACCTTTGCACTGTTTGACTCTGAATAGGACAGATAGAAATAGGAGAATAAATATGCATACTATAAGTAGAAATGGTTACACTTGAGTTGAGATTTCTTTCTAGAAATCTGAAAATATAATTGATTAAATCATATCAGACAACAGAAAGTAGCTTGATAAAATACAACATTCACCAAAGTCAAGAAGATGGAAGAGGATGTGGGAATTTTAAAATCAAATCAAAGCAAGTTATAGCAGGATTTTGGTTGAATTTGTTTAATTCAAAGCCTTTGGCACTAGTGTCGTAGTGAGTACATGGATTTTCACTTACCTCAGTGGCAATTAAACCAATAATTCCTGCAGTAATATTAATTATGATGTGCCCTCTGAGCTACAAACACCGATCAACACAAAAAGTCCAATAATCAGCTCTTGCATAGTCACTTTGAGTAGTTGTTACTGGCATCTTCCCACCACTTTTCTACAGCGCAATGACTTAGCAGGGCACTCCACTGCATGTAAGCATGGAAGATTTATGTCAGGCTGCGAGTATGTGTCCAAAACATGACACTCCCTGTGTACTCCCCGAAGCGAGAGGCTACACTTCCTGATCAGCAAGCCTGACACACTGGACAGCTGACCTTTGACTCCTCATTTCACCTGAGTTGCACAGCGACCCCGCAGCCCATTCTCTGGCTCCTGCAGGGTCGCTGGGGTCACAGTTGACACAGCAGTACTGTGTTATGCTGAGCTATGAGAGCCTCCACACAGAAACACCCCTTCACTCAGGAAATCACAGTGAAACCAAATGAAATATACAGCTGTGTGTGTAAATAACTGTGTCAACTTCCTTTTCTTGTTCTTCTTCAAATAATAATATATAATTATCATAATGTTAATGATGATCGTGCATTTCTGTCAGTCAGCGAGTCAGTCAGGAAATTCCTTCAATCCAATTATATATGTTTCTTCCTCCTCTACGTATCTTTATCAATGTGAACATACATTTCTCACCATGAAAATATTTGCAAAACTAAAAATAATGGGAGGAGGTAGGTGGATAGAGAAGATTGAGTGCCTTTTAGAACAAATGCGTCATGGGGGCCATTTTAAACAAGCCCATCTGTATGATCCATAATTGATCAGCGTGACGGAGTGTAGTGCGGCAGCGCACATGGGCCACATCTGACAAACGACTAGACACGACCTTAAGAGCTGACCTATAGGAGAAGGGGGCGGGGGGGGGCGGGAAACAGAATGAACATACCAGAAAGCCTCGGAGAAAAATCTATGCAGCTGAAGTGAAACCGCATTTCGTCTGATGAGCGATGTTAAACAACAACTGGACCGGCGGGCAATTACCATGATTGGAGTGCTGCTGTGCCTTGTGAGCGCCATCGAGACAGAGACAGAGAGACGGAGTTAGTGGAGAGGTATCCCCACCTTCTGCCTTCTCCATTGGCCACAGAGGCCCAGTGCTCATTAGCATGCAGGCTTTTACAGGCCTGGCCAAAGTAGTCAATGCTCTCCACTTTATTTATTAGTAAATAGAGACAGATGGCGATGAGGAGGTGGTATCGACTACCCATAGCCTTTTAAACAAGAATCAATGGCAGGGGTGGAGCACTGAGATGGGGGGCATTAACTCGCTAATATAGCCTTATGAAATGAGCCGGAGTTGTGTTGCGGCTTCTGAGGCTGGATTCTCTCACTCTGCAAAGCCCTTATATACAGTGCAGTATACGGCTTTCATTTTGTGTGTCATGGCAAGGGAAAAGGATGACTTTACCGTTGACTTACAGGACCTGACAGCTGTCGACATATTTATAAGCGGATACAATCCCATCGATTAGCCAAGCAGTCGTGTTGCAGGTTTTATTTTAGTGGCAGAAAAGCATTAGAACGTAGCAGCACTTGGATCCTGGATCGAAGCACGCATGTGATGTGGTTGTATGTGACAAGGTGAGAGGGCCTTGTAGCCGTCAGGCAGACTGATGCGCACACACACACACACACACACACACACACACACACACACACTGTCGCAGTGTGTCCGGATATGGGGGAGTCAGGATAGCAGACTTACACTGCAGATGTCCACATTTACATTTACAGCATGTCCAGTTTAAATTAATCCCACTAGGGGGGTATTGATTGTGGGCGTGTGGCTGCAGTAAATGTACCAGTATTTTAAGGAATGGAGCGAGAAAGTGCAGTAAAAGGACAGGAAAAGAAATAATGGAATAGTGGTAGTGTTAGTGTGAGACAGAGACTAATGTACGGATGAATAGATAGATAGATAGATAGATGGATAGATAGATAGATAGATAGATAGATAGATAGATAGATAGATAGATAGATAGATAGATAGATAGATAGATAGATAGATAGATAGATAGATAGATAGATCATGTCTCGTCTCTGAGATGCTGCGGAGGCTTGCTGTAGAGCTGCTGTCAGAGGTCATCTCCATCATCTATATTAATAAGTCTTTATCATCTCCCAGCACTGTCTGCCAGCACACACCAGCCCCAATCCAACACAGAACAACTCGTCCTACCCAATAACCCCGCAGCCCCCTGCACAGGGACCGGCTGAGCTGCAGTGAGCCAGCGCCTCACACCACCCACCGCCGAGGCAATTAAGAGTTTAACCTGGATGCAGCCCGGGGAATCCAGAGAGAGACTCCAGTCAAATAGAGCAAGGCTCTGCAGAAAGAGAGGCCGAAGGGAGGGAGGTAGAGAAAAGTCGGGCGAGGGATGTATGGTGAAGGAAAGAGAAGGATGATGCAAGAAAGGTAAGAATGAATAGGAAGTGACAGGAGAGCAGGGGAAAAGAGGGAAGAAAAAATGTCTGAGTACATAGACAGACTGAAGAATAGCAGAGGCTGGTCGAGGTAGAGGGAGTGAATCCCAGCACAGTGTACACAACCCTCTCCTCCATGAGAAGGTCACAGCTCTCTCTGAGGACTCCCTTAAATAAAGTCCCCTAACCTGCACTTCTCTGGGCAAACAACCTCCTCTGCTCTTTATTAACTAAATATGAAGGGACTTTGACCGGGGGACAAAAATTCAATATTTTCCCCCACCAAATATTTAAACCAAGCAAATAAACAGACAAATAAATAGATCTCCTCTGCCAGGGGAGTGCGGGGCAGTCGGTCCCCTGGATGTAATTTGACGGCCCACTTACTTGGAGGGCCAGAGCCCAGTGCTACTCAGACACTCATTTGAAGAGCTGTCAATCAAGGGGCAGCAGAGTTGGCGTTGGGGATATGTATATGTGTGTGTGTGTGTGTGTGTGTGTGTCTGCGTGTGTGTGTGTGTGTGTGTGTGTGTGTGTGTGTGTGTGTGTGTGTGTGTGTGTGTGTGTGTGTGTGTTTGAAAGGCTGGCCAGCAAATCATCCTCAAGGTTGGAGCAGATAAGGTGAGCGTCTCTCCTGATGAATACATCACACATTCCTGCTCTCCTTACTACCTCTTTTAAACTATCCCTCCGCTCTCCTCATATCCATCCCATACCACTTCTACCCTGGCCATCAAATCACCTAATATTCACCATTTTATCTTGTCTGTCTTCTGGTGATGCATTAAACATGGCGACGGTGTAGAAGCAGAGAGATGCAGCTGCTTGAGTTCTGCTAATCCCCTGCAAATGATTAACATTTAAACAGGCCTGTGAGCTTGTACCTGTAATGTTTACACCTTTGCTCCTTCTGTATACCTTTCTTTTTTTTATATTCATATTCTTTTTTCTTTTCTTTTCTTCATCTTGAGCTTCAATCTATTTTTTGTAATATTAGGCAGTGTTACGGCCCACGCCAGAGAGACTCTGAGACTCAGACAGAAAATAAAAGTCAAGGTTTGGCAAAAATATAAAATATAATCAAATTAAATAAAAGGATTAGTCTTTGGTCTAGGTTCGTTCGTATGTCCTTTTGTTACATCCAATTTATTAAACAAGATTTTGACAAAAATGGCAGAATATATACTGTACATATTCGTCCATTATTGCCTCAAGGTGGAATGCACTTGTGGGGTATTTACAAGCGCTTTATTCTCACTCTTCTCCTCTTGTGCTGCCATTAAAAGAAACTGTGGAAAAACAACAGCACTGGTTGTTTATGCAAACAGCTTAAAATGACCTATATTAACAGTCTGGCCAAAGCAGGAAATCTTCTTTGTGCCGCAGAGTAAAGTTACAAGTTGATAAGGTTAGTTGACTTTGGTATTCTTTAACCATGGTCAAAATCTTTCCTTAACCAGGTGGTTTTACTTGTTTAAACTAAAGTACCTGTACTGATCCGTTTTCCTTTGTTGCTACGGGTTAATCTTCTGTGTTGTCATTCCACAAGTACTTAAATGGCTCATGGTGTTTGAATACTTCCTCTCCTCCTTCTCCCCTTGGCCTGTCTTTCTAAAGTGAAGTGATGCTAGCCTAAGCCTTTTCTCCCTCCTGCTGGGCATGGAGTGGTGGTGGTGGGGGGGCCAGGCGCTGCCGATATCAAAAAGTCCTTTCATCCATTTTAGATGAGATGCAGATGACTCAATTATGCTTGGCTGGACATCAAGACCACTTGGCGGACAAGCTGCTAACGCTGGAAAACGATCCATTTAATCCCACTGAAATGAATGGCAGGGTGCTAACAGGGCTCGCAACGGTAAGAGGGTGAGACAGGTATGAGCGCAGATTCATCAGCGCTGCTCTGGAGGAACAGCACTCAGTGTATGTGAAAACGGGAAGGAGGATGAGGCCTGGGTAGCGGAGGAGAGACAGGAGGGAAGAGATGGATTTCAAGATGGCATGCTCAGTATTTTAGCGTCATAAAATTGAGACCAAGATGCTAGAACAGGCTTTTGTCACCTTTTGTCACTGATGAAAGCAAAGAGAACCAACATTATGCTAGAATAATGGAACGGATATAAAGTTGAGCATTATCGAACAAGCAAGGCTCATTTAGTGTTTTAAAGTAATCCAGTTTATTTCTGCCAACAGACAAATCGGCAGTTTTGCCTACAAAGGCTCCCAATCTTCTTGCTCACAACCTTTTTTGTTTGTTTACGGTAATTATAAAGATGCATTTAAATCCATCCAGAAATAATGTAATTATTGAAAATGTGAAAATGCTATGAATATTACTTTTTAAAGGAAGCCCCTTTTGATTGGAATGTAACTGAAGATTGAGTGGCACATTTGACCAGAGGTGTGCAAAAATGGGTCAGCCACTTCAGATTGGAAGTAAGTGAGGGAGAGATAAAACGATCAAGGTCCTGCAGGACTGATGATATCGGGGCCGCTGGTCACTAGAGCCGGGGCCACGCCGACGACCCACAAACATGCTCTACATTTGATCAGACAGCTGTTTGATCTGCAAGGCCTCTCTCCCGCAAGAGCCCCTCTGCACTCTTCAACTACACATAAGGACGCACACACTCATCATGCCAAACCCTCTACTCATCAAGGTTACTCAGCTGCCAAGCTTCCTGACAGCATCAGCATCAGCATCAAGACTTCCCCATCACTTCGCTTTCACTCTAATACTTAGTGAACTGGGGGCAGTGAGCATGTCAGTGGTGATCAGCCTGCTAACAGAGAGGACAGTTGGAAAAGACGCTTCAGATTTTAGAAATCAGCTCAACAGCTCCAGTGACCCCTGGGTTTGGTTGGAGCAAGTAATTGCATTTTGTACAAAATAATTTAATCAATAAATCTAAATCTAAATCTAAATTATTGATAAAACGGTAAAAATATATTAATAATAAGAATATAATAGGAGGAAGATATTTTGGCTTGAAAGAAAAAACCTTATCTTTATTTTGTTTACACCTTAAGTGTCAGAGTAGTCACTGTAAATGCTGCCTTATATTTACACTGACACGAACCTCCTGCGGTCTGCCTTTTTTACGACCTTTAGTGCAATTAACAGTTGCAAAACATTAGGGCTGGTGTTGCTTCACATGTAGTCAATCAAGCCAGTGTTTTGTCGGTGCAGAGTGCTGTTTGTCTGTGTTGGTGACAAATGAGTGCGGCCCGTCCCACTGCTGACAGCCGCCCCAGAGCGGCGATGCTATCTTCAGCTCTTCAGCCAGCTTCTACAATTACTACTGCCTCTCTGGCCCCAGGGCCTCCAATACCAGCCAGCACTTTGGAACCTGGGACACACACACAAACACACACACACACACACACACACACACACACACACACACACATTGAGATACATTTGTGAGAATTAGAAACATTCTCACAAAGAACTTTACACATGTAGACACGCAACACAAATACTGTTGCGTGTTTTGTACAAAGTCAGAATAATGCACCAAGCTGGTCAAAAAAGCAAGTACAGGTTATGCAATCTTAACATATAACATTATTTAACATTAGGGTTGATGTCAGATATCCTCCATTCTAAATATATGAAATACAATTGTCTTCCGTTGACATTGATAGTCATCATTCACCAAAATAATATAATATGTATGTTGCATTTCTTAATTATTGTTTACAAATTAGATATAAAAACAATGTGGATTTAGATCCATTTCCTGATTTCATTAAAGTGCACTCCAATCAACTCAAGCCACACACCGAAACATTTGACTTGGATATGACCCCAAACCGATACCTTTCCCCACCACACACCTGGTTATTTCATCTCTCCCTGCACCTATTGTTGGCCTAATTGAGGGTGGCTTGGCTGGTTGGCTGGCGGCTGACCCCGGTCAGAACAATGCATACCTGTGGCTCTCACCAGAGCTGTGTAATTGTCTCTTCAAGTGGGGCCCTTTTCCAGTCTGCCCCCGAGGGAAGAGCGCTCCACGCTCATCCATCACTCAGTCACTCAGCCACTACAGGAAGTGGTTAACATGGGTGACCTCTGGGAATGGCGGTCCACTGTTGGGAGAGGGTGTGGAGTTGAGGTTTTGGAGACACATACAGAACATTAGCCATCCCTTCAACACTGACAGTGACATCACTCTATCAATCAATCCATCAATCAATCCGTCATAGGAGTTGTTTGGTCTGCTAATCCAGCCGGTTCCTTTGAAGTTTAGAGAAAACAGAAAGCTGGCAGTTGGCCGAAACAGAAAAGACAGATGCAAAAGCTTCTTTGTTGGGTATAGAGCAGATGTATGTATTCAAAATAACTTTTGTCCACTTCTCAAATATTTAAGAAAAAGTCCACAATTCATGCAATGTTTGGCTTCCACTACCTTTGCATCTACAGTAGATAAGTCTACAGCCACAACTGTACTTAACACCAGCATGCCAACATACTCACAATAACAATGTTACCATTGCTGCTGCTTCACCATGTTTACTTTATGCTGACATTTGCTATGCAATGTGGCATCCAACACGAAATGGAATGTCATTCGTTTTCTCAAGTATGTATGTATTTCATTCAGAAACCAAAGTATTGGACAAATTAAATCCTTGACCTAATGGTGGTGCTGAATGTGAGAGCCTTCGACGCCCTGTCTGCCTGTTACTTGGTTTGTGTGCCTACTTTCTGCCAGGCATTAAAGGTGGGTGTGGCAGAGTTTCATCAGTACAATGGCAACACCTGGGCTCATCATTAACACTGGCAACAGTATGTGCCAGTGCTCTTTTACAAACCCTCTTACCACTCCATGAGACACCCATGTGACTCTTGCTTGGTGTTATGGCTCCGGGTTGTGACATGAATTAAAAGTAGTTTGAAGTAAGTAGTTTGAGGTCAAAACTAATAGAAAACCTGTTTTACTTGTGAATATTTGACCGTTTTGTGAAAAGAAAGCAGCACCATGCTGGTCATAGTCAACATTGTTTTGCCTTCAAACCAAACATTGTTTTCTCCATGGGAAACTGACATAAATGTATTTGTATTACCACCCATTATCTTTAACCCCTTATCCTGTTCAGGGTCAAGAGGGGGGGCTGGAGCTGATCCCAGCTGACATTGGGAAAAGACAGGGTACAAAGACATGCAGTTTAGGTGCTGATGACTCTAAATTGCCAATAGGTGTGGATGTGAGCGTGAATGGTTGTCTGTCAATATATGTCAGACCTGTAATAGTCTGGCGACCTGTATGGATGGATGGCGTTTGTATTTAAAAGTTCCAGACACATGTCTGTGACTGGCACTGTGAATTGTCCTGGTGCAGTGAACTTGACCCGTCATGCCCTCACAGCAACTTCATTCAAATGTTAGGGATTATTTTTTGGGCCTACTTTGCATGTAAGTACTATTGTTCTTCATCTCGAGGGAGACAGAGATTCAAGGGACAGGCTACTTCCCAGCACACCACAGAGGGAGAGCAATGAGACACATGCTTGCTTGGCTTGTATATAATACAATATAATATATGGTGAAATACAACCAATCAATGTATAAACTGAAACACAGGCATGCATGGAAGAAGAACCTTTTGTATCTGTCGTAAATGTGTTATCCACCAGGAATTACAGAATAATAGAGGACAAAAGCACACAGAGAACAGAAGGATGCAGGTTGTTGGATAAAACACAGTTTTCTTTATTTACTGCCATTCCTATTGCTTCAGACAGACAAGCTGTGGCACAGGGAGCACAGAGTGATTCAAAAAAGTCAACGCTACTGCCGATCTACAAACAAATCTCTGACAACAACAAACAAGAGAGGCACAGCAAAAGAAGAAGCAAGAAGAACAGCGTTTGGCAACTATTAACATCTTGGAAACTTCAGAAGTAAAAAAAAAAAAGAGTGCATTCTGCATTTTTAATAGTAAACAGCGTCTCTACTTCATCGTGAACTAGATAGAGAAATGGAATCAAACAAGTAGGGCTGCTACACTGCTCTGACGACGGCCCCCTTTTCCACCCTTTTTAGCTGTGGATTTTGTCAGAAGCGTCGGATCTGTCTCTCGCTTTCTCGGATGGCCCGCAGCATTACAGGGGAATGTGGTGCTCTACACACTTTAAGAGTAATTAAAAGCGATTGAACAGCTGTAATTATGAGAAACGGCGGTTGTGTTCCGGGTCATTCTATCAGTGTTGCCTTTCATCAGAGCAGAGGCGCAGGGGCCCTGCTGCCAGCCTCTGTTTCTCCATATGCATATCTTCAAGAACAAACAACTGGCAGGCTGCCTACAGGCTCTCACACACACACACACACACACACACACACACTATCACATTCAAACACTCGCGCCACCATGTAGACATGTGGGAGAGTAAGCGTGCACAAACACACGGGCCGACGACTGATCACATGTTTATTCACATGGCTAAACGCACACAAACAAACACACACGTACACACTGTCACACCTCCACATGGCACAAGCACACAAGCACACCGTAAAACACTCAACAACACATTCTTCATGCTCCCCATTGGGTGACATTCATGACATAATACTTTCTTATAATAATCTTTCTTTGGTGACTTCAGGCTCATTCTATTTCTGAACACAATAAAAGGAGGTTACAATATGCACGTGGTGAAGAATGAAATACTATGCGAGCAAAGTGAGTTTATTTAGTTTTTTTACTATTCTATACTGTATTATAACACTGTGTGACAATTATAAAGCATATATGTATGTACTGCACTGTGAATACAGTGAGTTAATCTATTGATAAAAGCATGTCTGGGTTACGTGAGATTAAGTAAGAGAATGCACTGAAATAATAAATAATTACACAATGTATGCTGACACTGAAACGCAGGTTCCGCTTGTGTTTTGTTCGACCGTCGTGACACTAGTAGCCTGTCGTTAAGCTTGCGTTGTTGGCATGTTACTGAAGCGCTATTTTGGTTCTATTGGGGTTTGTCTGGGTTTCCTTCCAGCCAACTCCAAGCTGTGGTGGCTGAGCTGGGATGGGGTGGATGTAGATGAACCAATCAAAACAAAATCAATCTTGGTGGGATCAGAGGTGTCTGTCCTCTCAGCTGATGTGGGTGGCATTCAGAGAAGCTGGTGGGTTTTTCCTTGTCTTTCTTTCTCGGTTCCTCTATCCATCCTTCACATCCTGTTGAAAAAGACAAGTTATTTTAATTTTCATCAACTGTCATAATTGGACATAAGACACCCAGTGAGGTTAACTTAACGTTCTGATGTAATTGTGAGCTTAATGCTGCGTTCACACCAAAAGCCTGAGTTTACTCGCTCGACATTATGTGATAAATTCGCGTCATTCGCCTTTTCGTGGTGGAAAGGGGGCGTGGCTTTTCCGTGGCTTAACTTTGTGTAAACAGTCCACCATCCACCATTAAAATAACCACTAGTTCTGCTTTATACTTGTTGTGGAAGTCCCACAAACGTCGGAACATCAAACGCCATCGTGTCTGAGTTCATAATATTATCCGTAGGGCGGACCAGCAGCAGTTTGATTCAGCAACGGCAGGACGGCAGTGATGACGGGGGGAGCATCTCAACGCTGATTGGCTTTCGCAACTCAGCGCCAGGCAAATTTTCGCTTTTTCGCAACCATTTGCATCTGTGCATTGACTTTGCATGTAAACTACTCGCGCTAATAATTCACAACGCGTTTGGTGTGAACGCAGCACAACACATCTACAGAAGCTTAATTGAGTTAATATATTGGCCATTCAAAGGCTTGCTCTGTGACAACAAGTGGTTGAAATGCCTTAATGCAGGTCTAAAGGGGCCAGGATACACCCTGTTTTATGATTGGTAGAGTATATTGGTAGAGTGTGTATGTAAAATACAAGGCCAGGCAAACTTTTGTTTGTTATTGGCATTTGTCGCTTCACATGCACAATATGCAAAATACTATCTATATATATATATATATATATATATATATATATATATATATATATATATCTTACTTGACATAGCATTCATGTGTCTGTGGGAATTTATGTGAAAATAAAATAATAAACAAATAAAATGACCATTAAATCACAGATGAGTAGTAAGTAAACAAGTTGTACGTATACAACATGTACATACAACTCAAATTTCCACACTTCAACATCTTAGGGACCAACCTCCAGAGCAGTGACTCCACTCTGTTGATGATGTCAGCCAGATCAAAGGGTAGCGGCATGTTGGGGTCATCCACACCCCAGAAGGGCCGGTCCACTGGGGCCTCCTCAGGGGGTAATGTCTGCGCCAGACTTGAGTGGCACCTGAGGCAACAGGACACAGGAAACAAGCGCACCCATTAACTCCTCCCTCCCATCAAAACCAACTGGTAGACACTTATCAGTAATAGGGCACACGTCTCAGGTTGCGCACCAAACTTTCTACCAGTGCTTTCTTTTTTAACATGTCGGTACTTCTGTCCTAGTAACATCAAAACTACTGTACCAAGACAACTCCATACGAAGGAAACTATTCTCAAATTGTCAGGGGTTATGTTTCTTCATCCTGTAATTCTGTAATTGCAACTTAATTTATTCTAAAGGAAGTCGTGCCACTTGTCAACAGAGGGATTGTAGTTAAGATAAACAGGAATCTCTCTATCTGGATCTCCTGTATTGACTGATCGGGTCTAAAGGGGTCGACCCCAGAAATGTCAAGTTGTTAAGTCAATGATATGTGTGTGTGTTAACTCGTGCCTAAACACACAGTGGGTAATGTGTGTTTGACCAGGAGGCAGCCGGCTTGTGTGTTTCCTCTCCGTTTTATGACCGCTAATAATACTGGCCTCAATTAGAACCTCTGGGATATGAGAGAGTAAGTGTGTCTGTGTGATCTGTGTGCTCAAAGGAGACTGGAATTTCTTCAGATAAAAGCATCTTTCCCCTTCGTATCGCTAATGATAATATAACTATTGATTTTTATGCAACTTGCACTTCCTTTTTTTGGCATTTCCAGTGAGCTAAAAGGAGCTGCGCGTTAGGGAGACACGGATGCATCAGGAAAGTGTTTCTAAAGCCATGAATGGCAGCAACAGTATCAAGCTGATGAGAAACCATGATATCATGTACCGTGATTAATGCCCCATTCATTCTACTCACACACAGCAGGATGCGTTCAGAAGAACATCACTCTCTGCCGCTGCAATCATGGCAGAGCCGTGAGAAATCCAGCCCTTTTCACATCACTGTGTTATTTTCATATGATTAATAATCTGGGGTTAGTTGTAATTTCTACAGTGCTTGGAACCCCCACAGACCATAGCCACATCTTTTGTCAGACCAGTGTAAATATTTACTGCAGTGACTTGGTGTTGCTCTCCGCTGTCATTGTAAATCTGCCCTCCCTCTGCCTCTTGACAGATGAGAGTGACCCCTGACCTGGGGGTGAAAGAGGGAGAGGAGGAGGATGGCATTTGTGTGTGTAGTGTGTGTGCTTGTGAGTGGTGGCCTAAGATTTCCTTCTTGAGCCACAAGGTGATTTCTACTCCCCACTCAGTCATGATACCAGGGTCTGTCCTATCATATTCCTTTACCCCATCCACACCCTAAAAAACCTCAAACAACCTCCACACACACACACACACACACACACACACACACACACACACACACACACACACACACAACCACCACCTTGTGGCCAGTGACTAAAGAAAGGGAGGACACAGAGCGTTTAAGAGAAGGATATGATGGCCGGTTATGGATGGATGAGGGGATGTTAAAGTTGTCAGGGGACAGCCGGGGGCTGCCACAATTTGTGGTTATATATTTTCACCGGAGCCACTTAATGTTCGACTGGCTCTCGGCCTAAGTGCTGCATTTTGGTGCGGTTAGCCCTTTAAAGAGCTGCTGCATTACAGTGGTGAGGAGCAGCATTAACATCCACTGTTCCAATATATCTTCTGCGCTCTGGATCAGGGCCTGATAATAGCATCTGTTAACATGCACTAAGTACCATTATGTAGCACATCACTTCATAAATAATACGATTAGGCGACCTTGGGGCTTTGCGACGAGCCGTGTGTTTAAATGTTCTCATCATTTATTTAGGGTGCGAATTAAAGGAAGCGCCACTTCAGAGAAGGAGGAGGAGGACATGGCTGGCATACATATCTACAGAGTGTACGAGAAAAAGAGAGAGAGAGAGAGAGCGAGGGAAAGAGAGAGAGAGAGAGAAACTGACCCAGACAGCACAGAGTCACACTGTGTGGTGCTGCTGACATCAGCTTGAGGACACCACAGGCCTTGGGAACCCAGGCCTTTGATTTGGTCTGATTAAGTATTCATGCAGTAGAGCTATGAGAGAAAACGCTCGCCTCTTTTCGGCTGCCCTGACTCATTCTGAGAGGCTACATGCCGGAAAAACCTGACCAGCCGTCTTCAACAGAGCGGCTGCAATTATCTGACAAGGGATCTTGCAACATTAGCTTGAAAATAGAAAGCTCCTGGGTTTCCAAAGATATAAAAGATATCAAGACTGGAAGACTATCAAAGATAATATAGTGTAGGTAATTCAGCACACACTTTTACACAATCTACCACTGTTCACAGAGCACCGTCCCTTGACTGCTAAAATGGAACCAAACAAAAAGTCAATATCAAGCGAGGTGCCTTAAGCTCTCCAGGGCTCTTGCTAGAAATTCAGTGTAAGCCACAGTGGCGTACAAACAAGACTTTCCCATGGCAGAGCAGCCCACCTTAAAGTTAAGGTCAAAGACAAAGAGGTTTGTAGGGGGGTTGGCAGGAGGCAGCGAATGTGTTTGTGAGTCCAGGCTGTTCCAATGGATTAACCCCAGACAGATATGGGCCTAACTATCCCATCTGGCGCTCGGTCAAGAGAGATTGGCAACACAATCACTCATTTCAATTTGCCCTGAAACCTTATAGCCTGGCAGGCCCCCGCTCAAATGGTATGCTAATGTGAAAGGTATCTAGGATTCTATCGCCTCTATTCCACAGAGGCCTTTCCCTCCACGCAGCACAGTGCACTTGAACTGCGGCTGGGGCGGGAGCTCCACGGCCCTCGCTGCAATAAGGTCCGAAGCCCCCTTTGCGCTCAAACTAACCACTTTAGCTAAAGTGAGTGTTAATTATGGACAGGCAAAGCAGTCAATAAAAGGTTAATGGAAAAGTCAAAGGATAAATTCCTTTAAGCATTGCATCATTCCACCATCTCCGCGACCAACACACTGCTCGCAGGTCTCCTAATCAATATGTTTTACTGTAATGCGCTCCCCATCGATTTCCCCCCCCCCCCCCCCCTCCCTTGCTCCACGGTCCGGGCTCCATCACTTGGTTAAAGGAAAGGAAGAGGAAGAGAGAGGTGGGGGGAAAGAGAGAGAGTAAATAAAATGATTAACCTCGGTTTCACTTTGTTGTATCACTCTTAGTCTCTCTCTGAAAGGCTTGTTAGAAGAGTGCAGGGTGGTCCAATATCATCGTTGCCATCACCACCGTCACAATCATCAGCATCATCAGCCCACTCGATCTCTGGCCGGTGTGTAATTGTGTAGCAGTTCACTCAAGCAGGGCCATACATTAAAAGGCCCTCTGCTCTGAACAGGATGGAAATCCGCCTAATAGACAACATCAATGCTTCCAACCCTTGCAATTACACTGATAAATGCACAATTGTGTCAAGCCAAGTGAAAAAGAACCCAGAGCACGTAGATAGGAGACAACGCTTATTGCATTATGGCTACAGGGGGTCATTTGTAAACACATGGGATTAGACAGATTGGGCTGCTTGACTCAGGACCTCATTTTAGGAAAAGAGTGGCCTCGCCTCGCTGATGGAAAGCTTTTTGGAAGGAATATACAGAGCCATGCAAATGACCATTCTGTTGCAACAATATCTCAAATGTGTCCTTTAAAGGTTTTGTATGACATATCAAAATATACCTTAAATAAAAGTATTGCAAGGTTTTGGTTTGGGGTTTAATCACATTTTATCAAATCTACCGTACTTTTCGGGTTATAAGCCGCTACTGCCTTCGGTCAGTGTCCCCGACAGCTCCCCGCTGTAGCCAGCTGGGGCTCCTGCTAGCGCTCCGTCACTTCCCCGCTAACTTCCGCTAGCTCCCTGAAAACCACCGAAGGTAGCGGGACCAGGCTCGACACCCGACTTGGGCAGAGGTGACGCGGGCAGTAGCAGCAGCAGTGGCCGGTAGCAGCAGAAGCGCTAGCTAGCAGCGCTACTAGCAGCGCTAGCTAGCAGCGCTACTAGCTTGCTACAGCGGGGACACTGATCAGCCGTAGGAGCGGCTTATAACCCGAAAAGTACGGTAGTAAATATTTATACATTCAGTCCACCTTACAAATATATCTTATAAAATGTGTACATATTTCAATGGTGTTAGAAAATAAAACTTACAAATAACATGATATTTACAGTTAAACTCAAAAACTAAAACTTTCGCTTGATAGATAACATATTTGGCTACAGTTACCTGCATGTTTTCTAAATTGTTGTCTGCTAATACAGAAAAAGAGAGAAGATAGAAAGAGATACAAGATTAATTAGACATGGCTCTTTCTTGTGTTATGAACATGTGCATTGCAACATCTTCAAAATATGTGCCATGCCCTACGCATTAACTACACCGGACTAAATAATTAAGCCTGAGCTAAAGTGAAATGGCACAGAACATCAATCAATCATCCATGTCAATGTTGACCTGTATTATATACGTTTGTGCTGATCAAGGGAAGCAGAATACCTCAGGTCACCTGCTTCCTTATGTTCTGCCTGCGCTCCATTTGACTCTATAGCAAACCTGTGCAGGTGTGAAGTTTTACTGTCTAGGCAACCTCAGTGCCCGATAGCTGAGAATGCAATCAAACAACTCATGAAAAAACAGGCGTGTGTCTCATAAATCAGCCTGCCCCTGAAGGTAAGGCATGCAATCACGTTGCAAGAGGAGAAAAGAAAGTATATTATCCATGTACGTTTGGTGTCTGTGCAGTGTTGAGTAAGAAATGAGCGATTGAGCACATCTGTCTTTGTATATCATGCAGTTATATATGAGAGAGAGCGGGAGACAGGCAGATAGCATTTATCTACATACTTATCTTTTCACTGTGTTGTGCAAGATATTAGTGATGTCATGCAGAGGGCAATGTAACAGGGAGACATCAGGAACAAGGCCCAACATGTGAAGTGTCGAGCTTTGGATCTCAACCTACACCACCCATGACTCCAAGAGTCTTGTGAACTCTCAGGGCTGTCCTCATTAGAGCCTGAACAGAGCCTCAGATCCCCACCCACCATCCCCAACTCCCATTATCCCAATCACTGCCACATTCAGCGTTAAATGTAAAGTAGTGCAGAATGTGAGCCAGCCAGCCAGCCAGCCAGCCAGCCAGCCAGCAAGCGTGGGCAGGGTCGCGTCTTAACCGTTTCCTCAGGATCAATCAAATGCTATTGTGTCTGCAGACAGCTGCTGACTGTACACTTTGTGAGTATGTGAGGTGGGCAATTGTGGAGAGAGAAACAGAGAGAAGGGTGGGGGCGTCATCAAATGCATGACATATGTTCCTTTCATTTTGATTCACTCTAAGGAGCCTGGGCTAATAAAACTAACATCTGATGCACTCCTTTTCCCTTTAATTAATGGCTGTGGAAACCACACAAAAATGCATGAGCAAGATGAGGGTGTGGGGGGTTCTGCAAAGAGGTGGGTGCTGCGTGGTGTGTTCAACACTCTCCCCCACGTGCCACAATGGCTCTGCTGCTGCTGGGAACAATGATTCTGCCAGGGAGCATGGGTACCTTTGGGTGGGCCTGAGAGGAGTCCCTCTTGCCAGCTGCAGTCTAGGCTGCTCATTAAACCACATGAAACAAATAATCTCCGGCCAGTTTGGAATGCGGGGCCTTGAGTTTGCGTCGAGTGCATGTACTGTACAAAAAGTTAGTCTGAGTGCACAGCAGAAAAAGAGAAGGTGCGTTGTACCTGCACAGCCCCTGCCTCCTTCACACCCCGAGTGTTTGATGTGGCCTGGCTGACTGCCCCGTCTAGAGCAGGGTGAACCAGATGTAACAGAAAAACACACACAAAGCGAGGTAGCCTCTAAATAGCCTTCATAATTGGAGGCAATAAAACACTATTGCAGTCTGGAAGTGCAAAAGAGGCAAGCCCCTGAACTACAGCTACTGCTCTCAAAAACCAGGTGGACGTCCATTAGGTGCTTAACAGCGTAACAAATTACCGAACACCCTGGCCTGCTCCCTCTCCTCCTCAGGCAATGGGATGGAATGTGGCCTAATGTCAACACAGGCGCAAAATTTACGAGCAGACAACTATTGTTAAAATGCAATCAGGTTCTAATAAAAAAAGAGGCAGGAAAAGGACAAACAGATAGGACCCTCCTGGCCGTTTACTCTTCCGACAGGGGTGGAGAGACAGATCACCCCCTAAGGCTCTCGATCTGTGTGTGTATGTGTATGTGTGTGTTTGAGAGAGAGAAAGAGTCAGAGAGAGAGTCAGAGAGCATATGTATGTGTGTGCATCTGAGAGAGGGAGAGAGAGAGAGAGTGTGTGTGTGTGTGTGTGTGTGTGTGTGTGTGTGTGTGTGTGTGTGTGTGTGTGTGTGTGTGTGTGTGTGTGTGTCTGTGTGTGTGTGTATGCTCCAGGCTGATTGGGGAGGAATGAGGGTTGCTGCGGCTATTGGCCGACCAGCCACCTGTGCCAGGCTACAGGCTAGCTCAACAGAAGCAGCTGGCTTGAAGGAAAAGTGGAAAAAAAAAAAACGTTTACTCTAGGCCTGCCAGTAACACCCCAAAGACAACACTAAATAGGGACGGCCGCCTAGCTCAACAAAACAACCCTCTCCATCATCGCCGCAAATGAGCCACACATGGCCAAATACCATAGTGAAACATTTTGATATATACAGGCACAACTAATTAGAGCTGGTTCTAAAGAGACACTGAAGTTTTTCCTGATGACGCTGTATATTTATAAAGCCCAGGAGAGAAAATGGAGCAATAAGAGGACTTGATGGCGAGGGTAAAGGGGTTACGAGCCTACGAGTGATTGCACTTTTTCACGGCTCGGCTTTCGAAGGCCGTAAATCTGCTGTTAGGGAATCAGGAAGAGGCTTACTGTGGCGTTGGGAGCACTAACTCTCAGTTTTCCAGGGCAAAGGCACACCGTTGCTGTGAAAACTTGTTCTTAGAGTGTTCTTGTAAAACGATCATTTTTTAACCCTCATCCCATCCCTCCATCGCATGCCCCGCCTCCCTCCTGGCCAAGCGTCAGTGCCTTGTGGGCATCATCTGAATGGTGCAATAAAGCTGGTGATAGATGAGGCTTGCCTCGACATCTATACACCTGAGCCATTGGACGACACCTGACCCCAGTCACATGATAAGGTCGATTCAACGTGGGCATAATTCCCACCTGTCTTCAGGTGACAATGGCGGGGTCAAGCGGGTCCAGCTAATTATAGTCTTTTGTAACTTCAATTGCCTGGTTACAAGTCATCCTTCTATAGCTGCAGGCGATGTGGTGTTAAGTTCTGAAGCCTTTTTGTCATGCGAAACTGTGAGATAGAAGTTTAAAACTGTTGCACAACAGATATTGGGTTCCAGAAACATGTAACTGCATACAAAAAGAGACAGACACTGAATGTGCTGTTCCCTTTAAAGAAAGTGTGACAACAAACAGTCAACTCTTTGTCAGTGTTACTCTTTGAATAAGTATGAGATGTTGTTCAAACTGCATTCAAAAAGTCACCTCATTGTTGACATAATAGGCGAAGCAAAACAGTGATAGTAGACACGCCCTACTGAAACTGCCATAAATCTTGAACCCAATAAATTTGACAGGTCCAGGCGTAGGCTATTATATGACTATGAACAGAAACGAGACATTCTTGGAAAAACAAATAGCCCCAAAAAAACATTTGATCACGTTAATTGTGTCATTTCTTTTGTGTATGCTTGACAAAAGACAAAGCACATCACCATGATCTGATTAATGCTTGTAATAACACTTCTCAGATAGATATTCAAGCTTGCAGACAGGGTATCTACTTTTTTGACATGTCACCAGTCAAATCATTTAAGTTGCCCCGGACCTTTCTTCTAGTGCAACTACCGGACAAAGTTTTCCCCCACCAGACAAGAAATATCAAGTAAAATTGAATTAACAAATTGTAATGATTGTTTAATTTTTTTTTATTTTAGTTACTTTTGTTTTACTCAAGATTTGAATGGACAAAAACAAAGAATGGCACATATAAAAGATGCTCATATTCCCACATAGGCATCCTCAATCAATAAGTCAACAACTGAAACTACCATTCTATCTATAGTACAGTTACAGAAAGAACTAATTCAGAAAATGTCAGGCTGGGTATAGAGTCACATTTCCTAGATGCCTTTTTTTTAGGAAACAAACAAAATAAAAAGTGTAGCCTGTCATCAAAGCCTGAGAGAGGGCTATTGTATTTGTAACACAGCAATGTGAGTGTGTGTGCATTCATGTGTACATATGTGTATGCTATGCGTCCATGCCAGAGGAGAGCTTTCCGCCAGGTGTTTGAACTTCTGCATCACCTGGTGTTCCTGCTGCGTGAACACGAGTTTTGTTTCACCCTATTAAGTAAATAGTGTAATTAAAGGGGCTCGGCATTTAAAAAGCTGTGAACAGCCAGCAATTTGTTTGGAAGAGCAGCCAGGCTAGGCCCTGAGGCGCTGCACCAAACAGGATGCAAAGAGTGCACATAGCGAGCAGGGGATCGCAGTACAATGGTGTGTGTGGGTGTGTGTGTATGAGTACATATGTACCTGCCTGTGAAGTTCCGTCTGTTTGTGTAGGTGTGTGTACAAATCAGTCATTGAAAGTTGTTCTGGCTTTTGAAAGAGAAGCTTTTTGTGGTCTAACTGGTACCTACTAGTGTTGTGTTTGTAGTGACAATATCAGGCCTTTATGAAACAACCGTACTACTGGCATAACCAAGGGCTGTGTTGCGTAGAACACAACCCTTTGTCTATAGTTGCACAGGCGTTGTTCCTAAACTGATGGGAGTCAAAATAACGCCACAGAAAAGGTGACACAAAGCTTGTCTGCCCCAAAAGACAACAATAAGACATCATCCACAAGCAGAGTTTGGCACAATACAACAGAGGGATTACAGCTGAAGTTGTAACAGAGATCAACTCTTCATTAGTTTCCTCTCTTAATGATTTTTCACTGCACAAACGTCCCTACTCTGCACTACCCAACCCAGCGAGGATGCTTCTTACTAAAGTCTCTGTCGTTACTGCTGATCCAGGGTCAGCTGTGGGGAGTAAGAGAGGGATAACCTCTTTCTGATCCCCATAGAAGCCCAGATGGCAATGTGGAAGCGCTGATCCAAAAACTAGCTTACAACTCAATCGCTGTGGCCACATCTCCAAGTCCACAGTTTAACCCCCTCCGATGTCAGCCAAGGTCACAGATGCACACTTGAGAGGCAAAAAGAGCCAGGAGTGAAGTGCTGCCAGAGTCGAAGGAATTAGATCCGGGCTGAGTGGCCCTCATCTGGCTAAGCCTGGTAAGTAGCAAGACTAACAGGCTGAGGCACGGTGGTTTGGGTTCACACACTCACTCACACACACACACACACACTCACACTCACACACACACACACACACACACACACACACACACGCTTGTAAGCCTGCACGCAAACGGACACACACATAAATAAGGAGGTAAACACACACTTAACGTAGTCACACACACATGCACACACGGAAGGACTCCGAGGGCTACAGATGGTGTGCCCTGGGCCTGGTGACTGGGGCTCTGAATGAGCTAGTTTTAGATCCAGTGTGGAAGCTGTCACGACGCACAGGGCTCAAGGGTTGGGGCGGAAGACAAAGAGCGGCGGAAGGAGTGCATGAGGGGAAGAGAGGAGCGGGCGGGGCCCGACTCCTATCCCTGCATGGTGGCTCCGAACAGTTTTGGTACAACATCAACATGTCACTGTCCATTTGTACCCTTGCCCTCTTGCCCATGTCCTACCCCTGTGTCCTCCCACAGCAACACATCGAACAGTGCAAGCAAATACCCCAAAACTACATAAACACTGACACACACACACACACACACACACACACACACACACACACACACACACACACACACACACACACACACACACACACACACACACACTCTCTGGAAGCCAGCGGCCACTTCAGCCGTAATTCTGCTTGACTTCCGCTGTCTGACTGGCAGGAGACAGGGAGGGTGAGGACAACAAGCTGTGAATACGGGAAGAGACAGAAAATCATTGAGAACCTTGCCTTTATGAATCTTTGATGAGTAAGAGTGGGGGTTGGCGGGGACTTTGCCTCTGGTTAAATCAGAGCATAGCGTGTGTGGTGTGTGTATGACTGCCAACAGAGGTTGAGATAAACAGGGTTTGGACCAGGCCCAGACAACTGCACACCCCACAGTTGGGAACATTTGTCCCTGCAATTAGTCCCTGTCCTCCCTGTTCATGTTACAGGTAAGTGGTATTGGTAGCTAGCACAAGAGCTAAAGCCCTGTATGCCTTTGGGCCCGGTGAGGGGTGGAATGTTGAAATGTACTTGTTCTTTGTGGGAAAGTTTAAGTCATCCTTTTTTTAACCACAGACAATCAATCAGTCAATCATTCTCTATACACCAGGTAGATAAATTAAGCACTTCTTAATTAAGAAGGGGTAGCATAAGGTTGCATGCCATTTCACAACAGTTGCCAATATCCTGCATGCGTAGTTTTAACCTGATGGCTATTCTTCATTAATTTTACCCTGTTTAAATGTGTTTGATTTGTTTGATGTATCCCATCCCATTGACCCATCCTTAACCAAGGATGGGTCAAATGCAGAGAAGAATTTCCCCAAGGGGATTAATAAAGGATAATTTAAAAATAAAAAAATAAAATATATATATATATATATATATATATATATATATATATATATATATATATATATATATATATGAGATGCTACCAACTTACATTGTTATATCATTGAGGTACACATAAGAGGTACTGCATTTTCTAAAAGTGCACTGCACTCTGAAAGTTAGTCAAAAGTAAAATTATACTTTTGTCATTGCATTGCAAGAATACGTGAAATCTGAAATCTGACCATTCAAAGTTATTGATATCTTATAAGATGCGTGTCCCATTCAGTCACATTGTGCAGGTAGCCCTCAGCCCAGAAAGCATTGTGTTTGTTATGGCTGACATTGCTGGTAATACCCTCCATTTCTCATCCACATAAACACCAGTTTAACACACACTAACAAGTCTGGCATGATAAATGACATGTGACTATGTGCAAGAAGAAAGAAAAATAATAACATGATGAGTTGCTATTAAGCTGTCCTACACTAAGGTTTTCTAATTAACCATTAAAGTATGTTGCTGATCTTGTAAGGACATATTTGCTTGCGACGAAAGCGTGGGAAGTATTCCACCCACACCCTTGCGGTGTTCTCTTTTTCACCGTACATTGTTTTACCTTCACACCTGTTCTGTTGTCGGGATCAAGAGAAGCTCATGATGACTCAGAGGAGGTTGTTTTAATTAATAATACAAGGCATGTTACAACAACACTCCTTCAAATCTCAGAAACGGCTTTTAATAGATGTCAAGCAGGTGCCAATTTTCTTCTCAACATGAGTTGGCTTATGTTACGAAACAAGCGGAGCAGCATAGTAGGTTTATCTCATCTGCCACCTGTGACAGCACAGAATTCAGAGTCCTCCAAGAAGCTCGGCTCATGTTAATGTGTCACCAATGAGGCCTTTTGAAGACTCGATTCATCCACCTGTCAGCGAGCACAGAGGTGCTGCCGACTGACTTCCGATCACATAAGAGCTTGGCAGTGAGATGAACTGTCTTAAGCTGATCAAGAGTTACTTTGGCTTCCATCTACATCTGTCAGGTTCAAACTTTACACTTCGCTACACATGTTGATCACATATAGCAAAATACAGGCACAACTCAAGCGGCTGTGTGGACTAATCCACTTTGGGCTTGATTTAACACAGAATTTCCAACTTTCTGGGACCCTGTGATGAAGGCGGCAGATTGATTGACACCTACTGTAAAGTGCCTTTTCTCACAGCTTGTAGAGCTGCCAAAGCAGTGAACTCACGGCTTCCTACAGCCTCAGGAATAGACAATGGAAGAAGTATGCCAGGTTTTGGTCGGGTTGTTTACGGGCGGGAGTGAGTCGAACAGTGCCCCCTGATGGTTACATGAAAATCATATACACCATACATCCTCTGTACCAGGGAGGGGGTCTATAGGTAGTGTGGCTAAAAAATGTAATGCCAAGGAAACAACATCACCTGACATCAAATGCAGCCTGTGTCCAGGCTTTGTTTGCAGGCAAAGGGAGGTGAAAAGAGCAGTACTTAGCAGAGCAGCTAACCTGTGGTCATATCTGCTGAACAAATCAATAGAAGTGTCTGAGAGCAGAGCAGAGTGTGCTGGGGGGAAAGCTGGAGGGGCTACCCCTGGCCCACTGCCCCCCAGGCACGTCCTGGGGGGTACCTGCCTGTCTCTTCGCCCTCCGTCTCTTCTGCCTCAGTGCTCCCATCCTACGACTACTCACACACACACACACAACTCTGATACAAGCGCCATATGTCATCGTGTAGCACTATCTGTACTGTGAAGTGCATCAGGGGATCCACATTGTCTAAAATGTTACACTGCAAATGCAGACATATAAAAAGGTATATAAGAGCATATACAAGCCAATTCAAACCTGTGCGCGCGCACACACACACACACACACACACACACACACACACACACACACACACACACACACACACACACACACGGGTGTGACACATATGGAGACGTGCGCACACAGTCTGTCCCTTGGTACGTTCATGAACTACAATATGGACAAGCTTCAAATGGCTTCCCATTGTAGTGGTCTTTCACACAAGAGGACAGAAGAAGCCTTACCTAATGCACAACAGAACATCTCCCCCCACCTGACCCGAAAGCCCTGGAGAACAGCCAGGCCCTGAGCAACAGTAACAACAGTACTCCTCCGAAATACAGGAGTCCAAGTCTGTAAAAAGCAGCGACCCTTCCCCTCATCTCTTCCTCACTTGCTGCTGCCTACTTACTTTCAATCACAGTTAACATCACAGAACAAGAAGTGCAGAGGGATGGGAGGAGGCAAAAAACAAGCCTGCTGCACAATGCACTTGTCTGGCAGCTGCTTGCTCTGACATTTGAGGCCATGGGGACCTTGTTGAAAGAGCAGATGCTCACTGATGTACAGGCACATGAACATGGCAACTACACAAGTGGCTCAAGCTGAAAAAAAAAAATCTGCACAAACATATGACAGAACAGAACAAGGGGAAAAGGCTGAAGATGGCAGGCTCAAGCAGAGATGTGCCGGCTGTAACAACACAACCACAAATACACAGCAGAGTGGACATGGCACACTGGCATGCACATGGATAGAAGATGACACCATGCAAATAGTGAAACGGATGAGCTACACTTACGACAATAATCAAATACATATTTGCACATCAAAGGAACATAAAAAAGATCAATGCAAAGTATAACTATTTTGAATAAACATGTATAGACAAATGTGTAGAATGACACACACACTGACATTTCCTCGTATGAATCTTTGTGATAAAAAAGACAGAAACTTCCACTCACCCATTGGACATGTGGAGTACAAGCTGCCCGCTTACACTCATTGAAATAGAACACACAAATCCACATATATGCAACTTTGATATTGACCTATATGCTATATGAGTGCACCTTGTAAGCACCACCATGGGATAGCTTGTTATCATGCCAACAAGCTTGTTACATCTTCAGTGACAACATGTACCTGGAATACTTTCAACAATCACTGATATGAATTAACAGGAAAGGGCAGAATTGGATTCTAAAGGCTGGAAGATAGCCAAGAAAAACAAATGTAGCGGAATACAGTGGGGGAAAAAAAAGTGTGATGAAAGATAAGCTGGGAGGAAAACAGATGGAGACAAAAGAGAGAAATACAAGATACAGAATGCAAAGTGAGATGGGTACAGAGCAGGCAACATCGTGGTGTATCTCCGGCAGAGAGAAATTAGTTTCCGCAGAGGACCGCAGGCAGCGTTATGGAAATGGGTGGCTTGCAGCTTCTTTGGCTGACTGTAAACAGGATCTTGGTAAGGCATATAGCCTCTGGTGAGGCCCATGGAGCCTGGCATCATCACGGTGCTGTGTGGAGCTGCAACACTCCTACGGTCCCTCCTTCTATCTGTCTGGTTCCTTTGCTCCAACCTGCCCGAACTCCACTCGTAAGTAATTTATGAAGCCGGTTGGGGGTGGTTGCGGAAGCGGTACGCGCACATCCTGACACCAAATACATGACATGTTCCACATGTCTTCCCACGAAACTACAAAGAGGCCTTTTGTCTCTACAAAGTAAAAGAAACACCAAAAAGTAGTAAAGGTGTTTGGGGTGCTTGCATCACTTTGTGAACTGCTGTGAACCAAGGCAGTTAATGGCCACGCCAACCAGACTTAAAGTAGCTCTCAGTACTAATGCTAATCTGTACTACTTTAACTCTGGTTAGCTTAAGAACTAATTAAGCTGTTCCTTCAAGGAATATGACATTCTCTGGCAGCATTGTCTTGGTTATCTGGCAGCATTGTCCTCCGGTTATGCCAGGGTACAGCGATACTGCCAAGTGACTAGAAGAAAATCAGGCCAAAAGAATAGCCACAAAAATCTAAAAAATCCAATATTAATATATCATTGCCTATTAATCTATTCCTTCAAATTCAAACCCCAAGTATCACATTTAATGTGTATGTGTGTTAGTAGAAGTGTGTCTACTGGTCTGCCTCTGCCTCAGTAGCTTGTGCAGGCCTCTCTCTGCTCTTCCTAACAGCTGTAACTAGCACAATTACAGAAGCGTCCTGCATTATCTTTGCCGTGCTGCAAAACAAAGTGCAGCGGCGTAATGCGAGGTCTTACACAAAAGTAAACAACTTCATCTTGTGTCTGAAATATGTGTCACTACGATTGTGCAAAGCTGCCCATCGACACAGCTGTGTCGGGTTGAAGGAGCGTCTCCTAATTAATGAGAGAGAGCGCGTGAGCGAGAGAGTCAAAGAGAGTGAAACTCTCTCTTCCACAGTTCTCCTTCAAACAAACACTTCCTACGGGACCCCATTGTTTGGACTGAGGCATCATGGGTAGCCTTATTTACAGATTTTAATTGCTCTGGTGATCTGTGGGTAAAACACCCTGTCGTAATCACCCCACAATAGAATTGTTACTCTTTCTGACAACTGTAATAAAATGCTCTACAGCGTCCGGGGGGAAAACAGAGAAGGGCAGAGAAAAAGAGACACAGATGGTAGACGATGTAAAGAAAAAATGGAGACAAAATAAATAAGGAGAAAATATTTTGGATGCAAATCTTCTCAGCAAGAGGAACTAATCCGAGTGGGCGGGAAGCAGGGATGAGGATGGGACTGTTGTCCAAGGAAATGATTGCTCTCCCACCTCAAAGTGACAACCATGAGAGTCTCTCCGTTCTTGGACCTCCGAAGCGGAACCGCAGAGGAGACATGCGCTGTAACCATCACACATCACACAACACACACACACACACACACACCTACACACACAGACAGACTGGGAATGAGGAGGTAGGTCACCTACAGGAAGAGATTAGTGTCACCAGGCGGAGGTATGAACATGGGACCGTCAACTGCAGCTGATCTGGAGGGAGCTGGCACAACTAGCTCTCATGTACTTTCATGCTGCTCTCAAAGAGGTGGTGAACACCGTTTATGCCGGAGTTGAGACCAGAAGATTGCAAAAATCAGAAATTAAACATAATGTGCAGAGATATAAAATGAGTCCATTATAAATAGGCAACTACCTTTTCATGTACAATGACTCAATGCCTGAAACATAAACATCTGTGCAATGGAATACAACCGCCTTGCAATAAACACTACATGTAACCCACTTGAAATGCTGAGTGTTTTGTTGAGACAACTGCCGCAGCAGTTTGTTTGTTCACTCAAGGCAATGGTACAATGTGAGGCCTAATCAGTAGTAGTGCTGTGTTAAGACTATGCTTCATGAACTGGAAAGTGTTTCTAATATGTTGATCACTTCTTTTACATAATATTGAAGAACAAAAATATTTGAAACATGATCAATTAAAATCCAACAAAAAAAAGCTACATTCTCAAAAACGGTCTGTACAGTTTAATCAACAACGATCTAACGTACTGTCAAAACAAAAGAACATGTCTTTCAGTTTGTACTTGTTTAAATTAGAATATTCTGTGAGCATTAATACGCGTTTGTATTTTTCTGGAATATCAGTCCGTGGCATCTCCATATAGATACATTGACCTTTTCTTGAATTGTAATTCATTAGCTGCATAGATGAATGTTTGAAGCCCTGAAGAGAACCAGTGACACCCCACTGCCGTCTGCTTGTGTCTACCGAGACGAAGAGTAGCAGCTCCTCTATTTTGTGAAGAAGCCTGTTTTACTTAAGTGTGTCAAACTCTATCCCATTATTATGCCTGCTGATAAAGGTAATACAAACACCCTGTGCATCAAAGGTCCATGAAAAATTAAACAGCCAATCAGCTGGCAATTATTCTCTTTAATCTCCTAGAGGCAGCCAATGGGGATGTGCCTCTGGTGGTGGTGGCCTGGAAGGGATTCATGCCTTTGGTTCTGCACATTCCACAATCCAAACACTTACTTTGCATTATGCTCAGCTCAGGCTAAAATAAAGTACGAGCAAACTTTCTAAACTGTTTTTTTTTTTCTCACTTTTCCTGATTTGTGAGAATTCACCACAGTGAGTATTGATACATT
This sequence comes from Myoxocephalus aenaeus, assembly GCA_038501785.1. Taxonomy (NCBI): domain Eukaryota; kingdom Metazoa; phylum Chordata; class Actinopteri; order Perciformes; family Cottidae; genus Myoxocephalus; species Myoxocephalus aenaeus. The sequence goes on along the minus strand of JBAMJR010000151.1, from coordinate 3,506,416 downwards.
AAAGCAAGATAAGTCAATTTGCTTCTGTTTCTTCTAGACTATTGATCGTTTAAAGACATTTCAACTGGACATGAAGACACCCTGTTCATGTTCCAAAAGAGGTGATCAATTGCTCATTTAAAGCAGCAGGATGTGGTGCCGTGGTGTTTAGAGGAGGTAATGTTTATTGTATTACCATCAGAGCTTATGTGCCGTTGATCTCCACTTGTCAATGCCCTCCGTTAGAATGTATTACAAAGTATTGAATACTTTGTTATGGATTACAATAGGTGCAGATCAGCAGCTACACAAATTGGTTATTACAACTGCAACATGAACATAGGAAATTGATGATTTTAACTGCCTGGTGCTGCCAGAAGTAAAGCTATAATCACAAGGTCACAGGCGCTGCTTTTGCAAAATGCAACAGTCTTGGCTGTTCTTTAGCAAATCACCTGCTCCACGATATAATAATAAACTATTTCCTCAAAAGACCGTGTGCCATATTGCACCTGAGATGACCGAAAAAAGACTCTGGATGTTATACGGACCATCTTACTTGGTCAGGCGTCGCTGTGGCTGTGCCTCGACCCACCCGTTTGATTCCTGTCACTGCTGTCCACACTCTCCTCACAAACACTCACTCACTTCCCGTCCAATCGATGGGTGTGTGGAGCCGCTCAATGCCAATGATTCTACCCTGATCTTAATTAGAGAAACACATCAGATACAAACGACATCTCAAATCAATCGACAAGTACTGGGTGAGGGGACTGGGGTCATAGACGGAGACAACTTTCAGTATCTTTTTCCACAGGACGAATTAAATAATCCTGAAGTCCTCAATCTTAAATTTAAACTTTGACGCCTCATATGAAATGTAAGCAAATCTATGGCAAGGGTCTCTCTGGATTACAAATTAGTCGGAATCTTGCGCCACATAATTGTCAAAAAACTATTCCTGAATGTGCCGGTGAAATCTAGATGGAGAGCGATGCAATCCAGTCAATCTCTGACTGCTCCACCATGTATCATCTCCTTTACTCTTCATCCCCATTTTACACTCCATCTCTTGCCCCCTTCTGTCGTGGTAGATGGATGAATGGTGGCGTAACGGGCTGACAGGCTCCTTAGCCGCATGGCTGAGTGTATAACTAGCAAAATTAGTGAACACCTCCACCCAAGGAGCCCATCAAAGACGAGGCTATTTAGTGTGGCGTCTAGGGAAACGCACGAGCACACACATAAAAAAGAGACACATCCGTTTGCCAAACCCTTGTACACACATGTTCATTCTTATTGGCCCGTATGTGCACATTGACATTGATGTCCTCAAATATGTAAGCATTTGTGTTCACACACTGATATGTTGCAAAGGTACACACACAAACACACACGCACAAACACACACATACTGCTAAGGGAGTCAATAGAGCTGATTTTCCTTGTCAGCTCCTCGGCAGGCACTGGTTTAAAGAGACATCAATCTGTGATGTCAGCACTTACCTAATGAACCCTCTCAGATCGATAGAAGCACTGGTCCGCTACACAGCCTGCCTTCACTGCCTCGCCTGCTTTTATGTATCCTCTGACTCTTTTGGGATCTTCTGTATGCTGGACCACAACATAGCCTATGAATACCTGAGCTTGTCTTTGTCTGAGCAAAGGGTTGCATTGTGAAAACATTTTCAACAGTTGTCTGTGTCTGTTTTTATGCATCCACATGTGCCAGTCAAACAAAACAGCACCTGGCCATCGCTGTACCTGTAAACCTGGATACTGGTGTCCCTTCTTTTCTCCTGAAATGCATCAGTTTAGGGGCTGACTGGTGATGGCTATGGCTACGAAAGCGGCGGCAGCGCGAGATGCTGTGAAATTAGATTAGTTCCATTTCCTTTGATCGGCCTCACCCTATCCCATCCTGCATGTGACACTTCAAATGCAGGAGCCTTCCTGTGCCACTTAATTGACCAGAATAAACATATTATATTGTGATAAGTGTCGCGATTGTAACAAATTGTACGGCGTGACTGACACAAATCATGGCATTAGCCTTGCCTCTCTTATCGGCGGCCTCCTTGTGCCTTTTCAATAAACAATCTAGTAGACGGAAAGAGAGAGAAAGGCAGAGCGAGGGAGAGAGGAAAAGAGAGAGGGAGGGATTGATGGTGGGTGAGGCGAACGGGAGCGCTATGGCCGTGATCTAACGTTTACCCACTTAACCATTCAAAAAGTCATCTTCTTCCATCAGCGCCTCACTCTGCGCTGCATGAGAAACATTATCTTTCCACAGGAGCTATCATTCACAGATGGCTTCCCCCTTCTCAGCAACCTGCCACCATGGATTTCCAACACTGGGTATCGTGTATGTCTATGTGTGTGTTTTTGTGTGTCCTTTAGCGGGTATGCGTTTATAGTATGGGCATGTGAATGGTGTGGGATGTTCAGAGAAGAAATAAAAGAAAGGGAAGAAAACTAGAGGAAGAGGATATGTTTGTATATGGATTTATTTTTTGTGTAGCTATGAGCGTAGAGGTTTGAAGGGAGAGAGGTTAAGGGATGAAGAGAACTGCTGGAGGCATTGGGGGGGAGGTGTGAGGGAGGCTGACGTGTTAATCAGTGAATCAGCGTCCATCCACTAATGTCTGCCAGTGTAAATAAGGCCCTCATCTCCTTCCGTCACATACGCTGGCTTTCCAGCCCATTAGGCCCGAGCTGGCTGGCTGAGGCGGCCCACCGCTCGCTGGAGACTCATTTACGTGTCTATAGGCATCTGTGGCTGGTGATAGGGAGCCCACGTGAAATTAATGGGACTATGGGTGCTGCCAGCCAGCCAGCCAACCAGCCAGCTCTCTTGCGCCCACACACACACATACTCTACCCACACCAATCACCAGGATGTACGCTTGAATGCATGAGCTCGCACACCTTCATGTGCATGGACACACATACACACACAGAAAAAGGCATGGACGCACACAAGTGCAGCGTTTTTTATGCATGCTGGGTAAACTAACCTTTGCAGTAAAGCTTTAGCAGCTTTATTAGTTTAGGAAATGGCTGTAATTAAGGATAATTCATAATGGTTGCTTCTCCCCTCTCTGTGGTATTAAAAGGGGGCTGGCCTAATTTAGATCGCTTGCATTTGTGCACTAAGGCAGTAAAATGGGTGGAGTGGGGGAAATACATAGGCATGGTGAGCGAGAGGGAGGCCTCGGCAAGGTTCAGATATACAGTATGGTCGACAGGCCAGCTGAGAGTTATTGCCTCATGGTCTTTACACATCCTTCATAAAATTCAACATTTTATTTGTCTGACGGTTTCCAAAATGAACACCATTCATGGGGAACATAAGGTAAATGTGAATAAAGGCAGGGCATTTCCCCATCTATAAAAAGACAGTTATTTGAATAGCCATGGGCTTTAACTGTGTGATACTTTACACAAATTCGCCTTAATTGATTTTTAACATTTAACAGTTGCAATAGAGGACGGCACTTGTGTAATCACAGATGCCTAAACCTGGCATGGCAAAGACAGGTACCTCGAATCCTAAACAATGAGACACTAATGTCTCAGTGCCAGGTGGCCGGGCAGCCAGGGCAGAAGAACAGGGGGCTGGGCACGCTCCCTAGGCTCCACAGAGGAGGTGTGTGTCTGGGTTCAGCCCACCTCCTTCTCTCCTCCCCCACCGGAGGTGAGGCACGAAACCAGAGGATAGGATCAATAAGTCCACAGATGCTGCCAGTTCCTTTCACTCATTACCACTGATGAATAATAGAGGACAGCCCCAACCTCCTCAAGATCCTTGTCCTCTCTGCATGTGCACACAGAGACACACACAATAAAACACACTAATGCAGGAATATGAGGACAGGAGTCAGATCCAGTTCAATCTCATGAATGCATTTCCTCATGTATGGATCTAACAGGACAGAAAGAAGTTGTGGAGCATTTTGTACAACATGCCAGACTCACACCGCCCACGGAAAAGCAAATTAGTCTCCTCTCTCCTCGAAACAACAAGCAGACCAGTTCTGTAAGGAAGAAAATCCCACTCTGAAGGCCCCTCAGTTTTGGTTCACACCATCTTCGAGAGTACAACTTTCACCTTTTTCAGTGAGGTATGAGCAGCAGTGCGGCACTGCCCATCAGCCCTTAAATTAAAGAAGAAGAAAAAAAACACCAGCTGCTTAAAGCTACACCCAATCAATTATGGAGTAGCAACCTGTCCAAAATGTGATTTCCACACTGTCCGCCGCATCTTTCACACCATTATCGATTACCTTAGCTTGTAACGTTTTCTGTTAATTCTGTTCACCCACACAAAATCTATATGTGTGCATTTCAAAGCAGGCATCTGAGCAGAGCAGAGGCTGCCTCAGCTCTGCAGGCCAGACAATCACTGTCAATCTACCTAATGACCAAGTGTCTGCTGATGCATGCTAGTGAAGTGGGGAGAGTCCCCGGGTGCAACTTGAAGCAGAATGGAGAGCATCCCCAGCTTCTCAAAGTGTTGAAAGGGCATAAACCCCCCTGCTGGAGCTTTCCCAATGCTTCACACTTTCCTCTGTAACTTTAGTTCGATCAAAGAGAATGGGGGCCTTAAGTAGAAGTAGTACAGATCAACTAGGGTTGGGGTGAGTCGCATAAGGATGCAGAGGGAAAGTCGAATGATAGAGTATTCTGTCAGAGTGCGATTCCTTGGCTTAACGAAAGTGTGTTTTAACAATGTATGGCACAAGAAAATCCTCACTGAAGGTTTAGGTTCAGTGAGGAAAGAGCAAAGGATGAGTGGAGGGCAGGAAGTTGCAAGACAAGGGGGCCCGATGTTCCAGCTGTAAAACCCTGCCCCCGCTTCATTTCTGGGAGCGCTATGGCAGAAGGCGCTGGCTCTGTCCGGTACATCAGCCTAAGGATGTAGGAGATTGAATCAGACCTGCCGGTTCGCTGGCCGATTCAGCAGCAAAATAAATGACAAGGCAAGTGCTGGGGGAAAGAGAGCGAGGGCAGCCCAAAGGTGTGACCCCACTGATGAGATGAGAGGCAGACCAGATCTGCCAGACGCACTATTAGAGTCTGAGATGGAAGATGGGGAGAGAGGAAGAGATAGCAGAGGCCTGATGTCACTTTATCAAATTCCTCCCTGGCACACGGTAACAGAGGTCAGGGTAAGAAAAGCACGGGGGCAGAGTGTAAAGCTGAGTGAAAACACAATGCTGCTCTAATACCTTTCATAAAGAGAAAAGCCTCCTCATCCACCAGCCATGATTAAATATAACCTGAGTGCCGAAAAACTAACCCCCGCTACCCCTCCAAGGCCCAACTTTGTGTGTGAGTGTGAGTGAGTGCGTGTGTACACTCACAGGGTGAGGAGGGTAAAAGCAATTTGTGGAGAACTTGTTGGGTGAGTGGAGTGTGTTTTCGTGGCACCGGGGAGGGAGCAGGGGGAGAGAAGTGGGTGCTAGATGTGCACATCCTGGCCTGCAGCTCTCTGACACCAGCCGGGCCACAGTTAATGTGTTAGACTGCTGGTCGCCTGAAATTAATGCTGTCATCAGCAGCTGGTAGAAGAGGAGTTAGAGTGAGACTATGTCCCTATCTGCTGAACAGCGACCAATGTGGTCACATTTGGCAATGACAAGATTCTCTTGAGTCTGTTGCTTTAAAGACATCATGAGATTTACCTGAGGCCCGCTTTCACCATGCAAGCTGCGATTTGCACCATGATAATAATTTCCTGTTCATTTTGACATGTTTCCCTAATCAAAAATGAATTGCCAGCTGTGCACGAGCATGCACAAATGCATCTGCAATGAGTGAGCGACAATCCTTTCTGAAACGTGACATTGACACTATTCGCGATCTGCATGTTACAAACACTACTCTTGTCATGTAGGGTGTGTCTAATCTGTGCTTTACTTTCGTGATAACATTATGAAAAGTGTATCGGCGGCACGCTCAAACATAGTGTAACAGTAATGCGGGTAAAAAGGGCCATAAAGTCATAAGGCACCTACCACCCACATATCAATATGTAGGTTGTGTTTCCGAACGATAGCTGGCATTAGCCACCATGCGCTATGGTTCATTCCAGACCAAGTAAGGCTGTGGGAATATTGTGTTATATCTTCTTTCATTACATACAGTCACCTAGCTTTCAATACTGGGAGCAGGTGAAGCTACGGTACACAGGGCACGACAGGGCGGCTGTAGCTCAGGGGGATGAGTGGTCGTCCCGCAACCACAAAGTAGCCGGTTCGATCCCCAGTCCCCCCATAGCTCACACGTCGAAGTGTCCCTGAGCAAGACACTGAACCCCTAATTGTTCCCCGTTGCTGTGTCTACGGTGTATAGAGCAAAAATGTAAGTCGCTTTGGATAAAAGCGTCAGCTAAATGAAATGTAATGTAATGTAATGTAATGTTTTTAAAGACCACATATTCAATGTCCACAAAGCCAATATGTACAGTACATCCATTCAGACCGTACGTGCCCCTGAACGCCCCCTGACATCTGACCACACCAGTGAAATACATCTTTCTCTATAAATAATTAGGATATTTTTCTTTTATATGCAATGCAGCAAAAGAAGAACTTATACACAAGGAAGACTACACCATTGACACTCGGATGTGAAGAGCCAATATAAACAATAACCTTATTTTATATATGCCGATGTGGTCCTCAGAGATAGAGGGAAATTGGGCCATCAGTGTCACTCAGAGCCCCAGTGTGGAGGCTTGTTTTCTTGATCTAATAGAAGGTAATGATCCAGAGAGCAGGGCTAGGCTTCCTCTACCACGGAGCAGGCCTCCGGGGGCTACTCCACCCCTGACAGCGGCAGTGGTCGTGGCAGTGCAATAAGAATAAACACATGCAGGCGGGGAGTCTATTTGGCTGAGAGTGATGGCTAGCTTGTTGCGTATCCCAGCCCAATAAATCTCCATACAGGGCAGAGAGATGAGCGGCGCTTATCTCATCAGCTTCACGACTGATGCCTCTGACCGAGCGCCGGCGCTCAGACCCCTGATTTATCATGAACAGGGGAGGGGAGAAGTTCTCCACCATAGTAAAGCTAAAATAGAGAGAGCGAGGATGGGAGGGAGGGAGAAAATGAAATAAAAAAGGGGGAGAAAAATAGACATATTGAAAAGCAGAGGGCAAAGTCGGATAATGCAGAAATATAGGGAGCAAACAGAAAGGTTTTCAAGGGAAAACATGGAGGCTTTGGCGTGAGGCGACGCAATAAACTAAAAATACCCCCCCCCCCCCCCCCCCCAAACCAGAGGAGGAGGGGAACGGGGTGTGGGGGTAAATGTCACCATCTTCATGTCAGGGGGTGGTGGTGAGGGGAATTGCACTTGACAGCTGGATTCTGTGGGATTCAGCAGTTTTTTCAAGGCAGGGAAGAAGGATAAAAAGGGACACCGAGCTGTAATATTTGAAGGGAACCAAATGCACTCTGTCTTTTAAGAAAACATGCCCTTTTTCTGACTGATGTTAGAAGAACAAATACAGTACTGTGGTCTCAAGGGCTGCTCATTATGTCTGAAGCTGCTTGTTGGAGGTTCTTGTGTACCTTAAATATAAAAAATATAAAAAATACAACAAAACTTCTACGCTGACAATGTGCCCTCATCTGCCCCCATCTGCCCATCAGCTCCCCAATGTGTTGAATAGTTTGGCTCGGTGTCGCCAGCAGATTAACCCAATAAGAGGCTTCTAGTGTGAGGGCCAAGAGAAAGTGCATGTGTCGTTGGAAGGAGTTGGCAGTGGTGGCGGAGGTGTTGGTTGAGGGTGGAAGGGACAACAAAGAGGAGCGAGAGGGACCGGGAGATTTATGTCAGCGTGATTGTCAATCATGGGTGGCGGAGAGAAGGTGAAAGTCAAAGACGGCTAACCAGAGGTGCGGCCTGCGCACCGCTCTCTCTCATTTCCCAAAGCTCGCTCCCTCTCTCTCCATCTTGTGGCCATATGAATTAGTGTGGAGAGAATGAAGAAGGTGGGAGGGGAGGATGAGGAGTGACGGGAAACAGACGGGTATAATATTCTCATCACTCTTCACTCTGCAGTCGTTGGTGAGGAGCGTGGCCCAGGGCACTCAGCGGCCCAGCCAGCCGCCTCGCAGACCCTGCAAATATTCCTAAACCTCAATTTTTCATATTTCCCTGTATGCATAAGGAGATGAAAAATCATCCGATCATTTGTATTGTCTGACTGAGGTTATACACAAATATTAGTTTATCTACCGCACCTAAGATTGCCTCCCTAAGCAAGACGGATTGGTCTTTTGGAGAGGGCAATATTCCCCGGGAACATATTCAGTCCATCTTTTATGTGCTGCAATTCACAGAGCAGCAGGTATGAGTTCCATCTCCAGACAAGCTCGATAAAGCTAAACACCCAGTAGAGACACTGTTTACTATACACAATATGCTTTAATTGCTAGACAATTTGCAGCCGGGTAAAATTTATAGTTTTCAAAACTGATCATGCAAAGAGGCTTGACACCTAATATTCATATTCATTTTCTGCACATTTACTGAACACCTACCTAAAATGATTATTAAAGCGAAACAAGCAAAATAATCAATTTGACTTGAGAGAGGGGAGAAAAGAGGTGGAAAAAAACCTCTTCAAATCACAGTCTCAATTGATTTCCGTTACCTCTTCTGTGAAGTACCGAGTGTCTGGTCCTTTGCTCGGAGAGTGAGAAAGAGAGAAAGTGAGAAAAAAATGAGAGGACGAGGGTGTGCGAAGAAGAGTTCTGGGTCAGAAATCCCTTGGTGATTATTCACCACTCAGCCATGTGTAAAACTCATTAGACAATGCGTAATGCCTTTAATCAAATCAATGGCACAAGCAACTCCAAACTGATAGCTCCCATCAAAACTTCCATAAAGCGTGGCAAATTTCTCATTTACTTATAAAAATAAGTGAAGATGGGGGAATTATCCCCAAAATGGTCCTAATTGTTCTCTGTTTTCAAATCAATAGTGTGGTGGGTAATAAATAAATAGATAAATAACAAAAGTTAAGTGCAAGAACATTGTGGGAAGAGGGCTAAGGGAGCGAGAGAGAGAGCATCTCCTTTAATATAATAGGTTTAGTGAGAGTCAGTAAGGTTTCAGGTAAAAGCTGCCATGTAAAATAAATTCATGGAACAGCCTAAACATTGTGACTAGTCATTTCTGAACCAGGGGAAATTAAAGAAGGGATAAAACACAATACTGTATGATGAAACTGTACGATGAAGACTGGCAAGGGCTAACACTCCTCTCACCTTCTCTCTTTCCTGCTGCTCTCCAGCGAGCTTTGAGGTGGTGACAGACTAGGAAGCGGTTGGGCAGGGGTGTTGTGGGTAATTAGGCGGCTGGAGGTACAGATGTTGAGCTGTGGAGGACCCTTACCGGGACACTGAGAAGCACTGGAGCATAAATAACCCTGCATCTGCCTCCCTCTGCCAGCTCTAAGTACCTTTCTTTGTTAGGGTATGGGTCTTCATTTTTTACTGTTGACAGGCAATGTTATTTCAGTTATTTGGTGGCATCTGGTTCGGCTGGGTGTGAGAGAAAGGGAGTAAGGAGGGGGAAAAAAGCTAACACGCACACGCACACACACACACACACACACACACACAGGACGCACTTTAATTAATTGCAGGGAGATTACATGGTCTTCCAACCGTGTAGTTTGTCATCAGAGCCCATTACACACTTCTATTAGATGTTTCTTCACAGTGTCAAGTGTAATTTGAAGGAGAGTCTTGGTGGAGGATCTCTAAGTACAGTGAGAGGCCTAATCGGGGCGACTGAGGTTCATCTTGACTGAGGCAAAAATAACAAAGTCTGCCACACCTCAATTAGCAGAAAGCAATGTGTAAACAAATAAGTCTATTGGAGCGGTGCCTATTTCATGGTGTGTCACTCACTCATGCTGGTGATTCAGGGCTGTGGTTGTCTCCAGGCCTGGCGCTGGTCTGCCTCTGTTGCCCTGGTACCATTGCTCTTCATTTCAGCGGGAGAAGCTTTATTTTCATTGCCAAGCAATGAAGTGTCTTTGTATGACTGCGGAGCACACCGCAATCAATCTTACACCAGCGGAGTTAACAGGACAGAAACCAATGCAGCCGTTACTCGGCACAGAACATTACCAGTGTATGGACTCATTATTCATCAGAGGCTCCATTAGACACCGCTCACTACGCTGCCATACTGGATATGAGACAGACAGAGAGCAAGTCAATGCTGTGTCACACACAACACTGCCCACAGTGGAACAACACAGGAGAGGAATCATATGCAGGATGCTATTGTATACACTGCAACGGCCACACCAGAAAACTTACGACCCCTATGTTTGTTTCTGTGGTTTGTACAATTCCTGAGCAAATGTCATGACTCGACAAACCATTCAACAATGTATACTTTGTTTAATGAAAAAAAAAGCCAATTTAAAAGTATAATTGAAGTTCTTGCTATTTTCTTTTAATTAGATGGCAACCATATAATGTGGTTCCTGGTTTACTCCACTAAAATCCCCCAGAATACTGTCACCGTTTTGCAGGCACATTCCTGTGTCCCATGCCTTGTACCCACAGAGAAATGCGTACGGCAGACTGTGTGCCTTCCTGTGCCGCCACCACATTTGGTAAAGTAACTAATGACACAGCAGTTAATGGTCAACATTAGGGAAGACGAAATAATAGACTATAATCCATACATCAGCCTCATAACCCCAGCTCTAATTGGCCACACATACTGTGTAAACCGGGAGGAACGCACATGACTTCAGTCGTATAGCGTCTCATACGGGATTTTACAACATCAGACAGCAGTTAAAAGTGGTGGGGAGACCGACAGGGAGAGCTGTCTGCTGAGCAGAACCAAGGTGGCAGCACACAACACATGAGGAGTTCCTCATAAGCCTGTCTGCTTCTTCTTCCTCCTCCTCGCTGTCACCGCTGCAACCGTAACCATCCCCTGCCATCACTGCCAGTGGGGCCTGGGACAGCTGCTCACCAGAACAACTCCGACACACACACACACACACACACCCCAACCTACAACTACAACCAGGCACCGGGACCCGTGGTAATTGGGCTTTCTCACTCCAGCAGCCAACAACAAGCAATGGCACATTCCTGTCTTGCCACAATGGCAGTTAAAAAAAATGGCATAATAAAAGACAGCGCAAACAAACATCCCAGAGGACCCCGGCTGCAACATTCAGATGGTTGCAAACCGGGCGATAAACACCAGCTCGGGACCAGAACATGGCCAGGAAAACAGGAAGCACTCTGGCAAACAGGAAGTGACACGGGCCCTCTCATCTAGATCCTCTAGCTCAATAACGTGTAAAAAGAAACGCTAATGAGAACAGCAAAGACATAGGTATGGCTGTTTACAAGTGTCTGCCTTCAATTTGAGCGGGAACTGAAATGGAAATTGAGGACAAACAATCAATGCCTCATTATAATCTCACATCATGTACGCAGACTTGTTTTTATACCCCTGTCAGTTTATTGTGAGAGACTAATTTTGGCTTGTGTTTGTTATTCTACCGCTATTACAGGCTGATGTGTCCTCATTCTTAATTTCTGTCCCAGTTACTTTTTTTTTTTTTGCTTTCTTGTTTATATTCTGCTCAAATGTTTCCCGTTGTACTTTGAATCTACTTTGCATCTTCAGCAGGCTCCATGTGAGTCACCCAACAGTGAAATAGTTGAGCGAATGACATAGCTCGCCCGTTCTTTATCTACAACATTATCTTTTTATTCTCATTTTCTTCCCAAGGCAGGGGGCGTGTGTTGATGTCTGCTAACTCAACTCTTGTTCTGAGTCAAACCTGCAATTACTGCAGTGTCTATCTCTACCTTAAACATTGCTTAACAAGAAAAATATGCCAATATGCCACAAACACTTTAATTTGAGCTCTGGAATTAAACAAGCTGCTCCGAGCCATGTTGTAAATTACCTTGAGGAATGTCCAACTGGGTGCAGACACAGAGAGCACATCACACAGATTCCCTCCATAGCAGAGCACTTATAATTTGTAACATTTTAGAGATATTTATTATTTTTCAACATGTTCTTTTGTCCCAGTGGCCCTCTCGGGCCTCAGGGTTGAGCTCTTATCTGATTAGTGTGTCATGTCAGAGATTTGTCACAAAGCCATAACATACACTTTGGCCTTCCCAAGGAGCAGAGGCACTTCCTTGGCATGTGAAGACGTGGCCACATATAGCCGCTAATGCAGAGGAGCTCAACTGTTTAGCGTCTGTCTCTCAGTGGCAGTACAATGACATCATTAATATCGCTCCACATGTGAATGTATGTCTATTAATATGTGCATATTTTTGGCAATACGGTTTTATAGTTACAATTTGACTAGCCAAAACCTAATGTGTATTTACAAGTATCCAATCACATATATGTCCAATTTCATTTTTCAAAACATATGAAAATATATGCAACCACATTAATCACTAAGGTATTTGAAAAGGCAAGACATTTTATTTTATTTAGCATTTTTTTGAGCTATAGAATAAGTAACTGCAGATATGAATTGTGGGCGGAATGAAACTTAGGAAATGTGTCTCATTATGAACGCTGATCAAATGTTCAACATGCACAAAAACATGAAGGCAGCATTTATGCATCATGCTATACCTCCAATTTATGTTCGCCACATCTCGGATGTGCATAGTGAACTGGACAAACATAACGGAGTAGCAGGTGCGCTTGACCACAGCTTGACCACATGGTCTTTGTTTTGGACCATTTTGTAATTAGATTGAGCTTCCGCTGGGTTCGCCAGTAACTTGACAACACTACCCGCCACAATGGATTTGAACCCGCATTTGGTGAGTTGATGGGTGTTCATTGTAAGTCCTGTGCAGTCATGACCACTAGCATCTGAGGGCAGGACTGGGCCCTAAACAAGCCTCAATACCTGGCTCAGTGTCCTGCCCCAGGCCGCTGTCAGAGAATGACGGATCAGACACACCTGATAGCTCTATCTGTAACAAGAATCTCTGAATCCTCATCAGAGCACTTACTGAATGTGATTAATTCCCTCCAACACTGCTGACAGACACGGTGCTTCATCTGTCGCTGTTCACTTGCCTGACTAGGCCCCGAGCAAAAACAGACAGGCGGAATGGAGCGATACAGACAGAGAGAAAAAGAAAGCGTAATGCAGTTTAGCTGCTGGTAAAACAAACAATATTGAGAGCGGCGTACTGTAAAGGAGGAAGAACAAAGAGAGTGAGTGATCTATTGGCAAACCTTTCATTTAACAAAGGGAGTACTGTGAGACCAGTGGAGGAGAGAGAAAGATGTAGCGCCAGACAGAAAGAAAGAAGGAGCGGTAAAGAAGAATGACAAGAACAGAGTAGGAGGCAAAATGAAGAAAATGCCAGGCAAACAACAAAGGGATTACTGGAGAGACATGACGAGACGGGGAGATGTTCGTTATGCGGTAAGAGAGGGAGACAAAGACGATCAGCGGCTGACACCTTTACACTTTAATTGCCAAAATAAGAAATTAGTGCAGGCTCTTTGTGTCTTCTCTTGAGAATGAGCAGTCACCGGCAATAACACGCATGTCATGAGGACGACGTGTGATGGGATGTCAAAGTGGAAGCCTCTAGCTCAAGTTCGATGTGCCATACATATGTGTGTATTGTCAGAGAGCAACCACCCCATAGTCAAACCTCCGCAGTGTGCAGGAAGCCGTGAAAGCAAGCAAAGCAGCTTTTAAAAAGACAAGAATAAATAACTGGGCCAACACTTAGGGTCAGTTTGCATATTAGCATCCATAACGGGTTAGTGCTTACTAATTGTTTCCAGGTAGTGACGCGCATGTTGGGGCGCGATTAGATGGAGGGATGTCGGGAGTATCCGCTGCTTTGGTGGTTGGTCTCCAAGGCTGAAATGGAGTAAAGGCGAATCAATGCTAGCTGCTTTACCCCTGTCATCACTGATATCATAAGAAAGTGCTAATTAACTTACTGCAACCCCTGGAACAGCTCTGACCAGAGGGCTAATGTAGCCTAATCGCGTGTGGGGCCCTGTGCTTACTTCCCCGGGACTCTCTCCCTTCCCAGTCAGAGTTAATCGATTGTAAACTGCAGCTGGGGTCACAGCAGCCCACAACTTCCCCTGCTGACCCTTCCACACCCCCGGGCAGGACCTTAATGGAGCCATGCTCCCCAGAAATCAATACTCAAACTGGGCATGGATCACTAAATGAGCCCTCTCCTGATGGGATCTGACAATAGGGCTGAGCTTTGAATGTCTAAAACAAGAAGCAGTTACGAGAATTTATAGACTCGCGCCTTAAATTATTTCCCCAATCCAACAGACTTTGTAAGTATCCCCTTATTCCAGAAGGGGATAAATGGAGCTGCAACAAATATGAACAGCTCTTTTCCCAATACAGGAGCTTTCTCCAACTCCCGCCTCTATGCGGCGCGTGCAGAGGAACACATGTCAGCTACATGCCGATTTGGTCTACCGAGATGCCTAAGCCCATGCGCTAAGTGGGGAATGACCTAAAAGACAACAGCAGCAATAACCAATAAGGAAACCACATTAATTCCTCCTCACCTTGGGAGGACCTGTTTGAGTGACTGTGTCCCGTTACGATTAATTCCCTCCTAATACTAATTGGTCCTTCGGCTGGGAGGGCCCTGGGGGAACGGTTCCCTTTGGTCCACTCTCGCTGGGGCTTGCCACCATTTGAGGGGTGCTGATGAGCTGGCGTTTTTATCAGCCGCAGCATTCCGCCAGAGCTCCCCCAGGGCTCTGCACAAGCTATAATTAAGTCTCACACAATCCATAATTGCTGTGTTTACAATTACTGTAGAAGAGGAACACAGAGGCAAGAAGAAGATAGGAGAGAGTGCACAAGGAAATAGAATAAAAGAGAAAAAAGAGAAAGGACGAAACTGAGGAAAGAACAACCGTGGTCCGACATTAAAAGGTGCAAAATTCATATTAAAATCTCTTTTCCTGCTCCCTTCACTTTGCCTTAATGAGCTCTCAGGACTATTTGGCAGTGGTAAAACCCATCACTTATTTATTTTTCCCAGATAGCCCTATTAATTTTCCCCAGGCCTGGAGTGCTACGGCAGACAGAGATGTGGACTGGATCTGCCGTCCCTCGGGTGCTCCTCGAGGAAGAGCCGTAAATGACCCAAATAAAGGGTACTTTTGAAGGCTGCGGAGAGGCGCCGGCACCATTAAAAATAAATGAAGTGTTTATTAGCCATGCCGACAGCACTCTAAACACTGCCAGATCAAGGGCAGTTACAGTTAATGTGTCCCTCCAAAGCATTCGCTGTTTGTTTAGCCTCGCCGATGGGCCTGAAAGAACCAAAGGACTGACTTTTCCATGCTATTTTTCATGCATTTCTCTCGCCAAGTCTCTCCCTTTCTCACACCTGATCTTCCCTCGTCTTCTTTTTCTATCTCTCACTTCTGTCCCGTCACCCACCACCAAGCTCCCCCTTTCCCGTCTTTCCAGCGGCACAAAGCCTGTATATTGTGGTTTCCTCTTGGATCTGAAGCCACACAGCGAGGTTAATGTAAGGGAGGTGTGACAGCAGCAAAGCACACCCACAGAAGGTAGAATAGAAACAGTAAGACGTTGTGTGTCTCTGTGGAAAGGGGGCCTGTTACACTCTGTGTACTGTCTGTGGCTGGGCAGTAGACTCTCTGATGGGGGACCAAAAGTGGCTTTTAAGGCTCTGATTGCTCGGCATTCTGAAATTCCCCTTAAAAGTTTCCCTTCCCTCTAATTACATTCTTCGTTTCATTTCGGCTTTTCGACAAACTGCCAGGGAAGCTTTTGGAGAAGGCAAAAAAAGAGAAGCCAGGCTCAATTTCACTTTATTTTTTTATAAGGTTTGAGTTTGTAATGAAAAAAACGTGCTGAAATTGGATAAAATGGGGAATAAACTGTCCATTTATCTTCTTTATATTTTCCCTCTAATAAGCAGAGTTATTACGCACATGACATAAAACAGACATTTACATTTACAAAAACACATTTCATAGCAAATACTGTACCTGAAATGGCTCTGTGGCAGGTTTGATGATGCCCAAAAATCAGTTGGTGAGTGTTATTTTCTCATTAACTCATATTTAACATTCTAATGTGATAGTTTTTCCAAGCTCTCGTATATTTTCCTTCACAATAATACCACGTGTGAGTGAGAATAATGGCACTCATTTAGAACTGAATTAAAAGTTCAAACAATGAAAGCTATGAACTTTCATATGCCACCTCAAAACACATATTCTTTTCTTCCATACATATCTCTAATTATTTTTCATAACCTCAAGCTGTGCACAGTAATATTACGGCTTCCTGTTCTAACTTGCGTGTCTTTGGCTGACACCATTGAAAGCAACCCTCCACCCTTCCTGCCCCCACCTCTTCTTAACACTTCACTTCTTAAAAATGAGCTTTAGTTGGAGACTCAACAACAGCCTGAGATGAAGTTCTCCACTAAATTGCTGTGGTTTCCTATGAAGATTGATGTTGGACACAGTACACTTCTGAAGTCAGAGGCTGAAATTACAATCCAAAGTGATTATCCTTGCCCATTAATAGCAGCAGATAGCATGTCACAATCAGGGATGTGCATAATTAATCAGCGGTTACTCTTTGCACCCCCTCCTCTCCCTCCCCTTACCCCTTTTCCTCTGGGCTATTTCCAATGTAAAACAGGGTTATGGACAATTCCCAGCAGTGTAACTAAATGCACCGCCCAAAGCTTACAAGACGATGCAAGTCCTGCAATTGACAAAACATCACTGACTAGTAATGAACACAGTGACTGCTCTTACTAATTCCTGATTCCTCCATTTATCATCCCTACACATTATCACACACCTTCACGTAAGATCAACGAACGCTAGAAAAACACACCGCTTCCGATTGAACACAGTTTCCAAGAAGACACTATTTATGTCCTCTCCCTTTGTTGACGTCGGTGTGCCCTTTTTAATGAGAACAGTCTGATTTTATAATCCAGCATTATTTTTCTCATTTTCTTTTTGATATCAAAATAAAGCCCTTCAGGCAAGGCAAAAGACAGGAACGAAATTCACACAAATCCAGCATTTATTATTTTATTTTTTTATCTTCACCTGTCTTGGTCTAACACACTGTTTGTAGATCACTATCAAAGCTTCCTCTCTCTATATTTGACCTTCCTCCCCAGAAGAAAACCGTAGGCTGATTCCCTTTGCAAAACAAAACAACACTCTCAAACCTAAAGCCCGCTGACTTTCAAACTTTCCCTCAGCAAACACAAGACTTTCTGCTCACCAGTCCTCTGGAGAACCAGGCCTTCCATCAATGCCAAGCCCAAACTGTAGAGCTCCAGCTCAGTCACTGTGATTTATATAAGTTATTATAGCCCGTTACAGAACAAAAACAGGACAAAAACCCAAACAATGGGCTCCCAGCGGTGGGCACTGGCGTACGGGCGGGTGAAGTCCAGCACAGGCCTGAGTCGCCACTCACCACACATTGTCTTTAATCTAATTCTACACATGGTTTCGTTTCAATCCGAATCAAAAGCTCTCGTGTTAACAAACCATAACAGATCTCCCTTAATCCACCTGGCAACAAAAGATGGATGCCAGAGACACTCCGCCTCTCCGTCCATGAAATCACACCTCATTTGCATACAAAACACTTGCTGGAGGTAAGGGCATAATATTAAAGCCATTATTTTTGCGTTGTTCTCATTGAAGAAAAGTAAGTTTGCATAATTGTGTTAGGCATTATGCGGGATGGAGCCTCATTTATCCAAGAGCAACATTGCAAATCCTTCCTGTTGCTGCTGGCCATCCATATGCCTGCGCTCTCTTGATAATGCAGGACTAGACAAATAGGGACATGTCTCCCTTGCAATAACCATATTGCTTCAAAGGCTTGCATGCTGCAATGTATCAATGCATGACCTTCTTAAAAGTGTGTCCTCCATACAATTGTTGTACCAGCTGTACAGAAAAATTGTACTTTATGTGACATACATTCTCTAAAAATGGAGCATAGAACGGTGATTACTGAATAGAAGCAACATGACTTAAATTTGTACAAACATCAGCTGAAACTGAAATTACTAAATGAATAAAAAAAGAACCATCAAATAGACAAATAGTCTCCATAGACATGTGTCAGGGTGTCCACCATTGAGTACTTACTCCTTTCTACTTTGCATGTATGACACCATGTTAACGTTTCCAAAAAGTTCAAACACTCAGCTTGAATAACAAAGGCGTAGGCTCATTTCTTCCTCCTGCCAAAAGCGGATGTCAGTCCTGTGATGGAGAAACTGGTAAGGCCATGTGCCCAACTGATGCCTCTTCTATATATATAATAAAAAAAATAAAAAAAAAATACATGTGGGGAAGAGGGGGTAAATTCAAAGACTTTACTTCAACAATCAAAGTGTGACAGAAGGCCTAAAGAACGTGTGCTGTTCCCAAACCCACAGCCAAGGGAATTAGTCAGTGCTAATGTGGCCACTTTGCTGGATCAAACGATTGAGAGGTTAGTCACTGGCAGCAGGACTGGATGATAAGCATCCGACGGCATGTCGGTGCAGGAGGTCTGATTTGCACAATCTTCATACTCATGCGCAAACAGTAATGATGAGAACCCGACTTGTACATCTGTTCATGACAGCCACCTCGGGCGAAATATGCAAGGGCTGAATCAAAACATAATTCATTATGTTGATGTGATGCTTTTTTATATTTTTACAACCCCTGTGCTCCCCCTTCCCAACACACACACACACACACACACACACCTTCTTCCAAGTGATGTGACGTTTGTGTTGATCTCTATCACTGGGATACGCGGTAACTCACCCAGCCTGACTTGCTGGGCCCTGTTCTGTCCTGGGTGCCTTTAGGGGTTTTACCGCACACCTGTGTGTTGAACAGGACTTGAGCTGTCCTGAGCGGCAGTTTTCAATGTTGTCCCTGCCTCCTGGTGGCTCGCAGCAGCAACACTACGCATGAAAAAAAAGACGTGAGCCTTTTCGAACTCTTCAAACGCAAACATGAAGGCCTCGGTGGCTGCTTTTATCATGTTGCACATTAGCCCTGCCCCGTTCATACATGTGAGTGCATTCCCTCAAAGGTGTGCTCATATCAAATGCATGCAGCCCTGTCATCTGCATAACAGCGTGCTTACACACACACACACACAAACACATAAACATTAGCATGTTGTCATGGGTGTGTGAGCGGCAGCTGGGTGTAAATTGCACACGGGTCTAGCGTAATGAGGACTGATGGCTTATGCCTGCTGTATATTCCAGGAGGGTGTCTTCTGACAGCTTTGGGAGCCGATAAAGTAATAACTAATAATGTGCAGATAGCGGCGCCACAGTGTGACAACTATGCTAACGCTGAGAGAGTGTGAGGTTGTGTATGAGTGAGGAGAGAGAGAAACAGCGAGAGAGAGAGAGATGGTGGATGAGCGAGAGACGGAGGGGGTCTGTGCTATGGGGTCTTCCTTTCAAGTTTCAAACACAACCTCCGGTGAAGGTTTCAAACCTAATTCACTACCTCCAATAAACACACAGGCAGAAAGAGAATACATAAACTGTTTAACAATCACTCACTTTGAAAAAAAAAGAAAGAAAAGAGAACAGAAGGGGGGAAGAAAAAAGAGAAGGTATCCATCAGTCATAGTTTTTTTATAATCCATCAAAACTATAAACAGAAATTGAAATAAGAAGAGCTAAGATAGGTGTGTAAGAGAAGCGCCTGGGACAGAGGAGGCTGCTCTCACCCCCTCTCTCTCTCTTCCAGCAGCAGCGAGTGATCCTGCTCAGGTTCTTAAAATACGGAGTCTCCTCCATAAATCATAGTCCCCACTGCAAGAAGACTGAAGAGTGTCTGGCAGTGACAGAAGACTCTCTGTGCATGCTGCTCTCCGTCTCTTCTCCTTCTCCTCTTCCACTACAGCTTTACAGGAGTCAAAGCCACCATCTCGCTGACAGGCTCTTGTGATTCAGTAGCGCAGAACATACAACCTCCACAGAGCAAGGGGTCTGTGAACACTGGAGGAAGAGTTGTGGAGGGCCAGGGGGTTAGCGGCTGCCATACTGTAGCGAGCACACCCTTCCACAAAATACACTCACAATCAGAACCATTTGTGCAAAGTAAACTGTACATGTGTTTCTCATGATATGCAATGTGTTGACGTTCACAGTGCAACGGATTATCCTGAAGAAGTGTTCAGAGTGAAGGCGGGGTGATTTTAGTTGCATACAAAGTAGGTGGATTTTTAAATGGATAGAGCCATCCATGTGTTTAAGTGTTCAATCAATGTAAAGACAAGTTTCATTTGGCAAAGAATTTGCAATTATTCCAAAACTGACTCCACTCCATGACAGAAACCAACGAGAGGGGACTGGAGAGACTGGTGTAAAAAATCTGTCCGAGTCGGGACTGTAGCACATATTCTGTACAGGGACACTACTGAAAAGTCACACACAGTCAAGGCAAGTGCAAACTGGCCGCACAGTGGAGCCCACTGACACAAGCGGTCACATTTGTGGGAAAAGACGTCCTGGTTCTTTGTATCATTATTCATATTAGAAAGTTTGTAACGTGGGTGATCTGAAGAGGGAATAAGTAAAAGATTGATCTAAATTGGCCTTCGCCTTAATGACAGTGTGTGTCGCGGGAGCACACAATTAGGACCCAAATGCAGACCTTGGAGACGGTATCAGGGTATGGAAACGGTATTTATTGAAGCCCAAGGGTGTGTGGGGAGCCAGTGGTGTGAGTCCCGTGGCTCGACACTAGTGGCAGGCAAGATGTGCAGGTTGCGGTGTGAGTCTGGAGGCTCGACACCGGAGGCAGACAAGGCAGGCAGGTTACAGGTGTGCAGGTTGCGGTGCGAGTCTGGAGGCTCGACACCGGAGGCAGGCAAGGCAGGCAGGTCACGGTGTGAGTCCCGTGGCTCGACACCGGAGGCAAGCGGATCACTGCGTGAGTTCCGTGGCTCGACGAGTCCCGTGGCTTGACACCGGGGAAGAGGGCGGACACACAGGAACTCGGGGTTGAAGACGTAACAGACTGACAATCCAGGCCTGCAGGACCATGGTTGATATACTTCAGGTGACGAGCCAGATTGTCTGCAGCTGTGTGCCAATCAAGGGTGCGACCATGGGAGGTCTCAGGAGGCGGGACCGAGAACACGAACACATGGCACACAAAACAACCAGGGGAAAGACAGACACAAGAGGAGAGGAAATTTGGAGGAAACAGGTTTAACACACAAAGGGTCAGACAGGGAACCTGACAGTGTGGGGGAAAAACTTTTATACAGTTGTACAGTAGTATACAGTAGTATCTCCCTGCTTTGATATTCAAGGAGTAATAATCAGTGTATGCTATGTACTGTATGTACACACACATATCATGCTTAAGTTTACATGGCATGTCAGCCCGTACGTTGCTGCTCTGACTCACAATCTTTGTCTTTTCTGAAGATGTAAAATGTCTTCACCAATATGAGATGAAACTAAGTACTCTAGCAGCATGCAATCCACGCGAGCTGTCAGGACAGATTTTGGCCCTGGTGTTAATCTATATATTTTACAGATCTGAGGGGAACAGTGCAGCTGCACAATCAACTTTGATTAAATTCGGTTGCAAAAAAAAGAAGGAAAAAAAGGGTCATGACAGGAGGTGCAGGGAACGACATAATGGAATAAAAAGAAAAGGGGAAAAAGAGAGAAAGAAGGAGTGTGGTTGTGTTTCAAGAGGTAAACCACAGGTTGGGTCTGGTGTAGCAGGACTGATCCGTCTTTTCCCTCTGTGTGATTGGGTCTCTCATTAGGAGCCAGGCCCTGAAACCGGAGCCCAGCCTAATGCCTTGCCGTGTTTAGAGAAGCACAGAAACCATTTGGCTATAATAGCAACCTTTTCAAAAACAAACCTCTGAAATGAAAGGCGGCCAGACTTGCAAAAACCGACAGCCGATTATTTTTGAAAAGGAGGCAGGGGAGACATGACCATGAAAAATCGTAAACTGCAATTGAAAATAAAGCCAGGCGCACTGTATGCACCACCCACTCGTCTCCTGCCATCTTTCTCATTTCCCTCTCCGCCTCTCTGCTTTTCACGGCTGTTCATCTGCGCGTCTTCTGTGTGTTTCACTCACCTTCACCCTCACCAAGAGATGTGTCAAAGGGTTAACTCACACACAGCAGGCCTTCATTCCACACTGATGCTGTCACACGATAAGCCGCTCTCTCTGTCACTTATCAGTAATTTACTGCTACTTCTTTTTCCCTTTTTGCCCTCGCTCTCTTTCTCACAAAATGAGCTTGTTTCGCCTGAAGCCATTCGACTCGTGGAAGACAAGAACGTATCCCCAACTCTCTGACACAAGGTTTACTGACATCAACAAACGTTTCCGAGGAATTTTCCATACGAACACAGTAATGATGAGTATTCCAAAGCACTGATGTCTTCGTGCCTCGACTTGCACCAATGACCCGAATGAGCATAACGCTGTATAGCTTGTGTCTTCATGTTAATCACCCCGGATTCTTATGGTGGACATGCCTGCTCCCATGACAAAGGTGAGAGCAAAGTTAAGGGGTAACTGGGTTTGGGGTCAGGGGTGTTGGGTGCGGACGCATCCTGATTTCAGAGCTCCGTGCTCCGGGGGGACAGGCCATCAAAGAGAGAAGGCCACCCTGTTTAGAGCAGCAGCCTGGGCCTCAGGGGCCCCACCAGTGACAGCTCCCATGTCACAGCCAGCCCTGTGGAACACAGGTAATGTACCCTGGGGCCCTGCTGAAAGATTAAAAAAACGCACCGGGACACCTGCGTCTGAAGCTGTAATTTGTCTTCTCTCATGTTCAAGGTGTTTTATGAGAGCAAAAGGACAAGGTGAAACAGTGAACAAAACAAGCAAGCCCACGTACTCCTCCGGAAATCCTCCCTCTCTGTGTTTGCAAGCTGCACAGAGAGTAATCTCAAATGAGCTTCCGCACAAACACAAAGATGTGCGGCTGATGTGTGAGTGAGAACGTAAACAATATGAATAACCCCACTCCAAAGTTTTGGGAGGGTAAAATGTGTTATTGCACCGTCGAGCTTGAGTCGCTAACAGATCCATCAAGTAGTAGGCAACATAAGTAAGAGTAAAAAAAGTTCACTGAAAGTACTTTTCTGTTGTTGTCTAATATAAGTGGGTGTGTTCATGTCTATGAGAATGTATCCGTGTGTGTGTGTGTATGGCTGGTGGTGACTGGTGATCCCTGCCTCTTCCTGTATATCTTATGCTGGGGTATTAGAGAGGGTCCCTCCCAGAGGCAGTGACTACACAGGCTCTTCTGAGAAGGCGCTCATCAACGCCCCTGCTTTCAAAGGCAGCTTTAGCCAGTGCCATTCAAAGCAATCAGCCCAGTCAGGGTCTGCCCATCCAGCCCAAATCCCTTCATGGCTATCAGAAGAACTCTGAGCTGGGCCTGCTGGGGGCAAGGCAGGGATGGGGGTGGGATTTGCTCATAAGGGATTGTGAAAAGGCCGTGACACACGCTTATTCATGCCCCAATAACCCCCAACAAAATATATATACTGTTCATGAAATAAATAATTTAAAAAAAGATGGGAGTTAAGGGATACCCTGGTGGAGAAGTAATGGAGCCCATCTTGAATATTGCACATATTTATGTGCACACTACGCAAACGAGCACTCATACACACGTGCATGCAGTCAAGCTGCTATCTGCCATGGTGGATGACTTAACCTCGTCCATTATTCAGATGCCATAGGACATTGCTTTGGAGTTGGGGAGTAATGGCATGGCACAGGATAAGTCCCAAAGAAGTGACTACTGAGAGGCCAGCAAAGCCTGTGTCGGTTTCAAAGTTGACAAATATTGTAGATATATGTGACGTTGTTCAAACCGACAGCACACCTGAAATGGTTTGCTCACTGATGGTGCAGAATGTATTTATACATAGACAAGTTTTAGCGGAACATAACAACTCTACAGTAAAGATTCTCAACTCCTTTATAGTACGAGACTCACCTCTCTGTTGCCTTTAATCTACAGCGTCAACAGGGCATCATTTGTTTTTAAGACGGATGCACTGATAAATAATGAAAGCAAACAGAGAAGTTAGAAAATAGTTAGAATAACATTATAGCCCCTCTGTTTCAAACTGCCATCTTAGATGATGAGTGTAAGCAACAATCTAAATATTGTCCAAGCTGTGATCTTTTAACTGTATTTATTATACAATATTTGATGTGTGTAAAAGAAAAATTTAACACTCTGGATTCTGCTGTACTGTGGACTGGTTTTGGTTATGTGTGTGTGTGTGTGTGTGTGTGTGTGTGTGTGTGTGTGTGTGTGTGTGTGTGTGTGTGTGTGTGTGTGGAGCGGGTTCACAGGGAATAACACTGGGCAGAATTTAGCCATGGGAAAACAACAAAAGATGCCTCAGAAGTATGTCAGAGTGCCCTCATATCTCTGCGGTGAGGGCAGAGAGGGCACAGAGTACTGGGAAGGGTCAGCCAATTTTAGAGAGAGTCTTGTTTTCTATCTGCATCTAAATCCAGTGGCTGTCTTTGGGCAACTGCAGTGAAATTCATAACATAAGCTCTCCTTGAGAAACAACGGACCAATCAAAACAGGCATCAGGAGCTAGATGCAGTAAATATGAGTCAGTTATTATGAAGTCTGAGGTTTTTTCTCCGAACAAACTAGCTCATTTACGTTTCAAGATTTATGACAATTTCCCATAAAAGAGAAGAAGAAAAAAAAAATCACTGCACAAAACAATTGTTTGGGTTTTGGACCCAGATCATGATACATTTCAAATATGTATGAAACACAAACAGATGAGAAAAGACTGCGACGCTTCAGTTATGTAAAATTGCGAGCTGAGGGGTTTGACTGAGATGGGTTTATGCCTGTGAATACCACTACCCAAATTAGGCGATCAGCACACAATATTTTTGCAAATAGTCAATCTTTAGTTTCTTTCCTTTGTCATACCAACACTTTAAGTCATAACTACAGTGTTTGTTGTCAAATATGAAGCTTGTTTGGGAAGAAAAGTGCCACGGAAAGTGATAAATCACTAGCTTTAAATTAAGAATCAATTTGCCAAAATGATTTGACAATGTTTTGTTAAATTCAATATACAGTCTGTAAATCATCCGCTTTCATATCCAACTGTCTTTATAAGGATGAATACAATGCAGTTGGAAATGTGGGTCAAAATTGTTACAATAATGATATCTATCATCAGGCGAGAGAGAAGGAAACCTTTGCTTTCTTCCACAAAACAGCCATGACCTGAGAGATGGTTGTAACGATGGGGATCTTTGGTGCGCTTGATGCTCTGCACAATTAGCTCCAGCTTTCTAGGGTTGATCCACCAGTATGGAACCAAGGCCCAAGCCTCATCCTGCATCTGGCAACCCACAGCTCTCAGCATAATTACCCCAGCAACTGTGCTCCTCCTCTGAGCCTTGCTAATCTGCAGAGGCCGTGGCCCTGCCGTCAGCACCACGCGGCTGAAAGGGAGGTAAGGAGGCACAGTACTGTACCACGTACACCCTTGCCGCTATGAATCATAATGTATCAACAGAGCAAAAGAACAGAGAACATCTTGACCTGAAACAGGATGAGGGACAAGGGAAAGGGCACAGAAAGGAAGGAGGTTATTGGCCCAAACTTTGAAAAACAACTATCTGCAGAGGAGTCAAAGGAGGGCTAAAATTCACCTACTGAGTTGAGAGCACTGGTGCTTTCAAGCCCATGGACAGTTGGGATATCAGGAAGGTAAAGGGCCTATTGAGTGCCGAGCTATCTTGCCCTGGCACTTAATCAAAGGGATTAAAGCTTGGGAAGCCAAGCCCACAGGTTATCCTCCAGGAAGCATACCAAGTAGTTATCAAAAACACCAAAGTTCAAAGCAGCTCAATTTTCCTATATTAGAAGTGTTTTGGCCAGAGCCCTCAGGCTTGTTTCAAGGTAAAAGAACTGTGTTAGAAATGTTTGTGCTTGCATGGTTGGAAGGCATGAGGAGTGGGCGGTTGCTTGTACTTCATTGAAGACCTGAGTCCATCACGCTCAACGCAGTGCAATCAATCACTCCGAGTCCTCTGTCCCCAGAAAACCTGATACAACTGTGTCTCACATTCACACAAGTGTCTCCCACAGACAGAACCGGGTGGGGCAGTGGATTTGTTACAATTAACCTAAACACTTTCGGACAGCTGTCAGTATGGTATAATATTACTTAGATTGGCCCCTTTACTGTTGCCTTTGTCTCTAAAACAGGAGTTAGCAAGAACTCTCTTTGTTCCTTCTGACTGCTGCTGTGTTTAGCAGCCCAGGGAGGAAAAGGATCAGACTGGAAGTAAGACGACTACTCTATAACAGCGTACATGGTTGTGGCCAAGCTGTTTACACACATGCACTATGCATTGGGGGATCAGTGTGAGATTGTGAGATTTTCTTTGACATGTATAATTGGGCAAGCACAGGGTCAGTGGTTTGAAGCTTAATGTGAGGAGTTTGAAAGTGAAAGCATGTGACAAATCCCATGACTCCTCAAAAGTTGTAAAGTACTGTGGCCTTTACAGTGGCCCAGAACAGCTCAACCAGAATCAGGATTGCATGTCCCACAAAATACTAACTAACATTGTCAGGTTTAGTGGTTAGGGGCCCGACTGAGACGAGAGCTTCTCCTGCTGAAAACATGTGCCTTCATAGTACTCTGAGGTGTTACTCTAAA
This sequence comes from Myoxocephalus aenaeus, assembly GCA_038501785.1. NCBI lineage: Eukaryota > Metazoa > Chordata > Actinopteri > Perciformes > Cottidae > Myoxocephalus > Myoxocephalus aenaeus. Next base: position 3,479,613 of record JBAMJR010000151.1, on the reverse strand, counting down.
AACATGCAAAACCTGATTGAGAAAATGAATTGAACAGTATATAGGGACGAACATTATGCTATTACATATGTGTGCATATCAAGCTTTCATTAATTTGTATCCTCACATTTAAAACACTGTGGCCCCTAGATAGCTTTCCTTCAGATCTGAGGATCTTGTTTTGTCAACAATAACACCTTGCAGTGACTGCAGTAGTCTCATGAGACTTGGTATGAGGAAGAAGAGTCCCAACCACGAGTTGCGAATACCTAGAAACAGAAGTCCTGCCTTTTTCCCCGGACTATCGCCAAGGCTTAACTTTATGAAAAATAATATGTACCCATTCTAGCCCATAGAGGCCTAGTTGTGATGAAATCAGATTGGTCACATATTTAGCAAGTTGATTATTGAAGCCTCTAACCTGCCAGGATCCGGGTATGGCTTTAATAGACAGACCCCATCTGTCTGACGTTAGGACCATTGGAAACAGATGGGCCTTTAATTGTATTTTAGTCCAAATTGTAAAATAGCTACTTGGGAACGAAGCTAAAATAACATACAAACAACAGCAACTATGATAACAACTGTGCCCGGAATGAAATGAGTACAGTAAGAGATCAAAAACATAAGGCGGACAAATTCAGCTCTGCTCTTTGAAAGAGGATCCCCCCAAACATTACTGGCCCAGTATTGATTTACACTGCAATTTGCTATTTCTCTCCCCACGCTAGCTCCACAATCTCTGTCGAGCATGAGGTCCAGCAAATAGCACTCATCAGATTTTTCAAAAACATAAAAGATTGATACCTTGCCTCTTTTCAGACAAAAGAATAATTGAGGAAGGGTTGAAATTGGTATTTGGAGAAAGAAAAAAAAAAACACTGAAACCACAAGTAAATCCCGAGGCCCCAGAGTTAGTTTAATAAAGCATAATGGGAAATTGTTGCACTTGTGTGATGGAAAAGCTGTACCACTCTTATCTATTAGATCCTTCAAACATAATGCCATAGTTATGAGGATTGCAACGGAATCTGGTTTGAACACTGAACCGCTACGACAGAAGAAAGGGGTAAATAGCTAACAATATAATGAAAGCTTTTACAATAATACTTGTTGAATCATTTTCTGCCAGCTTCAGACACTAAAAACAAAAAGGGGAGATTTTCTTTGGTCCAACCATTGCCAGCAGTGCAGTGTATCGGAATAGCCTCCTTTTCCTAAACCCTGCAATTTTCAGGCATGGACGAAAGGGAAAGAACAGATAAACAGGCTTTTTTTTATATTTCAGTCCAAATCACATCAAGGTATAAACAGTGAGCCCAGAGCACATCTCCTATTCTTTTTCAAAGTAAGTCCTGCTGTTCCATTTCAAATACCTCAGGGTTATGGGTCATAATGCTGCTTTCCAGCTTCTGAACACGTTTATTCAGGCATCCTACTGTAAATAGGGGGAGATTCAACATCAAATATCTCTATTCCCCATGCTGGCCCTTTCGTCTGTTCTGAGTGGATGTGTGCTTTTGGCTAACAAAGTAATGGTTTCTCCTCTTCTCTTACTAGACTCTGAATACAAAGTGGCAAAATAATTGAGGCAAGTGTTGAATATAGTTGTCTTTGGTGTCACAATGCATTAGGAAAGACCCTGAATAAGGCTAGGTATGAAATCAATCAACTTGGCAAAATAACCAAAACCTAAAGATAACATGAAGCCAATATGTCAGGAAATTAAATTAGTGGTAGCTTATGTTATGGCTCGAAGCTCCTCAGCCATTAAAGGGGTAATAAATGTGTTATAAAGCTCTTACAAGCCCCTAAGGCCATTAAGGCATGAGCTGCAGAGCTGTTTACGAGATTGTTTATTACAGGCTAGGCTTATCATCATTTACCACGCAGAGGTGGCTAAAATGAACTCTATAAATAGCAGATCCACTGGTGCTAAGCCCAGCTAAACAAGGATGCTATAACAGGAATATATGAATTGTCAGAAATGCATGCAGTGGGAAGGTGAGGCGAAGAGAAGAGAAGTAGAAGAGAGCAGGAGAGGAGAGAGGAAAGAGGGCAGGGTGGCGAGCAGGTGGCTTCATATTGTCTCTATCCACCACATATGTCCCGTCCAATGCTGAGTTGACAGGTAGGGACACAATGTGTTGACCTGAGGGCCTGTTAGAGACCGGCAAGTGGATAAATATAGAGCAGCGGGAAAGCATAGGTGTCTTAAATGACATATCGAATTATGCTCATCCTCTGCAGTCTATCCCCTCAGTCCAGAAGAGGCTTACGCGAACACAACTGCTGTCGTGCCGGCAAAGCCACAGCTCTAACTGCTCATTCTTTGAAGTAAACATTGATAGCGGCGCAATTGTGTCTATTATTGTATCTTTCGTGCGCGTCGACCAGCACCCCTCCATCCTCTTCTCGCAGCACAATATAAACATAAACAGCCCTATGCCTCATTTGTATTTGCAGTGAATGGAGGAGATTGCAGCTGTGTGTGTTTCATTTGCATACGAGAAAACAGTTTCAAAAGGCTTGTCTATAATGCATAAGAGCCTTTTAGGCTGTCTTTACTGCAACACTCTATTCCTCCCACTGACAATCCATGCACGGGTTTGCATCATTTTGTGAGACATGCCAGTTTTGAATTATTCAGTCACTCATCTCTGCCGCAGCACCGCATTTAACAAACACACATGCACGTTCGCATATAAAAAGACGGAGTGGTCTACAAGGATGCTACACAGCACCTCAGCCAGTCCCTTTGGAGAGGTGGGAATCCTATTACCTCGCTGTCAGAACCTGTCGGACACATTTCCCTATGCCAGGCCCCCTTTGTTAGAGGGGAATACGATGTACACCACCAGTCCATTTAGAGGCCGCCTGCTCTGTGTGCTTTAATGGGCTTTGGGCCTTGAGCGTCATGAGCAGAAGAAAACACAGTTCAATTTCCCCTCACAAGTGCATAAAACAAGCACCTCCACTGTACCAGCCCCATGCATAATTCACTGTCGGTGATGTGTGTCTTAAACGCTGCTGAAATATACATGCCGGCATATGCAAATGTGGCAGTGCTCTCCCGTGCTGTACTTGCTAAACAGACAACAAGAGAATTGCATGCCACACAGACTGAACCTTCTGGACACAGACGATATGTAGTACAGTATGCAAGTGTATGTGTGCGTGCTAAGGGGGTGTTCGCTGTACATAATAGGTCTTGAATGTGTAGAGAAACGTGCAAAACGGTGCTCGTTGTACCTTTAAATGTCCTCCAGGCCAAATCATAGGTAGGGATTTACAGTAGGATCTGCCAGCAAATCCAAAGTTGTTCAATGAAATAAGGATTGTTGAAATTGCGACCAATTTAGGGGTATAATTAACTATCAAGACCATGCATTCAACAAATATTCATTTACTTCTATTTTGAGGGAGACAGATTTTTGAAAGGAAGCCTGTGGTTGTTAGAGGAACTGCAGCTTAAGACTCTAGACTACAGCTTGGAGTTTCACTGTCTGTGCACCAGCGCGCGTGTGTGTGTGTGTGTGTGTGTGTGTGTGTGTGTGTGTGTGTGTGTGTGTGTGTGTGAGATCTTTATGAAGGGATGTTGATGAGGGAGGAGGAGAGGGCAGACTGGTGGTGTCAGATTTTATAAATGAGGGAGGAAATGTCTTTATCCCAGGTTTGGACCCCCCCACCACTTTCCTTACCAATCCCTCCCGGTGTGTGTGTTTGTGTGTGTGCGTGGTTTGGACCAGGCGCTGGCTCAGGACGATTCCCAGCAGTGTATCTTTAACAGGGCCTTCCCGCCGGGCTGCCAGCCTGTTCCCCCCCTGATGGGACAACAGCCCAGCTGACGCCCCCGCAGCCCTGCCAACACGACCCACACCTTCGACACACAATCTGCTGCCCTGATCCTGATGGAGGGAGGGTGGGGAGTGATTAAAAAGAGAAGAGAGCAGAGACAATAAGGAAGAAAAACGAGCGAAACAAAAGATGTACCACTATCTCAAACAAAGCAGTTTAAGTGCAAATTATCGCTAAAATGATGGGTAAACAGCTTTCTTGTGCATTCTGCTGGACACAGCACACATTCGGTAAGACATGGGATATATTCTAGCCGGGTTGCTCGTCTATCATAGGGCGTTTTATTTCTACGTAAACAGTCCACACAGACAGAGCAAACCTCAGAGCCACCATGCTGCCCATGTGAAAAAATGCACAGATATATTAAACTTAGGTTGAGTCTGTGTGTGAGGCGAGGAATTTTAATCAAACAGTACACCATAGAAACTTCTCTGAATATTACAGGGCAGCTATATCCAGTTTCATATAAAAAATAAATAAAGGCAATAACCAAATGTTTTATAACTTATAAAATAATGCAATATCTGACCAAACAAAGAGAGCCTGCAATAGAGAGGGAAGTTGCAGGCGTGTAGTCATTAAACTTGAACTTGACATTCACTGAGCTGCTAATGTGCTATGGATATGCTTTGATTTGACATTTATATTGCAGCGGCTTAAGATTTTTATAAGCAATATTTTCTCTTGCATCTTTTTTACATTTTCTTATAAGTTTATTTAATGACTCCTACTTCAACCTTTCTATAAATGAAGACAATTATTACAATTTTAGTAACAGACATCACTATTTTGGACTTCTTTTCTGAAATCCCACTGCTTCACTGCACATTTTTAAGTTATCCTTATTTCCCAGAATACAACAAGGACGCAGACTCAGTCACTGATTACACACACACACACACACACACACACACACACACACACACACACACACACACAGTTGCTGCTGCTTTGGCAAATCAGACTCAACTGTCATGCATATTGCAAGCACAAATAGAATGAAGTGCAGTGCATATTTTAGTTTGTCCCGTCACATACGTACCAGCAAGTCTGGCCCTCGGTGCACAAGTGCAGCTGCCAGAACTGTGGTGTCACTGGTGTTCACTGGTGTTGAACAGTGTGTTAACAGGATGTGTAATGCGGTGTGCTGGTCCTGTGCTGCAGCCAGGGCTGGGTGGCAGCAGCACTGTAGGCTACAGTAGGGCGGTTATCATGAAGCAGTTATGTAGCTGCTCTGCTGGGCCAGTCTAATTACAGGAGAACAGCGTGCACCAGTCTGGGCCTCCAAATGGCACCATATGTTTTCCCAGACTAACCGGCTGAATAAATGCCATTTACCCATTCCGGATGCTCTGTGCTCTGTGTCTGGGAATCAGTCACTCGCACTCATATAAAACCATTCACACCCCCAAACACCCGACCGCCCACCCCTCCCTATAAAACTCAGCTGTCTGTGATTTACCCTACTCACCCCACCATGTATCCTCACACAGCTTCCTGTTCGGTTTAACCATTTACAACTCCTATTGTAAAGTCGGTCTATGTCGCTCGAACACACACGGACTCGCATAATAATGCTGTAACCGGTTAAGTGAACGGACGGGGTTTGGTTAATCAGAAACAGTGTTTCCAAAAAGCCAGGGTGTGGTCAGGTCCATCCGTCTTTTCTTTGGTGACATGTTGTGAGCGACCCGTGCAGCGAACATGATCGGTAGCTTGACAAAGGTCACTGCTGGTGAAGTGGTGATGGAGTCAGTGACCCGAGAGGAAGAAGAAACAAAAGAATAGAAAAAAAATACTCAATTGGAGTTGTTTACCTTTTCGGTCTTTCAAACATGATATTTCAAGGGACACATTGGTTACATCTGCTGTCCGGGCACTGCAGTTGTGCTGTCTATCACTTCTAGCTGTTAGCTGCTGGTGCTACTGATATTGTTTTTTAAAAACCAATACAAGTACTGGACCTCAGAAACAGTATTCAGTCAGTGCTTCTCAAAGTATTTGGCTTATGCCCATATAAAATGAAGCTGAAGTACCTTTATGTGAACAGTACAAGCAAGCAGTGGAACTTTCTCAGAATAAAAAATGAATGTTGTGTTGCTGTGTTTCTTCCTTCCGTCTTCCTTGTTAATTATGTCAAAAGCCCCACCCACATTCGGAAGCCGTGACAATGGGCAATAATACAATTTAATAAGGTTCCAATACAAGTTAGCGTTAATGCCTTTTCCATTTGGCTTTGATTCGAATGTGGAGCATTTCCCCAACAACCCTCACAAGCGAAATTACAATCAGTGTCAATGATAACAAGAGCATAATTCTTTGTGGTTGCAAAAAGCTGACAACATTTGTATCATGACCTCTTTTTTTGGGAAAGCTCCCTGTATCATCACTAGATAGACCTATCACACATCATCAGTTTGTTAATGAGAACAGCCTAGGCCGAGGCGCTCACAGATGCCTATCGAGGGCAGAAAACAAAAAGAGAATGTAAGTAAATATGGACTGTAATTAGTATGACAAGGTTGAAAAAACAGATAACACACCGCAGCAGCCCGAAGGCCTCCTCTTTTTTCATTTTTTTCTAGCGCATGCACGTGTAAGCAAACATGCACAGGACACACACAGGCCCTCCACTGTACGCTCTCACACACACACACACACACACACACACACACACACACACACACACACACACACACACACACACACACACACACATACACATACACACACACACAGGGAACAAATCAAATGTTTTAATCAGCTTGCTACAGCACATAATGAGGATCCACTAAGCCCCAGCTATCAGCTGCCATCGGCCACTTACTTGTGCCTTCAAAGAGCTGATTTTTCACTTCTTCTACAACCAGCTTAACACAGTAGCTATCGAGACTGAACACAGTCTGTGGATGTGCAATAAAACCTGAAAAGTGTAAGTGATGTTTCAGCAAGTGATATGTATGCAGTACAGCAAGTAAGCAATTATGTGCAAGTGGAGAAGGCAGTGCAGCCTATGGGGGAAATGATGGGTAGCTGAATACTGTACATTCTATTTGATTTGCAGTATGGAAATACTGGTTGTATAAGGTCTTGGTTGGAGATCACATGTTTTTTTTATTTTTAAGTTAAAAAAGATATCTCTCTCTCGAGTTACACGCATGACACGACTCACTCCTACACTAACAAGACGCCATATCCGATTTTGACACTCGCCTCGAGTGCACACACCTTGTGATGCAGCGCAGTGTGCACCTGGCCACCTCGCCACACCTGCACAGCACAAGGCAATCAAATGAATCAGTCATGTCGGTTACAGCTAAACTAGTTTCCACAAAACTCATGGCATGTCTGAATTCTTACTCAACCATCCAGGTGTCTGTGTGTGTGTGTGTGTGTGTGTGTGTGTGTGTGTGTGTGTGTGTGTGTGTGTGTGTGAGCGAGAGAGGGAGGTGTAAATGTTCAGATGCACAGAATGTGTGCAGGTGGGCCTTTCTAGTGCAGTTCGTGGCCTCCTGGCATAGCTCTGACCCCTGTGAGGTGGGCTTACAGCTCCAGCCCTCCAGCTGGAGAAGTGATGACCTGAAAACTGAACGAACAGAGAGACTCGTCCTCCTGTCCTTGTCTCTTTCCTGCCTGCCGGCTGCAGTGTGTCCTGACTGGGGGACATGCAGAGGTGGAATGTCAGGCTGGATGATTCTTTGTCCTCCTTTAAATCACTGCTTGAAACTTTTTTTTTTACAACTTTCGTTACAAATTTAAGTTTCTTATTTAAGCTCTTTTTATATATATATATATATATATATATATATATATATATATATATATATATATATATATATATATATATATATTCTATATTCTTTTATTTTCTTCTTTACTATGTAGGATATACAAATGTATAAATGTTTATATGTGTTGGAGCAACATGGAAATACTAGATATATACTGGAAAAACTATGCCTTTATGTATGTAAAAATGGATATGGAATTATTTTTCCATGTCTGTTAGTATCATATCTTTGTAAACTCTATTAATTGTATTATTAATGTGATTCTCACAAGTTCACAAATTCAAACAAACAGGGGGAGTGTCTGAACTACTTATTTCTCTCCTGTAGTTTAAAATCAGACTAAGAAAGTAGTTTCATTTCCGGTGAAACAAAATTGATAGCTTGATTTCACACTCATGAGCAGAACGTCTCGAACAGACAGAGAGAGGCTGTCCCATCTGTGCCAGGGGTTGCTTTACATGTCAAACCTAAAGCAAGCTAACTCAGGCCTCTGTAGCAACATCCGCCGCAGCCTGCTGTAAAATAAATGACGTTGTTAGCTGCAGTCTCGCAGGTGAAATGTGCTGCTGCTACAATTATTCTAATGCCAGCATGCCAGAATGCCAGTGCTACCAAACGCTGCTGTCAACCCAGGGGTTTAATTAGTTTGGCACGTGTGCCACTTATAATCACCTGCCATTACCAGTTCTGGCTGCATCTGCTTACACGTCTGTCAGTGCCGGGCAGGCTGTGTATGTGTGTATAGGTTTGAGGGTGTGTCGGACACCAGGTTGGTGAGTGTCTATTTTGGCAACAGAACGCAGACGTCATCCAATGTGAAATCTAGACACAAAGGGTTCATCAGCGTTATCTATAATTGCATACACATATTCATGGTGACAGAAATTAATCAAACACAGGACCCCCTTTTTTGAGTGTGTATTCAAAGTAGCTGTCGATAACAGCCAGGACAATTGTATTAGTGGGACAGACTTGTCAGCAGTCCGTCTGTAAAGGTGAATTGTGAAAGCAGAGGGGAGCAGGGCTTGGTAGTGTCAAACTGCATTGTGAATAGAGCTACACCTCAGGCTGAATACATCACATTGTGATTTCATGAGCGCTGGAAGAGGTGGAAGAAGAAAAAAAAAAAAAAAAACTTCAGGGCAGCTAGTGAATCTCGACCCAAAACATGAGAAATGGAAGTTAAAAGTGAATCGTTCACTCCCCCTGGCGTAGCAGTGGCTACCTCTGGGGCTTGGATAGGAGGAGGAAGAGGAGGAGGAGGAACAGGAGGAGGAACAGGAGGAGGAACAGGAGCCCCCTGGCTCTCACAGTCATGTGACAACTGAGCTCAATAGCTGAAGGATGGACCTCAGGCTGTGTATTTAGCTATCAGGTCATGAGCTCAAGTGTGTGTGTGAGTAAATGTGGCTCCATAAATGTGTGTGTGCCGTAGGTGTGTGTGCAGCAAAACACATTCACACTTCCCCACTGACGAAACAGCGGCTCCGTTCTCCAGATTCACCTCCAGTATGTCTGCCGCAATACAATAGCTCCAACTGTCCCTATTCTTAGCAGAAAGTTCCCATTTAGCACTAAAACAAGGCTCCAATATTGTGCCGCCTCAAAAACATCTGTCGGGGACTTGTGTGGCTACACTAATTACAAATATCTGCAGTAATCCGGTGCCGATAAGAGAGTCATTACTCCACCAGACATTTATCACTATGGGATTGATGACCCATTTCAGAGGCTGCCTTTGTACACGGAAGTGAAATCGCTGATATCCCTTTTATCCTACATCGCGGCTGAAGCCATCCATTCGTCAGGAGGCAAGCTAGTTAGAATTGTAATTAACAGCTATGGACTTTGGCCCTAATAGAATTTTTGCAGGAAACGGCAGATTGACGTAGAAGGGAAAAGGGGGAAGTTATACTGTGTTTTTCTTTTCTTACTAATTGCCACTTGGAGTGGCTGTCTGTCGAGAAGAGCTGCTCTGCGCTCTGTCAAGAAATTGCCACAGCAGCACTCCAGAATCTCCAAATACAGAATTTCTGTACATTTGTAAATATGTAAGCATAGCCATTAAGAGATGTGCCTGCACAGCCACATTGCTTCCATGCAATAATATGTCAAAGACACAAACGCACACTCATAGGTCAAACATAAAATATGCACTTCGCTGCTCGAATACATAACTTATGGGGTTCCTTTGACTCTTTTTCATTCTTAAACACGCCTGTACACCCACCCACACAGACACACATGCACAGAGTGGAGCAGCAGATGATCACAGTAGGTAAGGACTAAAGGTCTGGCCACCTGCCGGCCACGTCCCGTCTCTGTAGCGGTAATGAACAGAGACAGCTTGGGGACCGCCCTGCGAGCTTGTCCCCCCCCCCTCCTGGTCTCCCTGCTTCAGGGGCAGAGCTGGGGGCCCTGGGGTGACAGCGACGCCAGAGATGTTCCACACACTGACAGGCGGGTCTTACCTGGCCAACCCTCTGTGCACACCGGCCCGGCAACACACACAGGAACACGCACATGCACACAGGGACAAATGTGGAGTTACACAAAGACCTGCATGAGTGCCGTGTACACGTGCACACTGGAACTGTTCACATGTGTTCACGCGCCTACGCATATGCACAAACTGAAGAACACATACACACAAAGGCTGACCCGGTGTAATTCCTCCAGCACACGGCTGGTGACAGGAGCAGCTGCGGCCGCTACGGCAGACAGATGAAATTTTCATAACTATCTCCTCCAACTTCCATCCTCACCTTCAGGATAATTTATGACCTGCCTGCCAGCCTTGAAGAGACAATATGCTTGATATGAAATGAAGTGTTCCAGCGGTGTAGGTTATAATTAACAGAGGAGGGGAGAAAGATGTGCATATAGAGAGTGGAAGGGGTGGGTGGAGGTGTGTGTGTGGGAGGGGGAGCGCCCAGGTGTGGTGGTTGTGCTAGATGAGGTGGAGAAAAAGGGAAAGGACGGAGCATGTGGTGTGCATCCATGTATAATGTGCATGTGTGTGTGTTTTTTTTTTTTAAAGATGGCATACACTCCTTCAGTTAATTCTGTGATATAGACATTAATGCCAGCAGAGAAATGTCCAACCTGTGTGGCTGTAAAAATCCTACAAAAAATGCAATGTGAAAAGCATCTGATATGCACATTGTTTCTATGTGTACTGAAACCTATGAATAATTACTGACATAATGTTCTGTCATGGTTCTACTTGGTCATCAGTTATTCACATCATAATTTTACCGTTTCAACTATCCCACCAAGAACTAAAAGGATTTACTTGAGATAAACAAGATGTTTTTGGTGAGCACACCCTCCACCGGCACAAAATGGTAAGTCCTTGCCGTCTGTTTCACATGCCTGCCACACATCCTCACCCAATCATGCTCTATCAGCTCTCTGGGATTTTGGGTTTGACCAGAAAGAATGTCCTGGTTTTCGTGACTACCAGTAAAACAGGCCCGAACCCATTCCCACTCTTCTTACCACATTGTCTTTTCCAAACACAAATCTTGTTTCCATATTAAAAAGGCAGCTTTTAATGGGCAACTGTTTCTGCAACAAGTGTGTTTAAATGTCTGTGGGACTTTTAATGACATTTTTAACTCTCTCTTTCTCCCTTTCTGTGCCACATCGCATTGCCAAGCTCTTACTCTGAAATGCATAATTATGAAATGACTGTTTCCATTAAAACCTGCGAGCAATTTAATGCAGTCGTGACTCAGTCGAGGATAAGCAGAGAAAATCAACAAAGAGAGAGCGTGATACTGAACCCTGCCAGTAGCAAGCCTTCCATTCCCATACTTAACCACAAAACGAGAGAAAGCATGTACCTCAATGGCCAATTACTGACTTGTTTGAGAACAAGGCAAGACAGAGATAAGTGCATATTTACAAGGGTATAACTTGTTTGTACAGTAAGTAAAAGGTAAAGAAATAGCATCGCCAGTCATCTTATTCAAGGTGCATTCCTGGCAAGAATAAGACATACTCTTACTAGAGTACTTTCCCGGGAGCTATCTACGATGGGGGTACAACGTCTACGGCAACAGCAGCTGTGAGGCTCTGGTGAGGTCAGGACATGTCATGCATAACTGACTGACTGATTGCTAAACAAGGGCGGGTGCATGAGAGAATAATTCATAATTTACAATCAAGCGCACACAAACACACACCTCAAAGACACACAGGCCACAGGCGATCTCGTGGCACGCATGTAACCGGTCTAAGGGACCACACAGACATGTTTTAGATAAAGACCGACAAATTAGACGACAGCGTCTTAGGCTAACCACTGCGTTTGCACTAATTACAGGCTGTTCGGCGATGAAAGAGACAGATGACATGTTCTTATTTGTTTTCTCCTCCAGCGCCCTGAACCAAGTAAACACAGCAATGCCAATGACGGCAAAAAAAACACGCAGATAAAGAACATAGTTGTTGGATGGGAGTTCCATCCGCCACACACAGGTGTGTGTCCAGCATTGCAGTGAGCAAACCCTGGAGGTAAAGAGAAACAATGGCGCAGCCAGCAAAACCTTTGGCTGGCGACTCATTCCAAGGGAAACAGACTGAGCTCACACTGTCTCTTGTGCTTGCAGAACAAGACCGCTGTGGGGGCGATGTGGAGGCAAAATGTGAGGCTGCTGCCTGGGAGATCTGATTAACATGTCACCTCGGGTTGCAAACTTTCATCACACAGGCCTGGTTGACAACGTGCCCGGACCGACCTACCACCAACCAGAACCTTGGTTTATGACGCCATCCTGAACACCACCACCACCCTTGCTAATTAAACCTACTTATTGACAGCTTGATGCCAGCTTCTCTTAACTTTACCGCACAAACCCTATTACCCAAACGCAGCCATGTAATAGCCAGTCAGATTCCTCGTGCTGAAAGAAAGTCACGGAAGGACACATTGTCCTCAACCAATCGCTTGTGCAATGACAGCGGAACAGATGACGGCTTTGCTAGAGGTCTATGGGAACCTGTGCCCAGCAAACCCTTTGAGTGTATAAAGAGAGTGAGTTGTAAACGGCATGAGAGTAATCCCTGCAGTATGGCGTCTCCATTTCTAGGGCTTTAAGGAGGTCATCGGCCACATTAGACAAGGCTGTGGTCTGCCCATCTTTATTGTGGACACGACATTGACCATCTTTCCAACTCCCATCTGGGACAGGGGGACCTCCATTGTCTTCTAACTCCCTGCCCCACCCCAGTGCAGGATTCTGGGCGGGGTCTGTCAGGGACAACACAAAAGAAATGTCACCACTCCTGGACTGAAATGCCTGCCAACGGAGGTCTCTCCTCCTTTTTATCTGTCTCTATGCGTCTCCGCAGGGGTTCAACTGGTAGCTGACATCACTAGTGGGGTCATCCCAGGCTGGGCGCAGCTTCAACGTCAGGTCTCTGGCCCCTGCTGGCCCCCGGTGACCCTTGGTTTTGATGACAGACTGGGCCTTTTGTGAAGCATCGCCCTGTCCAGGTGAGGACAAGAGAGGATGACAATGGCAGGAAACATAAAGCCGATGGAGGTTGTGAGACGGCCCTACAGGTCATGGGTCAAGCTGGACAGCTGAGTGATGAGTGCAGCTGTGGACACGTGGACCTCCTTCTCTGTCCTTTAGGTCTGCCTGCCATGTCAGCTGATGTTGCCTTTGTTGTGGGATAAAGACCTCAGTAACTCTCAACAAGTTGGAGAAAAGTAATAAACACAGGCGACAGATGTACTACGCCACAGATTCAGAGTGTACAGCTATTATAGTGTAACCTGTGCGGTGTGGGTCAACTCCTTGTCTTTTCAAAGGGTGATAGAAATGTAATTAGATAATAGAAAGGCATTTGCCTATAAAATGAAATGGTTGTCATTTTAATTAGAACATTTCAGTTCTTAAAATAATCCAAAATAAATTAAATTGAAAACTACATGAAAATAAATTGAACTAGATGCTCTCTCGGGGATACAATACCTTTCACTGTCGTAAACACTTGCATTATCAAAAGAAAAAAGTCCTTGCATAGAGAGAGAAAAGGACCTAACATTAGTTTATATATGCAATCCAATATCACAGACAATATCACAATGGGATACAGATGAATATTATGTTCTTCCATCCCTGGCTGCCACTGATGCAGAATGTGCTGCCTCTTTCTTGTCACTTGGTATAAATCCAAAATGCAGAAACAAATTAAATGGACTATTTTAAAACCTTGAATTGTATTGCCACCAAAACCTATTAATCAAAGAACGCCTAAATGTCTCCAAACTACAGCGATTCACTCATCCTGAGCTGTCCAACTGTTTCCGATGCCAAAGGTCAATGGCTGCCTACTCTTCTACCGGCCCACACTGAGAGATGGGAGGACAAGGTTTGCCAAGTCATGCACAAACCATAAACACCTCCGCCTGTCTCCCCTCTTCTTTTCTCCTCCACAGAGGTGAGTTGGGTTTGCACTCTGTTAATGTTTCACTACAGGCCTGCTTGCTTTTACACCGGGCCGCTGCAGAACAGAGGAGGGGAATGAAAGGGGGCAGTAAAGGACGAGAGTGGATAAAAGAGCAGAAAGAAAAAGCCATAGAGAGGGCCAGATGGGCACCTTCACAGTCCATTTATCAAACCCAATGTGGCCCTCCCCTCCCCTCCCCGCTGCTCTCATGTCCTAAACCCCCATGTAATTCTGTAATGATTTTCATTATCATATAATGACCTTACAAAGCCTACAGCAGTTTGCATGGTCAGTACAAAACTCGCAGCTGTTCCCTTCAGTGTTTGCTCGCCGGCTGTGACAAACCTCTTTTATGGTTTTTCTGTTGGTCAGAGCGTTGACCTCTAGGCACTGGAAGGTCAGCATGAGGTCACCTCATCCAAGAGGTTCAAAGGTAGACGTTACTGTAATCGGATAGATTCGCATCGAATATCCACAGTGAGTGAGTTCAAATGTCACACTTTTGATAACAAAATACAACATACTGTTGGAGTTTCTGTGTACGTACTTCCAGTGCATCAGAGAGTGTATTCTTCTTCACCGGTATTTGCATAGATGTTAAACAAAAACCTAATAGCTCCGTTATTAAGTGTTTTGAATCTCTATACTTCTGGTGCCACTGAGATGTGCCATTTTCTATCCTAATATGTTCCCTGAAGGGTGTGCCTTGATCGTCAATCTGCACTTCCTGTGTGGCATACTCAACCGCTCTCCTACAGTACAGTCACCCACCCACATAATAATCCATCTATTTCTAGGGCACTCACGGGACATTTACCAAAGGGACACGGAGGGCAGCATCTATCAAAGAATTCACCATGTGCATCGGGAAAACCCAGTTACCAGAAAAGCTCATAAGAATAAAAAAGCTCTCATAACTTCGTTGGCTCAGAGTGAATGAATGGACTGCTTCTGCTAGCGGGGCAAGCTGAGGCATCACTCACTCTGAGTGCCTATAAGTCACTCATGAAGAACCACTGGTCACCAGGTCCAATTTCTCTTTCTTTGCTTCTTGGTAGTGCTAAAAATGCCCCGAAGGCAGAAAACGGCAGCGAGCAGGCCCACGTTGCAGCGCTGCTTTAACTGGTGTTTAAGAAACAAAAGTCAGCGAGAAACTTAATCAATCAGTGCTGGTTGTTTATGTTTATGTGCCTCTAGCAAGAGTCATCAATCATCCGTTGTTGTTGTTTAGTTTTTTGGAAGTATTATGCACTGAATAAAAACTATGGAAACAAAAGGCAGTATTATGATAAAAGCCTGCCTGTTGCATATTGTGTGGAAACCTAATTTGGACACCCAATATAAAGAAAGCAGCAAAAAGAATCACCTTATTAATTTTGGAGTCCTTTTTAAAGTCCTCTTATGGTGAGTGCTTTTATGAAAATAAATGAAGATTTAAATACATCTGACCGAAATGAAATTAATTCCCTTACTGTGTGTCTGATTCTGTACTATACTGCATCTAAAATTCAAAACAATGACTTTTCTTCTACATAGTATGGGTAAAGAAATACAAACTTTTTCTTGTTTTCAGCATCTCAAATCTCTAATCAGTACCAGTACGTCGCACTTAACATTGCACATAGCCATGTGTTTAGTTTTGCGTAAATGAGATCTGTTGACAGCCACTTGACAGGATGGCCCCTGGCTTTTTTTGTAAGTGGGGGCAATGGGGGTTAGGGATAGACATTTAATGTGTGTAAAGGGGAGAGGAGGTATCAGGAGCAGCTGGAGTTCAAACATATTGTGTGGGACGCTTGCCCTCCTCCAAAACTAATCTAATCAGTCTTTCACTGCTGATGGAGTAAACGTCTGTCTGCCCCGCCGACAAGGACGGAGCATTTCCTGTCCTGGTCTGTGATACTGGTTGTCAGGATCTTAAGGTGGGCTGAGCTAAGTCTAGGGGTTAGACATGGTTAAGAGGTGGTAACATTGCATTGTGGGTGGCGGGGGAACCGGGATGGCGGGGGACAGCGCTGATGTTAGGTTGGGGGTGGGTGTGGCGACATGGTTTCTAGCTTTCAGCACCTGCAGCCGGAATGCACTATCAGAGCTGGCCCTACATCAGAGTTATGAAGCCGTGGGCGTCGACACAGCAAAGCAAGGTGTGTGGAAACAGCCTGTTTACAAGGCTCATCTGGATGGGGCATAGCTAAGGGTCAACTAAGGGGGACAACTCAAAACAGAGGGGCGCCATGAGGACAGCAACACTGCAGGAAGCTGACATATATCTTTCAAAGGGGAAGATGTTGTTTTCAGGAATTTCTATTCTGTGGATACGGCCCCTGGCACTTTTGCTTTCTTTAGGCTCTGGATCAAGTCTGGCCCAAAGTGTGTGTGTGTGTACGTGTACGTGTGTGAGACTGAGGTCAAAACCATTGCTAGAGACAATAAGCAGTGAAACATATGTGAATGCAGATCTAGTATATACATGCATGCCAGTGTTTGTGTGTGTCCTTGCTAGTGCTGAGGAGGGGAGTGACTGAGATAATGAACAACTAAAATAACAGTGTGTGTGTGTGTGTGTGTGTGTGTGTGTGTGTGTGTGTGTGTGTGTGTGTGTGTGTGTGTGTGTGTGTGTGTGTGTGTGTGTGTGTGTGTGTGTGTGGCCACTTCTTTATCTGAATGAATGGCCAGTGTTCTAATCCGTGAACTCTCTGCCCTTATCTGGGAGGAAGGAAGTGACTGGGTTTATCCAAGACACACGTGTCGTTGTGATAGCTGCCAGACCCAAGGACCACAAACAAACACCAACTACACCACCGCATATCTGTGGAATTCACATCACCTCTGAATGAAAGTAGGACCACGGTGATGATTCATGATTGCGTTGCTTAACGATGTGGTCACAACTGTTAGCCCTACAAGCCCCCACTGCGAGGCCTGCACTTGCCATCCTGTCAATAGTGACCTCTACTTGTGTGTTGTTGTGTGCCTCAAAGCAATTTTTGGGATTCACAAAATATTTGCCTCTGTTGCTTACTGGTAATGATACTCATGTGTATTCACATCCTGGGTCTTGACCCTTGACCCAAGTGTTTCACATGTGTTATGTATTGTTTGTCAATATTCACCATTAATTTCAAGGTTTCACTAACAACATGTGCTTGCTGCAGTTTTGGACTATCTAATTGTAATGAACATTTTGGCAATTTCTGGCACGCAACATTTATTCTCTGATCTTGTTTTGGGGATTTTAAGCCTACTAAAATAGATACATTCAATATCCTCAGTAGCCCGTTGCAAAATGTATGAGTTCAACATAAAGCTCTATACAGTATATTAAGCAGAATAGCTCATTTCCAAAATGAGTTTGGAGTGACACTTATTTGTGTGTGATGGTTAACCCATTCCAAATGGGAGACAGTGCTGGCGCTTCATAGAGTGTCCTACTTTACCTGTCTCACACATCTGTCAGTGATGTATTTTTCGAGGACCCAAAGTTGGTGGTACATTGTGTTACCTGTCTCTCCATGTCTGCCTTTGCTGGTGTCGGTCTGTCAAGGCCGCCAGCAGGGTTTCTGCCATCTCCCTCCTTCCCTCTCCTTCCTGACCCTCTTCCTCCTCCACTGTGTGCAGGAAGAGCATGGTCTGAAAAAGAGAAGTAGAAAATAGCTGTGTCAAGTGGACCTAAAAGAGGATATGTGCGAACAAAAATATGACCTTGAACATAAGGAGAAGAAAAAAACATTTGACAAAAACTCAACCCCTTTATTTCCAGTAATCTCCAGACAGAAAAGTGTCTTCATTTCTACATTGGTAGGTTTACCACTCACTACATCCTTGAGTAAGACAACTATTTGGTTCTATTTAAATTCCCCTAAATATCAAACCACATGGAATTGAGCTGAAAGACTACCTGAAACAATTCTCTCCATCATTGAGCGTCCTCAGTTTAGAAATGACACAGCTCTGAGTCAAAACTCCATAACGTCCCTGGGATGGCGACATACAGTAAGTCTAGTATAAAGTCAGTTTCACATCAGAGGATGGGCAAATTACACCCAATATTAGAGTGTGAGTCAATTAATCACGTCCTGCACAGCACAGTGTAATGTGTGAGTATCCCCCTGTTGAACATGAATTACAGGCCGGCTTAAAGTGTGACGTGGCACATCATTGCTAATCTGAGACATCCTGGCAAACCTTCGCCTCCAAGTCCTCCGCAGCCTCTAAGCTGGTTGAGAGGGAGTCAAATGAAAAAGGATCTGGCAGCCCAAATTAAATGCAGTGCTGTCAGCCACACTCAAATCCCTCTTTCTCCCTCTTCTTCTCTACCCTTCACAGACTCTCTCCCTTTCTGAATATCCTTAAATGTCTCCCCCTCCTCCTGCTCCCAGCCTCTGAGAAGTGATGGATCTGTAACTCTGACTGACTCTGACGCCTTGTTAAGAACAGTCTCTTCCTGTCACATCCACCAGTAAAGCGCGTTCATTTCTTCCCATTAACAGTCACTCGCCTCCCCAGTCATCCAACCCTCTTTTCAAAAAACCCACAATGTAAGGGAACCTTCATTTCTTCTCCTCTCCCTCTTTTTTAATCCATTTCTGACAATCTACCTGTCTGTCTTAATTCATGTGAAGATAGGTTTGATTGTCTGTGTGTGTATTTTCAAGGGAAAGGAGTCTTATTTGCAGCAGAGTAATATGCTTACTTCCTCCACACCACACAGGACAGGTGTCAAAACACGTGGCGCCGTGTGACTGATTACACCTGACTCGAAGGAGACACCAAAGATTACAGTGACCAGGAGGAAGCGGGGCCGGCTGTACTCCCTATAGAAATTGTACTTTTCAGTTTGGATCAAACCCCGTCTTCATGGGATGATTGTCAGGGCAAGAAAGTGCCAGAAAGTGCATTCAGACTGTATCACCATCTCAGCTGGTAGACATCACATTTTGAAGCTAGCTGTTTAGCACAGTTTCAGCGTCTCAAGCGCAGCGCTGATAAGCAAGTGATTTGTAGTTGATCTGAAACCGGCTCTGACATACTTCTGAACTCTTCCCATAGCTGGCCATGCGATCAGAATGAGTAGCAGGAAAAGAGAGACAATGCAGTCAAATGAGCTTATTCTAACCATGCTAAAACAAAATCAAATGCAGCCAATAAATCACTTACAAACTGTTAAAGATGCTAAAATTGAAATTCAGAGAATTAACATCTATTTGCAATGTAAAGATACATTGATCTCTGTGTATTGTATGATGATAATTGTGATGAGAGTCTCTCTGATGTGCCCCTTTGGCCCGCTAATGGACGCCGCTCTGCACTGCACTCATACGGCGGTTAACGCTGACAACGCCGTGCCAAGCCCACGCCCTAACGGTTCTCCCTCAGGCTAACCATCTTTCGCTCTGTCGCCACTTTTGCCATTGTTTGAACTTTTTGTGCAGTTAGCACAGTTAGCTCCTAGCCGCCGGCTCATCAGTCTCCATGTTAAGTGCTGTGTGGAGGAAATATATATGCGCTGAATCATGACTGCCTATTCATTGATGGCCAAAAGATTTCTGTCCCAACTGACAGTTAGAAATAAACCCCAACGCCGGTGAGAACTTCTGCTTTGGGAGAGTGTGTGTACATTTGTGGGAGTGTATACTAAAGCCTCTCTTTTTGTTTGTTCTCAGCTAGTTTGTGTGAGTACAGGTGTGCCTATGATAATATGAATGTGAGTTACCAAGCCTCCTACTAATGAAATTGTGCATGTGTGTTTGCCTATGGTCTTGTGTTTAGAAGACCCAGTGCTGAGAGAGGCCTTCAGGTTTAGCCACAGGCTGATCCTGTGGCCATTTAGACACCCCACTGGTTGTTTACTGGTCAAGCCCTGCCTCAGTCAGGCACGGCAGGACCACAGCCCTTTATCTCTGGGCCTGTGTTAGTACTAATCATCCCCCTCTTCCCTTCTATTTACCCCATGATGACAGTAGCTATCCTCAGCCTCCACCTCCCTCAGCCTGATGCTAACCACAGATGTGCCCTGACCTCGGCTACATCCCGAGGTGAACCAGAGGACAAGGAGGATCTGGGTACCTCCATCCCTGGTCCCCAGATCCCAAACCCAACCCCTTCTATTGCCCAACAGAACATTTCCGGCCCGGTGCAGAAGCAGGGTAGGTAAACAAACATGCAGCCAGGCTGAGGTGATATTGTGGTTGAAGCGGAGCTGGAGTGATGATAGCGTTCCAAGCGAGGGCTCGCTGGAGGGCCGCCTGGGGCGGCTCACTAACACCTCGAGCCAGGACTGTATCTTAACACCAACAAGCATCTGTCTATTCCATCACATAACAACACGTCACTCACTCTACACAGAATAATAGAATGGGAAGATTGTTTGTTGCTACACATGTGCAATATGGTGTACATCTCTTAAAACTTCTCAGAAGTGTAGGTCACGTAATAGTTTAAAAGGTAGGAGGGTAAAACAAAAAAGATGCACGCAGAACTGGAGGTTTATACTGCATAAAACAGAGCTACTAGCTAGAGGGACCGTTAACACCCCATGAAATGTCTAAGCTGACTTTAGACCAGGACTTTCAGGGGACCCAGAGCACTCTTAAGCTCACTGGCACTCTCTTATATAGGAAACGTTTTATATCGGCAGGCCATAAACGCTTCAAAATCTTCAAATTCAAATCAAACCTCCCCTTTTAACGTTTTTAACAGACATGGGTGATTTGAACACTATAATAGACCCTCCAAATGATGGGTGGTTACCTAAAAAGGTAGGTGGTAAACGAAATACCCAGTACATTCCATTCACATTCCCCAGGTTTTGGCTGGTGGCTGGTGTTAATTAGCCGCCATGGTGCCGCCCCTCTTAAGTGCACCTCTGCATGTCAGACTGGCAACCTCGCCGCTGGTCTCCCTGACACTTCCCTGTGTAACAGGCCCGGCAGCAGGCCAGTAGACCTGCCTGTCGGCCAACAATGCGCTGAGATGGGACCTATACTAACTATTTACACAGCCGAACGCCATGTTCGAAAGGACATTTAAGAACAGATAGAGAAAGAGCGACCAGAGATGCTGCAGAGCTATGAGACATATTTATTTGTGATTTGTTTTGACAACCATTAATTTGATCGACTTCATACTGGGCAAATGTATTGCTCAGGACCCAAGGAAGCTCGGTGTCAAGTGTGAAGTTGTTTGGATGAACAGCAATACGGGAGGCCAAACAATCAGGGGGGCATGTTTGGGATAGGCACTGCACTAGTGCTGATAATTGCCAGAAAGTGGGTTAACTCTTCAGTAGGGCGCAACACATCCAAAACGGAAAACCTGATTTTCTGACCCTCGCAATAGCATGAGGTTTGTAAAGTTAAATGACTTTTTCTAATACCTCTGCTACAAGTTCTGCCTACTGTAATTCCTCCTTCACTTGAATTTATCTTGCTGACCAAAATGGCTCACAAATCAACAAGGTATCTCGAGATTTAAAGTTGAATCCTTTTCTCCAAATCTTCAGACACTCCACCCACTTCTGCCACAGTTTGAGTTCAGCTGCTCCGACATATGATGTCATAGGCCTTAGGAGTGGGAGTTTGGCAGACTCCATTTCCCTCTCCCCTTTAATACATGAAACCAATATCACTTTGACCGCTGGTGGAAAAAGGCATCAGGCACCTTGCTCGGGGTAATGGATAGCTTCTGCTCACTGATATAAACAACTTGGGAGCTGTGATCCTGCCAGGACCAGTTCTACTCTGGACAAGGGATCTGTGTGTTTTTTGCTGCATGCCACTGTCGAGTTACTTTGCTCTTGGGGGGGACTATTCACCGGTGGAAAAATTATATTAGCCCAGGAAGAAATAAGCACAGACCACATTCACTTCTCTGTGACATCACACTTGAAGTCATAAAAAGTGTGTGTGTGCGTGTATGTGTGTATATATTTTCCTGCCGTCTGCCTGCTGTCACATGATTACAGATGGTTCAAAATTGAGGCATATCTGAAATTAAATTTGTTCAGTTTCCATTACGGAAGATTGGCTGATAAACACACTGGTGTGTGTGTGTGTCGGTCTACGTGTGTGTAGGGGCAGAGTGAAGGGTGTCAACATTGCTGGTCAGGGTTGTCTTCCAGACTTTGAAGCCTCACAACCTTTCATATTATCAAAGAAGAAAGAGTAAAGAAAATAAGAAAAGCCAGTTCTATAAAAAAATTCTCTCAAAAAAGATTCTAGTCTTTTCTTTGTATGTGCGCGTGTTTGTCTTTTGATTTATCTGTGCAACTTTGAGCCGTTCTCAAACTGAAACTTGCAGAACACTGACTTTAAAAAAAGATGTGTTGCACTAGTAACTTTGCAGTTACTCCCAAAAAATATATACAGTGTATAACGTTCAAGACATTTTCAAAAGGCAGTAAGTGTCCACTTTATTTTGTGCACCTGTAAAGTCGAGTGCCATTAAATATTACTGTTACAAAGTCTACTTTTATGATGCCTACAATGTTCAGTTTTTGTTGACCCTTTCAAAGAGGTATAAATAGATCAAAGGTGATAGCATTGAGGTCACTGTGACGGTGTTGTACTGGATTTGATAATCGGATTTAATGAATAATACATTTAACTATGACCTCAATAATAAATATATAATTGAATTTACATATTTTGGACGATGCCACCAAAAACTGAACATTAAGAACTTTGTAAAGATAGATGTGTTGGCAGGGCTGTTGTATGGGATTGCAGTAGATTGCACAGGTTTACCTAAAAAGTGGCCACTGAGTGCATATTATTATTGGTAATGAGTTTTGAAACCAATCCCTAAAATCCAAAACAACATATTTCAAATTCATTAGAGGGGCATCTAAAGTCCCTTAATTATACTCTGTGCGCGTTAATGTGTTTTCACAATCTCCGTGGTGATAGAAACCAAGAGCCTTCTGCCAGATTGACCTTGCAAGGTCGTGGGCACCATCAATTATGTCAGCTAGTAAAATGGGGCTTTGCTACAGACAGCAGATTATATGGAGTGTAAAACATTAGAAAAATGTGTCTGAAACACCAGAGCAGCATGTTTGAAGTGACAATGGGTTGGGGTGGGGGTGGAGACACTCCCAAAAAGGAAAGACCCCTGACAAGTGATTTTGTTTGAAGGCATTGTAACACACTCAAGTGGGCAGGGATGCTTTCAATGGCCCCAACGGCACTCCATCTTCTGGGCAGAATACAGGCGGGATGGAAGGACATATGCTTTCCACAGGGTCAAATGAAGCAGAACTCACAGGCCTTTTGTAGTGCTGCCTTTTGGTGACGAGAAGAAAAGGCAAATCTGTTGTTGGGTTGTAGTCCAATGGGCCCACAAATATCACATAAAAATTCACCGGCCTGTTTCTTGCACGGCTTTTGTCTGCTTCACGATAAGGAGTGTGGATCCAGTTGGCCTTAATGGCTAAACCACATAGTTCTTAGTCTGAATGAGCTGTCCAGCAGGCTGGGACAGGACACCCACCCACCCACCCACACCCACACACACACACACACACACACACACACACACACCTCACTGGCCTGGCAAGAATGCGTCATCCATCCATCACAAGAAAGCTTTGAGAGGCGCTTTGACTAATTCAGGACAATGAAGACAGAGCTGGACAGAGATGTTTGCGATGAGCGTGACACTCAAGCACCTTCTGCTCTGTTAAAACCCTCTTACTCTCTTTCACTATATGAAAGCTGAGTCTAGATTCTACCTAGATAGCAGATTGTGATCAGCACCTCACTCTCCTGCCAGTAAAAAGCTTTTTGCTGACTGGGGCCAAAGCCAGCCTTTTCGAAAGCCCGGGAGTTACAATGTAACATACACTGCACCATACTTCAAATGCTAAACCAATAAAAAGGGTTTCCATGCTCAAATACAGGTTGTTGTTTTTTTTGTTTTTTTTTACTAATGTCTGCAAGGGCTGAAATGTGCCACTAACAAAGTTTTGATTGACTACAAGAAGTCTGAATCGAAGGGATTCTTAAATGTTTGCATTTGGCTGAAAATGGTGGAGCAAAACTAAACAGGACCTCTTATATGTCTGACATGAATTGTGAATTACCTATAGAGTACAGTGAACATGGCTGTGTCTAAAGTAGAACAGATTAGGATCTGCAGGTTGCCTACCATAAGAAAAAATATGTTAAGAATAGTAAGAGCAGTATCAGCCATAAGCAAATCTTGGGTTGTTTAAAGAATACATTTTGTTTTTCATGAGATTAGCAAACATTGTTAAAGCGACAGTTCACCCCAAAATCTAAATATGTATATTTTTCCTCTTAGCTGTCGTGCTATTTATCAGTCAACAACAAATTCTGTGGATTATCTTGAGTAACCAAGTCATGATTGCTGGAAAAAGACACTACTGTTGATATTTCCTTTTGCTATTTGGATTTTGTGCACCTCAAACCTAGTACCATTTAGGTCCATGATATTCAACAGAAGGCAGACATCTCTCCAACATTAGGCAATTGACACGAAAACAATCGAGATTGATAAATAGCATTACGGGGAAGAGGAAAAATATGAATTTTTTTGTTTGAGGGGGACGTCCCCGTTAGCATCAGTTTGGTTTATTTGTGATATTATTCTGGATTTCAATTCTTTGCTTGTTTAATCAGCTGCTTCCCTATAGCTCAGTTGTGTTTAGACTGGCAGCTTTGTTGCCTGAAACAATTCTCTCCAAACTATGCGGCTATACAGTAATAGACAATGGCACACACCATGAAGCAGTTACATATAACCGGATTATGGACTCACATACTGTATAAGACGCTGTCTACTTCAATCTCGCTAAGAAGTCACAGACACACTAGTTTTTTTTTTTTTTTACATGTAATGCTGTATGTTCAACACAAACCGTATATGCTTTTAAAACACTCCATTGTGGATTGTATTAATCTAATTAATTAAAATAAATTAAAAGTGAATGCATGACATCATGTAGCTAATTATTGCAATGAATCAAAAATCTATATTACTTTGCATCTTGGCATCATGACGAGTTCAAACTACGTTTCATGACATTTATTTCATTATTTGTTTTACAGGTTTAATCTTTCAACACAAAAGACACTAATTATAATGATTTTCAATTGCCAACTCTTGCTGGAAGTGTTGAAACTCTTGATCAGTATTTGAACAAAGCCCCAAAGGACTTTTTAATCAATATGTACTTTGAAATGCATTATAATAAATAAAAAAAGAAGCATGACTTAATTCCTATTTCAATTCACAGTACTGAAAGAAACCAAAACAACTGGCCATGGGGAAGAAAAAAAAAATACATTTAAAGGAACTCATTCTCCTCGAAATTACCAGCAGCAATGTTGAGTGTTCATACGATGTATACGTATGCACAAACACCGACGTGGTCCTTTAAATGTAAAGAATTCATTTAAAAATGTTTTAACATATGATGCCGATATGGTGTTGCTACTGGCTCGGCTATCT
The DNA here is from genome assembly GCA_038501785.1 of Myoxocephalus aenaeus. NCBI lineage: Eukaryota > Metazoa > Chordata > Actinopteri > Perciformes > Cottidae > Myoxocephalus > Myoxocephalus aenaeus. The sequence goes on along the minus strand of JBAMJR010000151.1, from coordinate 3,454,048 downwards.
GCTGGTTATCTCTTGTGCTTCTAGGTATGTAACAATATACAACGTTGAATAAAATGACGGTAACCATGATAATCAAAAGTGAAATATTGATAACGTGAATAATATACATGGTAATATTTTGTACATAATCTAGCACCTGGAAAATTATTTTGAATATTATGGCTACATCTATTCAGCTTTCTACACTGAGTATAATTAATTTGCCAAAAAAAAGATAAACAAAAGTTTAAGTTAAACATGATAAATTTGCCTAAAGGCATTCTTTTGAAAATGGTCTATAGATATTGCCATAATATCGTCATCATAAATTTTATTTGGACACAATAATCATGTAGTAAAAATCTCATATCGGGACAGCCTGGAGTACTACTACTCATTAATAGAAAAAGGATTATGTTATTATAACTCCAGAGTTTATGTCTAAATACACCTGTTTTTCTCCTGCACTATTACTGTTATTTGTGTGTGTGTGTGTGTGTGTGTGTGTAAGTGTGATGGCTTCCCACCACGGGAGGCTGATGAGAGCAGCTAAAGGGTGTTTATGAGACTCTTAGCCAGGAGAGGATGCCGCCCTGCAGCTCTCGCCCAAATAAAAGAGCCATTTATTACATCTAACATGACCCTCTCATTACACACAAATAGGAATTAATGAGCGCTATATCGGGCACTCCCAGCGGAGCGAGGCGGGGCCCGCTAAAGGACTAGCGTTAATTACATTGTCCTACATCTCACCCATTTAACACCACCCATCAGATCGCTCTATCTGCGTGCGGAGGATATGAGCGTGGAAGAGATTCAGTACCTGGAAGGACGGCCGCTCTCTGCGTCGCCAGTGTGGTAGAGCTCAACAATGAGTTTGATATGTGTGTTTCCTTGCTGTCTGCTGCAATCTGACATTTTTTTTATTTATTTTTTGGACTACCTGGGTATCATTGTCATCAGTTTTACCCATCATCTTCTTTGGTTATGGACATATGTTTTCTCACCAACTTCAGTGATCAGATGTAGAAATGCAGCAACGTCTTGGTTCATCTTTGGAATACCATAAACTCTTTATTATTATGACACACTCTTTGGGATAGTGTACGTTTCTGGTTTAAAAATATATATATATATATTTAAACACCTGGAGTGACATATTGAAGGGATTTGCTGAAACATTTTCAATAGTCCTCTATTGTAAAGGGGTAGCTACCAGTGTTTGGATCTCAGCAGTGAAACTGGCGAGTAAAAACATAACTGATAGGATCGATGGTCAAAACTACAAAAACTGATTTTCCTTTGAGGCTTTCACATGGGAGAGAATCTGCTTCACCAGAAAACACACATCTCAGGTTTGATCTCTGTTGGGTTACCCTCTTTATACTGTACATGCCATGTTTTGAAAGGTGACAGACAAAAAAAATAAAAAAAGCATGAAACTTCCCAGAAGGTTTCCCAGGATTTGTACTTCCTCCTGACTGTGCTCAAATCCCATTAAAGCATCGACAGCATCAGCTTTTCATCTCTTTCTCGCACGCTCTGATCCCAACTTAAGTCTTTAACTTTATCTCTCTCTTCCTTTCACCTCTGCAAATGCCACAGTCCAGCCCCCTTCTTTTTTTCCCTGTTCCACCACCCAAACGTCCTCCTCCAAAATTATAGAATTATCGTCATCAATGTTTCCTGATATTTCTTCCTTTTCTTCGCATTTCTTCAAGCGATTCACATAAATTAACATTGTCTTTCCGTCAGGATCACTCCATTCCCTGCACTCATTTTTCACATCAGGCTTTATGTACTCTGTGTGTGTAACATGATAGCTGCTTCAGTGATTCTGAAGAATTAGCAAGGTGCTGAGGTATTAAGTGGTATTTTGCTGTGCGAGATGCAACACTCAAACAAAAAGCTGATTAAGGATTACATTCTCATCACACTGGAGCACTTATGCCTACAGCGTCCTCAAAGATTAAACTTTTGTTTGTTTGTATTTCTCGCTTATTTTGTGTAAAACATTTTTTTTACTCTTTTTTTACCTCACCCGTGCGTAATTATGCAAGAAAATTTGTTTATCCGCTCTGTTAGAACCAAAAGAAGGAATGTTCTATTGTTGTCCCTAATTAGATTTTGGAGTGCTCTATAGTTGGGGTGGGCTGTTTTCATTTTCATTATTGTGTTTTAACTTATTGTTTTGTTATGTGTGGGAGATCCTCTGAGACTGTGACTGTGATTAGAGGCTGTACAAATAAATGCAAAATTAATTTGAGGTGACATGCAGAAAAACAATAGTGTGGGTATCAACACGACCTGATAAGGAACCAAATTCAGATTTGAATGGTTTTAATAAAGTTCAGAATAAGAAGGCTATACTTCTGCGCTCTCTAGCTTATAAAGCTCAGCACCACATCTAAATGTGTGTATCTCAGAATATGAGAAATATTGACAAGTAATATGACAAGGTCTGGCCATATTTTCAATAGGATCAATATTCAACTAATACGGCATACATTGAACAAGATTTCAAGTTATTTGCTTTGCCTTTAGTGACAAATCAGTGTGTTTTCTTGTGTCTGTGGTAATTTAATTTACGCCACGACTTTGAAACGATTGCCTGCGCGAGTAAACAATCACACCTGGATCAAAGTACTGGGATAATCATATATCAAGAGCTGGTTAGTGGTAATGTCTCTCGTCAGCTATAAGAGGGGCGGGCTTTGCTATGAGATGCTCTGAAATCTCTCTTTCATCTTTTTATACTTTCACTTCCATCAAGGCACTTTTCAACACACAAACACACACTCCTTCCTTGCATCTCTATCTCTGTTGGTATGACACAGGAAAAAGCCGGGCCCTGCAGCCAACCCCGCCGTCCGCACTGAATGCGATTAAGCTGAGCAGTGATTAATCTGGGCTGCCCCATAATTCCTCTTTACCACTTTAATGGATGTTATCTCCCCTCCTCTGAAGGCTTATCTTGCTGATCGGGGCCAAGGATGAAGTGAGGGAGAGGAAGAGGAGGGGGTGACTATGAGTAGAGGGGAGAGCATTCAAACTAAATCCATACAGAAGTAAGTAAATGAATACGTAAGTAAATAAGTAAGTAAATAAATAAATGCAGGGATTGAGGAATCTGCTAAGCGGATAAGGCAGATCAGTCTCTGTAAAGTGCTCATTTGTTTTCTAAGAAGACGAGACGAGCCGCCTTCAAAGCCTGCTGATACAGTAAAAACACTGTCAACATCACAATTCACAGGCAAACAAAATAAATTATCCAAACCACTGTCAATAAAACTCCCCACCCCCTCACTGTAAAGAAGAGGTGTACTCCATACTGTAGCTGACAGTTATATGTACGAAGACAAAACAATGTGGGAGTCTTTCTTTCATACATGGCAGTGACATAAAAAACAATAGCATTGTTACATTTGCAGTTTCCATGCATGCAAAATAAAGTTCCTCTTTCCCAAATGTTGTCATCACAGCCCAGAAACGACACGTTTGCACAGGTCTATTGTGGGAATGAAAACGTAACGACTCACCCCACCTTAGCTTACAGCACAATCAGCTACATCGTGTTATTAAAAAAGAATTACACACATACATAGCGCAATTATGATTGGCAACTGTGTGTGCACATTTGAATAGGCCATTTGTATTCTACGATGTAAAATAATAGAACAAAAAAGCAGAATATTGTAATAATGCAATATAGAATAAATCCATGAAAGGATATTAAAAAAAAATCCTCCTTCTTTAAACTTCTGTTAAACTCTCCTACATGGACACCATCGAGCACGCTAGTAAGTGTGTTTGTTGCTATGTTTGTCCAGGTGTTTTTGTCCTTTCATGTCTGTGTCCGTGTATATAAATAAATGCATACGAGAGACGCCGGCTGAGAAGTGATGGGGTTAAACCTGCTCGTAGCTCTTTTTTCTCCCTGCTTCGGCTTACAGCGATGTTGCGGTGAGATTCTGTCATAGACAAACCTCTGTGGGATTCCATTCACTACTAGTGTACATCTTTAGGTACAAAGCTGCGGGCTGCATTGGCTCCAGGTAACATAAACGCTCCCTTCAAGCCACTGCGTATCTGCCCATGAAAATTCTCTAAAGGGGTTTAAGCATTTACGCAGAACACTATCAGGCACTGCCGAAAATTCAGCTTACCCTGTTGAATAGGGACTTCAAAGAGAATTGCAAATACCTTTGCACCGCTACATTTTCTCCCTTCCCCGCTCTCTCTCTCTCTTCCTGCTTCTTTTCATTTTATATTTCCAAACACAAGCTGCTGCGTGATGTAAAATGTATTATCAGCCATATATTTCCTCTTTAAATGAATAATAACAATAATCTTTGAGTAATTTCTTTTTTATACAGCTCCGTCTAAATAGGGCAAAGCAAGCAAGCTAATATTGAGCCGCGGGTAAACAAGGCCGTGCAATAATGAGTGTGTGGATTAGGCCTCTAGTCTATGTTGTGCGATAAGGAAAAACAGCTGCTACTATCCAGGTAACAGCACGTATTGACTGTCAATGAAGGATAAACTACTGTGCAGCTGCACGTTTACCTTTTTCATTCACACTGTGGACACACTGCGCGCGCGCACACACACACACACACACACACACCCCGCCGCACGCACGCATACACACGGACACATAGACATAGTGCATATGTGCGAGGACCACAAATAATTGGAATATAGTAAATATATAAGCCTATTTGCCAAGTAAAGAGCTTAAAATGCTAAACAACATGATGCATAAACACAGTGTGATTTAATGCAAGAGATAATAAATGGCTTCATAATGAGCAATATAAATGGTCTTTAAACACTTTACTGCTTAGTTCACACTTGTAATGAATCTGGGTTCCATGTGTGCATATAAAGTGGGTGTAAAACTCTGCCCGACTGTGCAAGTAAAATGGCGAGCGAAAGAGAAAAATGACTGCTGGTAAACATCTGCAACACGATTCAGCTGTGGCCTCTGACTTACGAAATATGCTGCCTCCTTCCCGCGGCAGGACCAGCACGGCAAGCTCTCCAAATAATGCATTACAAAAAATTGCTCCCTGAAATTATTTACGGTGAAACGCACTACAGAAACCATAACATTTATAATGTTTTACAAAGCCATCAAATAAGTGGAGAGGGGATTAATTGCCCCGGCCCGACCTTAAAATAATTATTTTGAGCGGTGCAACTCTAAACTCCAATGAAATTGATACACTTTGATAATTAGATTCTTGGCACTGACCCGCTGAAGTCAATAAAGGTTATTAAGGCCAATTGCTGTCTAAACGCATTACGGGCCGGGTAAACTGTCCATCGGAGGCCCCTGCTACTCCAGCGCCAATATGATAATCCATTCTCCGTCCTGGGGGTTTCTTCCCCAGCGCCTGTGTCTCCACTCTGCCATACAAAACCAGATTGGATTCGCTTAACCTTTCCAGGACTTTGATCAAATGAGCTCACACAGCAATAACATTTACATTGACCCCCCACCCCTCCTCCCCAACACACACACACACACACATACAACCCCTGTCTTTTTTTTCCTTTCTCTACCTCCTCCCCCTCTTTGTCTCTCCCTACATGCTCACTGGCCTCCCTTTACCCAACCACTCCTCAGCACCGACCCTCCACGCGCTAGGTCAATAACCTAATCAGCTATCGATGGCGACCGGGCCAGGCTGTGTATTATTGCAGTGCAAGGCTCCTCAGCAGCCCAGATTGTTTCCGAAGACAGTTATTAAAGTGAGGGGAGAAGATGATATGGTCACTAAGCGCATCCCTGCACATTCACCCACACGTGCATGCACGCAAAAGTCAGCCTCTGTTACAAATCGGAGGTAAATTGTGTCACACAATGAGAAGAAAAAAAATGAGAAAGTGTTTACAGCATATGTATGTGTGTGTGTGTGTGTGTGTGTATGTGACCAAACCGTCTGAAAACAGGGAGTGACAGGCTGGGTGAACGGAGTAGAGGAAGACATGGCCCCGATACCACTTCCTGTTTTGTACATCTTGAAGTATACAAATGTATTCAACTGAGTGGATCCCATTTATTATGAAAGTAGATTAATTTCCTTGATGTGTGTTGAAAAGATTTCCATCTACAAGGCTCGTTCTCCTGTCAAATGAGGGAGAAAGTGTGAGAAAGAGACAGAGCCATGGCGAGATAGCGGGAGCGAGAAAGGAAAAAACAAGGGAAAGAAAGAACATAAAGAGAGAGAGGGAGAGAGAGGGAGACGGAGTGCACTGAAATCTCTTTGCTTCCGTGGTGGCTTTTGAAGTTGTGAGATGAGCAGCCACAGAAGTCAGGAAAGTGACAAATTAGGGAAAAAGCTGTACTGTGCGAGCAGAGCTGCTAAATCAATTAAAGTCATGCCAAGTGCATACATTAACATCAATGGCACACACATACACACACAAACACACACACGCACGCACAGGACAGGAAAAAAGAGGGGAGATGTGCTCATGGGCTCGTCGCTGTCGCTTTTTCCCCACAGTGAAAAGAGGAAAGATTTTTTTTTTTTTTAAATGCCACACCGGTATTTAATATATTCTGCATAAAGCCAAGACTCTCTGTCTATTGTCAGTCAGACGGAAGCTATTCATTGTTGCTAGTTTTAGGAAATGTCACTATTGTATGATAGCCATGATAATGGAGTCCTGAGGGGACGCAGAGCTGCAAGTGAGGCGGGTCAAAACTGACTTCAGCTCCCTGGATCACAAGGGAATGTAAAACCTTTAGGTTAATGTCCCTTTCTCTCCAGAAACAACCTTTACCTTATATACACTAAACAACTCACACACACGCCCTCATACACACATAATACTTTTGCTCTACATTCACATACTGTACCTCCACTTGAAGTTTATTCAGCAGCGCGTCTCTTTGTTTCCATCAAGAAACCACAAGAATTCATGAGGTACCAAAAAGAGACGAGCAAGCAAGTGGACTTTTTTTGTTGTTGGTTCTTTCTATATTTATTTATTTATGTATTTTATCAGAATGTCATTCAAATAGAAGGATAACCATTTGCATGACAACAGGCTGAGGAGCAGAGAGGGAGCCCCAGGGAGAGACAGTATCCATAAACAGGAGCTAGTCCCCCCATATTGCAATATTCTTCATACAGACTAAGAAACGCATACATAGCCCAGTGTATCCCACAACACTGTGTGCTAAATATGACAATAAAGAGAAGGAGGTTGGCTGTTTGTATTGCTATTTTAGCAGGATAAAACAATAGGCTGTTTTATTGCTACAGCGCAGAGTATAAAACAACAGTGTCAATTTATAAACCCTATTTAAAGAGATATATTTGTTATTTTAAAATACCCATGGTGATATCGGATTTGACAAAAATAATGCTGTATTAAAATAAACTGCAGGCAAGAACAGAAAAATTCTAAATAAATAAAATGGCAAACAGCATCTGCACCCAGTAGGTCACTTGCATTTCACTAAATTGCACTCGACTGTCAATTGCCAGCTTCAAAATGTAAAATATATGCAATAAAGGAATGTAGGGGGAACCCACATAATCTAAATAACTCAAAGTAATTTAGAGGAATGCGTTTTAATCTTACTGCAGAAAAGCCACAGCTCTAAAAGGAAAATCTATAAGTCACATCTATAGAGTGCTTTTCATCAGCATATCGGAGGTCGATGCATGTATGTAAATATTGCTTGCGAGAGCAATAATGTTGTCTTTCATCACAATAGTGAGTGATTACATTTATGCATTCACCAGTGTATTATTTTTGCGAATGTTCAATATGCATCTCTGCAGAAGATATACTTGGTTTTGCGTGATTTGACATGTGATTAAACTGTGAAATTACTAAAATTGTTATGAACACAAATTAGAGTAACTTGAGATGTGAAAAATATTTTTTTTTAAATGCTACATATCATTTTTTAAATATATAATGATATTTTATTCCCTTTTATTTATTTTTTTGTCGCACATTTTATTTGCTGTATTGTACATTTCTACAGCTTGTCAGGAATCCACATGAGTGACACACACGCAAACACACACAGTGGATATGGTTTTCTCTGCCCATTAGAGAGGGGCTGAGACAGCAACAGAAAGAAAGACAGTGAGAAAGACCTCACATTTCAATGATGCCCTTTTCTAAATACAGGTCCAAATCACACACTTCATCTGGGCCCGGAGGTGGAGCTCTAGATGAGTTTAGCCCCTGTCTACTAACCCCTCCACCCACCCACCCTCTGCCAGGCTGTTCGACTAAGTGAGAGAGAGGGAGCGCAAGAGAGAGACTATAGCTGGAGCCGAGCAGCGTCGGCAGCAGTACAGTTCTCCTCCAGCTCTTGCCTTTATCCCCGCCTGAGCATTAGATGTGATTACTGCTCAGCGCTCGACACTGACAGAGACAGAGAGCTCCCACAGACAGCAGGAGAGGGTGAGAGACATAAAGAGACACGGAGAAGGAGAAAGAGAGGGAGAGATGGAGCAGAGAGGAAAAGAGGAGCGAAGCTCTTTCACTCCCTCCGCTGCTGCTACAGTGATACAAGAGTGCCCCCTGCTGCTTCTGCTGTCTGGGTATTAAACACACGCACATACATGAACACACACACACTCTTTGAAATGGAGCTATGAGAAACAGACTGCATAGAACCTGCAGGGAGGGAGAAAGCGAGACCAAGCATGTATGCGTGTGATTTTGTGAGCTGCAATTTCTACAGGGCTGTGTGTGTTTGTGCATTTGTGTGTGTGTATGCGTCACATATATATTGTACAGAGCTGTGACTAAGGTAACTTAATTATGAGTCTGACATTACTAAGTGATTCCTTTACAGTGGTGTCTAACTAATAGCTGCGTGCCCACGTTCCTCTCTAATAAAACTTCTGTGAAGCTGCAATTTAACACATGACACATCCTTAATAACGCAGCGTGGTGAGAACTTAGACAATCCATCATGTAATTTTAAACACACCCTCCCTTGTGAGGAGCATTATTGGACAGCAGATCACTTGTGTAGTTTGTATAAGAAGCACAAGTGCAGGCATGTTGAGCAATTAGAAAGCTGAAAACCCTTATTATGAAATGACAGAGTGCCTACACTGGAACTGCTCATCCATAAACGTTTTATTAGAATATTTGTTTTCCTTTCTCCTTCATGTTTTAATATTATCATTATTATTAGTAGTACTATCATTACTATTATTATTAGTATCAAACAAAACTATTTCATATGATGTTTTTCCTTTCATTTATTTTCTGAAACAGGGATGGAATCAGTGTGAAATCTACTGAGGACAGTGTGTATGTTACTAAAGAAACAGCCTGTACGTTAAAAATAAAAATGTATTTAGTTTAACCAAAAAAGGATTAGTAAAGTAATGTGGGTGAAAACGAGTAAAGTAAACTACTGAGGTGGAGAGACCAGACATTGAGGCTGCCGTGAGACCAGCTGAGCGGCCTTACCATTGTCTCCATGAGCTTCCAGTCCTTCTCAAGCTGCTCCATCGGTCCGGTCCACCAGCTGCAGAAGCGGGCGAAGCGCTGGCCCTGAAACCAGTACTGCCGCAGCCACTCAAACTCCACCTGCAGACACACACAATATAACATTTTTAAAAAGATGGTTCAAACGGACAACCAACTAATGACTAGTGTCACTGCTCCTCAGTAAAACATGAGACATTACAGCATAATATTTAAATTAATGTAGTGGATAACTATTTTTATATATATTACTATAGATTGTGAAATATTCATGTGAAACACACTTTCATTATGGTACTGTTTAATATCATACATGTCTCCAAACAAATACATAGATAATTGCTTTATTTTGCACCATTTCATTTCCAAAACGGTCTGTCAACTTTGACTAATAATACAATATTTTAGTGTTCACCTTTATATACAAATTGGGGGTTTTCTGTCTCAGTAAATCTATGTTTGAAATAAGACAATACAAAAATTATACATTTTATAAAAACAGATTATTATTTATTATAAAAAATATTTGTTGGGGTCATGATGAAAATATATTTTCCCTTTTAATTCCAAGTACAAGTATAGTCAATAATACTTATGAGGTCTTTAAAAGGAAAGACACAGCAAGGACTTTTTTTTATTTTTTTTTATTACACAAGTCACAAATTGTCCAAACGGAAATAGGACCAACATTGACCATCTCTGTGAGTAGAATAACACCCTGACCAAAAACCCCCAGAGAAACAGACACACAGTGTAACAGACACACAAAAAACTATGAATACGCCTGTTCACACACACCTTCCAGTCAGCACACCTGAAAACTCCGCCCTCCTCTTCTCCTCGTTCTCCTCCCTCCTTCCCCTCCTCTCCCACTCCCCAGCTCCGTCTGGAGATGACAGTCTCGGCTGCCGAGCCTCTCCTCCGCTGGGAGTGTTTTTGTTTCCTGCTCTTTTGAAGTGCTGATTTAATCCTCACAAGGATGCTTCATGTAGCCAGGTGTACCCTATCTATTTCTAAGTGTGTCTTTCCTTGTGCATTTGTGTGTTTGTACCTGTATGTGCCGCAGTATGTTTGCGCCCTTGTGTGTATCTGTCTACATAGGCCTGTGAGTGGCTTTGTTAATGTCTCTGCATACAATTGCCAATGTGAGTGTCAAAGATTGCCCCAATTGCCGCCAACGTAAATGCGAGACGCTGTGAGTTGCCCTCCCCCAAAACGTCCTACAAAGCATCATCCTCCCGAAACAATGCACGCTCCATTTCATTTTGATTCCGACAACTGTACAACACAAAAAGTCGTCGCATGCAAAGGAGTCGCATATCAAATGGAACAAAGAGAGCTATTGTTCCTTTTCTGAAAACTATTTAGTTTATTGTTCTTTGAACAGAGCATTATCCAATGTATACAACACACCCGATTTAGAGCTGCAAACTCTTAAATAGTAGCAACAAGGTTTAAGCAGGTAGGTTCTACCCCAAAAGTCCCCATTTAAATATGTTTTTGTTAACCAGTCAACCACTTTTATCCAATGCTGTCTCGTACAAATTATGCTCATATATAACTAATGCACGACAAGTTCTGGAGGGCTATAAAAAGATATCACGTCTTGGTTTTGAGGTCTTGGTTAAGTATTGAAAAGTCAATGCCGTCAATGACTTGAAACATGAGATGCAACGTGAACACCGGTCATGTTAAGTGCTGAGCATGGCATCCACCCTCACATCCTGAGAACATTTTGCTGCAGTACAAAGGAAGTGAATAATCTAGCATTGGAACAAAATATGGAGTGTGTATGTGCATAATCTGTGGCAGAAACCTTCAAGTCTACCTCGAACCTCAAGGGGCCAGTGGTCCAATAGCGTCGGGACTTGTGGTCACTTTTTGGTCGTGGTAAAAATAACAAAATGAAGAGTAAAAAAGAAGCAAGTGGTCATTGCGCAGTGTTATGAAGCAAGTCACCTATTGTCCTACACCCCGAGCAAGTTATTACAAAGGGCACGAAATATTTGCACAAACAACTTGAGTGAGGTCTGCCCTCGGTAGAAACTGTGCTCAGAATCATCCTGCCATTTGCTTCCAAAAGGCTCTGATCACAGCGGGGATGACATGCAAGGACTGGGGCATGTCAGGGAGAATACACAGCCAGTGGCACTGCTCAGCAGCCTCTCACTCACTCCATACAAGCCGGCCTTCAAAGAAATGTCATCCTTTATGGTCCCCTCAACACTCTCCAAATCCACTCCCCTTCGATCACTACAGCTCAAACACACAACAAAGCCGCAAAGCGCCGATATCGGACGTCCTTTTCTCTCTGTCAGTCCCTCCTTCCATCTCTCTGATTGTCTGACTGTCCTTTAGTGAGAAGAAACCAACCTGCGTCTCCACTTTGAGCTGACATGGCTGCCTGTCCCCCACTGTGCAGGCCAGTGGCAGCCACAAAGCTGGCCATCTAAAGCTACTGATGCTATGTGGCATTTGGAGTCTGGCCACCCAGCTGAGAGTTACCAAGAGGGGAACTCGGACTAAATGCCACCTTTCCAGGCGGACAGATCGAAAGTGTATGCCAAAGAGAGAGTGGTTGTTAGGGCTAGTTTTTCTCTGAGACGGCGTGGGGGAGCGAGAGGGGAGCTAGTGGCTCCCCTGCGGCAGTGGCTGTCATCTCTCCAGGTGATGGACACACTAACTACACATTAGCCCCACATTAGTCGACTGGCCGCCCACCATGGCAAGTCTGGAGTTAAAGCAAAGTAGCCCCCTTTTTCCCATTTAATGAGGCACGTTTTTTTTTCCCCAACACCTTCACGGTATTCCCTGAGCGGGTCCAATCAATTTCCGGGCCGTGGCCCTGAGGTGGGAGCTGATGAGAGTTGGTTCGATCCCACTCTGCCGTCCTCTGTTTACCTTTCCAGGCCTCCTCACACATCAGCGAGGAGAACTGGTACCCCCCCATCTCTCTGTGAGCAACCAAGCACACAATTTACACTCATCACACACTTGCCAGTGGTCATACACACGATAGGTTATACTGTACATGCACAGATTACCTTTCTATTTCTTTCTCTATCCATAAAATAGTAGAAGATTCAATTTGTTTTTTCCTCTCAGGCCACATATGTAGAACAGTGTTTCCCCTAGGTCTACAGCTTCAGGGGGGCGGCGCGGGGGCGGCGCGGGGGGCGGCGACGACACCAACACAAACACTTAAAGTAGTGGTTCTCAAACTTTTTCTGTAAATAACTTCATTTTGTGACTCCATCTGTGCTTTTAGAAATAACAGAATAAAGAAAATTGAAATCACTTTCAAGTAAATCAGATTGCTCCATCGGACATTTTTTAATTTTTTAAGTGCAATCACTTAGAACAATGAAAATAAAGTTATATCTGTGCAAAAAAATAACTAATATTTAGTTACTACTAAATAGCTCATTGTGGAAAACAATAAGCTATTTTTTTTTTGCCAAACAAAACAGAATGAGTGCAGATATGTGAGCATCAGGTTGCATCAGTATTAGTGGAGCAGTGAGCCTCCACACATCTTTTATAAACGGGGTTGTAGATTTGATACAATTCATGCTCAACGTTGATCTGAGATCTGTTTTCTGTTTTGAGACACGCAGCAGCAGAAAGGACGTCACGGAGACTTCTGGCAAAGAGCCAAAAGTCGGCGAGTCGCTATGCGCATGCGCAAGCGTAACCTGTTAACGGCATAACGTAAACATTTACCCGAAAGTACAGGCTTTTCTCCATGTATTTATTAATGACTTAGTTTTCTGTCCGTGTACTTTGTACTTTTGTAATATGTGAAGCCAGCAGCTTGTTGGTACAAGACACGAGCACTTTGTCTCTTTCACCTGGAGCAGGAGAGCTGCTCCGGGTTCAGAGAGCTGCTCCGGTGTTCCTCACATGAGAGCTGCTGCTGCCATCTTCACCCTGGGAGCGTTTAAAACGCATATATAGGTCTGCTTTTCACGAGACATATTTTTTTACGCTCTCTGTCCGCTGCTGTGTGCTCAGCGCTCACCTGTCTGTGCGCGCGCACGTGTCTGCGCGCATCAGGGCGGAACTCCGCTGTGCGCGACGCAGAGCAAAGGAGAAGTGTTAACGCGACCATGTAGAGACCGAAATGACAAGCTGTGTGTGGATAAGATCAATAAAATACGGCCGTTTAGTTTGTTTAATAACAGAACAAGGCGTAGACCTGTTCTATATGAAAGAGAAACTTAAATGACGACTTGTGATCTGGCGCTGTCGAGAAAATTACAGGGGGGCGGAGGGTTTTTTCAGGGGGGCGCCCCGCCCCCCTATTCTAACGGTGGGGGAAACACTGTAGAAGTAGTCTTCCTGTCTAGCTGCCAGTGGAGTATAGCTCTTTCATATCACATATGTGTTTTATGCCACTACAACCAAAGCTTAAAAAAATAGGAACCTTTGGCCTGATCAGGATTTCACATGTGTGAAATACATTTCATTTGAGAATATTGTATCCCTTGTGATCTTCAAAGACAAAAAATAAACAATAAACCCTGAAAATAAACAGTTAAAATGTCTCACATTAATAAAAAAATAGCATTAAAGGGTAATGAAACTGGTAGATACAGCAGGACAAACAACAAACTGCACAGATCTGCTGGCAAAAATGTGTTTTGAAAGGTGATTTATACGATTACAATGATCTTGCCAGCATATGGCCCTTAGGACAGGTGTTTCAAAGCCAAGCAAATACCTTCAAGCCTGGGGAGACATTTTGGCCTGAAAACAGGACATTGGAAGGTCACGCACACCTGCTTCCTCACAGTTTACTTTCTGCCAGAACATGTGGCAAAACCTTGTCCCTCCCTTCAATATTTACCATGGGGGGACTAGCATCATTAGAGGGGGTCCCTCAGGGCACTCTGTCACACACCCACCTGGGAAGTGACACAGTGGCTTTAAATGAGACAAGACGTTTGCATCTGGGATTAGCATTTCAAAGCCAAACATGCACATGGGGGCCGTGTGGCGATGCTATGTTAGACTACCCGCCCGCCACCTGAGACAGGAGGAAAGATTAAAAAGAGACGGTGAGAGGGACCACGCTTAACAAACAGGTGGTAACTTCAGTTTTCTTCATTTCTGTCTCTGTCTCCCATAAACCCCTACTTCAACTCGACATCCCGCCCCATCCCTGAACACTCATACTCAGATGGCAGACGCTCTGCTTCATCACCGTCAGACCCGCCCACCTCTTCTGACAAGTGTCAACCTCCACCGCGTTGTACAATATATCCGTGGCATGTCAGCCAGTTCTCGCTTGCTGTTTAGCTCTTTTTAAGGAAAGGCCCATAAGGCACTTGCTCAGGTCAGGCTGCCCGCCTGTCTCAGGCTTGTTCGCTCCTCGGTCGTCCATGTCAAACACGACCAGCGCAATATGCACCCGCCAAGCACCAAAGTGGGCCGCCATCATAAATAACCCCACCAACAATACATCATTTAAGTGGGTGTTCTGCTCTCGTGGGCAACTCCAAACAAATGGCCACATCTATCATTGTGAGTGCCAGGTAGGGTAGGGTTGAGCCCCCGAGAGCACCCCCTTACTTAACCATTCACACATACATACACACACACACACACACACACCTGCTCTGGTATAAATAGCATCATGGATTCCTGAATAAACCTGCTTTGCCCTCCTGGTGAGGGCCTATGCTTCCTAATCCTGTGGCGCTATGCGGCAAACTAGCAGGTGTTGCTAGCTCAACTAGCGCAGCGTTCCTCCTGACACAGACAGCCGTATTGTTTGGCAGCGCTGTATAATTAATATTGTCTACAACCTTTAAACAACCTTACGTCAGACTCATCTGTCATGGCGTCCCGCTGAGGAGCCTGGGTGCTAGCGTCGGCTAGGATGTGCGCTTTGAGCCCAGGGGTGTAAAGGGGGGAGAGGTGAAGTGCGATATTAACTGTTGGCCCGCGGCAAGCTAACACAGGGGCCCGGTGGCGCCGCAGGCGGCCCCTCGCGTTCTTTTTTGACCTCCCTCCATACCCCAAGCCACCATCACTTCTTGTGTGTGAAAAGAGGTTAGCGAGGGGAGCGGGGCATGACTCCATCTTTAGATAACATATGGAGAGGCTATTGCCTCACGATCCATCACCAGGCCAGGACAAATGAGCGAAACCTGGACTTCATATTGGAGGCTTTTCCCTGAGTAGAAACAATCAGCAAAGAAGGTGGAAAGCTGACAACTCCCATTTTGCCGTTTACAGTGTTTTAACCTGCTATCAGTGGACTGCCAGTGTGGTCTGTAAGTCCCATGATGCAAAGGATATAAAAAGGGTACCTGGATTTTAGTGCAGATCAAATAATTTGCCATACTCTATGCACAGTTTCAATTAACAAAATGTTGTTACTGTATTTGTTGAAATGCTGTGTTGTTTTTCAACAAAAGCACAAATGCATATGTTTGTTCAAATTAATTATTTATCCATATTATTAAGATGCCTACATTTTCTATATTCCATGATCATTTTCTAATATCCCCTCTTTGTTTTGATCCTGTCCCAATAAAATCCTGTCATGTTTGCAGATGGTTGTGAGCCATCTTTACCCTCCTTGGAGTACCAGATGATCGGAGACTACAGCATCAGAATAATTTGGATAGTATCAGGCAGGTTCACAGGAAAATGTGTGAAAACTTTCAAAGACTGGCATGCTATTGTCTAAACTTTATTGGCACATGTTCTGTTGTCCAATGTGGCAAGCCTCACTCATCTGGTACTCCAAGCAGGCCAAACTAATTTCTAATATTTTCAAATGCTGTTTGAGTCAGGCCCACCGCAAAAGTAGTAATAAGAGCAACAACAGGTTTCTCCAAGATCAAAATTAACACCTATTCAAACGCAACAGTCCCAATACAAATAAACGTGAACAGTTGAAATTCAGCGAAAATCCCAGACACGCGTGTACAATCATGCAAAACAGACACATACACAAACACACATGAATAAATACAAGCGGATGCGCATGTGAACACACACCATGTCCTCACCTCATTGTGAATCTCCTCACAGTGCTGTAGCGTTGTCGGCAGCAGGGCCAGCAGGCTGTGGGAGCCTGTCTCTGGGTCAGTGTGCAGGTTGGACAGGGCCTCTTGACACCGCGACTGGATGTAGGTCAGAGTCCCACTGGAGCACTGGTAGGAGAGGGACAAAATCCAGTGTTACACAAATAACTGCCATGCATGATTTAGCTGGGCCCTGTCAATCAAAATACAATCCAAAACTTAAGTTTAATACAGCAACATTAAACAAACAAATTAAAAACGCTGCATTTTCCCTTTTAGGCCGATTGGCTTCTCACCTCGGCCACTCTGTGTGTGGAGCTGAAGCGTGCGTTCTCTCCAGCCAGGACACAATGCTGGTGGGTACTGTTCAGGTCATCTGGAGAAAACAGGGAAGAGAAATCTATCAGAACACGCTAACGATGCCATCAACGGCCATCAACAGAGTAGAATAGTTAATAGACCCGCAATAACTAGTTAATAAAACATTGTGGAGCAAAACAAGCCCAGCAGAAGGGAATAAGAGTTGAGATTTCTTATTTTGATCATGTGTTTTTAATTAATTATAATGAAAAGAAAAGAACTGATTACAGCAGAAAAACAGATGAGAAGCAGGGCATGGAGGAACACGACAACTAAATCATCTTGTACACTCAGACAGATTGCGCTTGGTCCAGCAACGAATCAAATAGAATGAGCAGCATTGTACTATAATTTTAATTACCAAACAAAACCAGATCGTGCTCAATCTGTCAAGATGGAAGAGCCATACCAACAAACATTTGTCCAATATCACAGAAGCTTTACAAAGAGGCCTTACTGCTGTTTCCTGTGTATCCCTCCATGTGTTTCTTTGTGTGTATAGAAGTTTCTCAGCTCTGCCATTATTTGCCTCATACCAATAATTAATTTAGCCATGACAGAGCTGTCATTCACAGCACATGTGCATATTTACACCCGCCTTGAGCAAGAGTACACTGGCTAATGCCTGTGATTTGAAAGTCAAACAGCCAAATGCTTTGGGAGGAAGATATTATTGTTTGGTGGGAGGAAAAAAAAGATGGTGACAAACAAAACAACTTGCCGGTGTTTTCTTCACCCTGATGAGATTGTGAGGGATTAGGTCTCTGGGCAGAATTACTCTGCGTCTTTAAAACTGTTTATATCCAATAACAAATTATCTCCATCAATCTGCTCTTTTCTTGGCGCGTCTGATGCGTCAGTGGGATCAGGAGGGAGTAGAGGCAAACTCGATAACTGTAATAAATATTTATCTTTCTTTCAACCCCTGCGCCTGCTGCCACTTGTCCTCCTTTTCCAGGAAGCAGGCTTTTAAATATATTGGGTCAACTCTTTCCTCCGGTCCCCCTGTGCATTGGGAGCTGGAAATCTGATTATTGAACAGGCCCGGTGTCAAGACTTGCATTGTTCTTTTTTAACCACTGAAATTCCATTTGGGTGGAAATGATGGTGATTCAATTTGCTTCCAGCAGCTCAGACATTAGCAGTTCAAAGGGGCCACCCGGCGACAAATGGTGCTGAAAAGACATTATAGTGTCTGTGGTTATACAACGTTGTAGTTTTCTTTTAATACCACTAACTATCTATCATATGGTGTATGTCACTAAAACACAATAAATTGGCACACACGGTTTCGCGGTGTCTGCTCTGCCTGAGTGTACGTATGTGTGTTTGAAGCAAGCTGAGGGGAGGAGGGGGTTCTCCTTCCTCCAATAAGCAGAGCACCGTGTGTGATTTGTGCAAATTTATAGGTGCGTGCATATGTTCGTGCATTGTGCCAAGTATTTAATTCAGGTAGACCGGCAAAGCGTCAGACAGCCAAGGACTGTGTGCGAGCTGCTATCGTTGTGCAGCAGTTGGCCTCTCAAGGGCGTACTCACCAAGTGGAGCATAAATCCCCACTGATCCGCGACAGTCAAGTCCCATTAGAATGGTCTGCACAACAGCCCATCACTCTATTATCATGGCTGGCCTGAAACTGACTGTTCTATTGTAAATCTTATCCAGCTAAAGGAGGTCGGCTTCAAGCCCTGTCAGGCTGAATATTAGGTACAGACATCGCTGCTCTCAGATGAAAACATAGCAGCTTCAAAGACCCAACTTCAGGAATCCATTAAAAACCCTCCTACTCCTTGATTGTAAAATGATTCAGATCAGCAAACACTTTAACATAATGTCGATAAAGTAGATAGTAGATGGAGACTATACAAGTACAAGTAAAAGCAGTTCCCTGTGTAACATGTTAGGACTTTACACGTTTTCCTGATGCAGTTTCTCACCTGCTGTATTCATGCTGATTAATCCAGAATGCAGTTACTTATCATACAGCATTTGTATGACGCATTTGCTGTTGTAAACCTTGATAGGCAACAGGTATGCCAGCTGTACAGCATCTGTACAGTCCATGTGTTGGCGCACTACACTATGTCCCTGCAATAAAAAAGGAACCAGTTCTCGACATGTTTTGGTTCAGGTTCTGCCTTTGGACTGTAAATCACCTGCACAATTCCTACCTAGGGAGACGCTGAATTGTGGAGGCCAACACATGGAAAAAATAAACCATTGTGCTGTTTGGTGAAATATGGGGTATATATATTGTAAACATTAACAGTACAGATACAACTATCACAAACCAAAACCTCCTCTTGAGTGAATGTACGTTTTGTACTTTAGTTATATTTTGAATTTATAGAAGGGGTCTTGTGGGATCTCGGGCAAGAAAAACTCAAATGAAATTCAAGAAAAACATCAAAGAAAAACACACACAAAAAATCTTAAAGGAAAGCGCATCTCCTCCAAAAATGTGTTTGATATAAGCCTGTAGATCACGTCAGTCACATGCCCCTTTCTGCTGTATGCTGAAAGCTGATGTAAATCTTAGCGCTGTATTTATGAGTTTTGACATTCATGCAGAGTGCACAGCTAGGGGTTCAGTGTCTTCATAAAACAGCACATGTGATTGTACACTAGATGGATGCACGTATTTGCTGTTGGAGGAATCCATGAAGCAATCTTTTAATCACAAAAACTCTTGAATCACGAGGTAAAATGTGTATATCACTGCACACCTAACAGGTTGGATAATACAATATAGAAATTATGGAACACAAAGAAAATGTAATTGTTGTATTGATTTCTAGAGAAGTAAGCAGTAACAGGGACTGCAGTAAAAAGGCATTAGTCAATCCAAGTTGGGGGGGAAAGTTTAAAAAAAATAGATATTATTGTCTTGATAAATATCAAGGATAAATATGGTGTTCGGGCTGTATGATTGATGACTTTGAACAGTTAAAGTGTATATTTTATTGTCTTTAAACAAATATACAAAAATATGAATGATTCAATGAAACAATAGAGTAATTCATTGAGCAGATTAGGAGAAGAATATCCCTGAATACGTATGAGAGCAGAGTGCCTTTAAGAAAAAAAAACGTAACTCCTTGCTCATCTGAACATGAGCTGCTGCTGCTGCTGTGAGGATAAATGTCCTCTCACTCACAAAATATGAGGAAGCTTGGAAGGGCCCACAGGGCCGAACAGAGGAGTAGTGGAGGTGTCTGCTGCAGGCAAAAGCATTAAGCTGTGATTTACACCCATGTGCTCACTGTCTGTCCTCTCTATAGAGACATAGTCAGCACTGGGTCACAGGACTTCAAAAAATAACATTTGGTTTTCCTAACCTCTCTAATGCACACACTGTCATGGAACCTTAAAGCTCTGTGTTCAGGCCAAGTCCCCCCCACCCGCCCACACACACACACACACCTCAGCTCTACTTCGCCTACGGAGCGGGTTAGAAGAAGAGAATAGAGCGTGAGTGGGCAGTGCATCCTGCTGGCATGGGTCATTCGGGACGAAGTCCAAGAAACACAGGGCAGTAAACGTGTTCCTTGCGCCAAAGTCAGACATACCACTGAACGTTGTGTGGGCAACGTGTTTGTATGCGCAAGTGTGTGTTTGTGTTTACGGGAAAATATTTAGTACCCCTCATGTAATAGCAGTCTCCGGGCTCCAGTGGCAGCGTCAGGCCAGGTGTGTGGATGTCCCAGGCTACCTTGAGCCCAATCCTCCAGCATTCCTTCTCGCCGCTGCCTCCCTCACTGCTCTCACCTGTCAGTCACACACAGCCCAACATTTGCATTTTACATTTATATTCACATTTCAGGCTTTTGGTTTGACAGTTTTACCCAGCATGACATAAACTGAGTGTAAAAGCGCTTAAATTCCTCACATTTCCATGGGAGAGCATGAGGTTCATCACTATATAATGACGGCTATATTAATCCCCAACCACTTTTTTCACATCTGAAAATACAAGTGATATCATGGGTAAAGCAGTGCTAAAACGCTATAACAATGCCTAAAATGCCAAGATATATAAATACAACTAAATAGTAAGGAGTGCAATGATTAAAAACCACACCACCCAAACAAGGGATGTAAGATGTAAGCCTTTGTCTCTAAAAGGGAAGAATCACTTAACAGCAGAGCGAAGATGATATGTGTTGCTGTGATCATATTGGATCTTTATGCCATCATAATGCTGTGCAAGAGGAAATAGTTGGATAAAAGCCCTTGATGTTGTTTAGTGAGCATGTGAGACTGTGTTATTGGACAGCAGGTATCCTAAGATATTCCTGTTTCTGAACCCATTGGCTGTAACCACCTCCCCTGTTCTTCTCTCTCCTTCCATTCTTACACGGCATACTAAGAAAACAAGATTTGGCCTGGCTGGCCAACACCCTTCAGCAAAATCAATACTAAAGTCTTTCTGGGCCTCTCTGCCCCACAGCTGCCTTTTCCTTTGCTCAGCACGGATAAATAGTAACTTAATTTCCAGCCATTGTGCTCTGAGAGTCAGCTAATGGCAGCACTCCCCAAGGCCTAAGGAATGGTGGAATATCATCCTCCGTGCCGGAAAATGTTCAGTCGTGGCAGATTCCTTTGGATCAGCAGCGCAGCTGGGAAAAACACTCAGAGCACTCCACTGGCTGAAAAACAAGGTGAGGTTTCTCAAAGAGAGAAAAAAGCCTATCAAAGGAAGCAGGTGTCATGCAAAACATCGAATCACTGTGCACATATAAGATATCTAATGGACTGCGTGTCTTTCTTCTCAGGGACAATTTAGGAAACGTGACCTTATTGTAAAAGTGCAACGTTCCCTATGGTAACAGTTTCATTAGCCTGGTTCTGGGAGTCCTCAGAGCCAGCCACCGGGATACAGCTCCATCAGACGTTCGTCTAAAAAGTCTGGAGCTGTGGGGTCATTCAGGACTAGAAAAGACTCAGCTGCTGAGCACTGCAAGGTGTTGTGCCACGGTGTTTGAAGCTCGTGTTCGCAGGGTTCAGAGTTGAAATGGCCTAGAACAAATCATCGAAACAGGCCGCGGCGGCAGGTGTTTCTGGTTAATAAACCACAATGAAGAAAGAAAGCTCAGCTGTAAAGTGGGTTGGGACGTCGGAGCAGTTGGCATCTCACCTGTTTGATATTGTAAAATTACAGCCTGTACGGGCAGTAAAACAGGTAGAGCTCCCACTGTTGACAGCCCAGTGCATGTACTGCACCTTTATCTCCCTCCACAGCTGGAAGGCATGTTTTGCTGTCCTTCCAGCCTTTGGAAGGTGCAATGAATGAACTGGTGAGTGGCTGCTCAAGGGACTTTAGAGTTCGCTTTTAAAATCAACTCATTTGGTTTGAGAGTAAAGCACAAAGAGGAGCTTCATTAATCATTAGTATAGTGCGTGTAATTTATACTGTAATTTTCATACAAATTATAGAGAATTTTTTTCTGCTGGTACAGTCTTCCATAGTTGCTTTGCATATGCTCTAGAAAGCGCTGTTCCTCTCTCACTGAGATTCTCTATCAACTCGATCAGCACGCACTATCAGCTCTTGAAAGAGTGCACATTCCATAATTAGGAGACATCGCATTATCCATACAGTAGAGTCCAGGAACACTTATCAAAGCAGGGCTCATTATTCCATATCAGATAATTGCACATCGATCATTTCTTGGGGAAATGATTTAGATGAGATGGGGCGTGTGTGATAAGGCCTGTTTGTTAGACTGCGCCATTCAGTGCGTTAAGATCCACATGTCTGTGATCTCCCAGCGCTCGGTCGGCGATAAGGCTGTCAGCAGCAAGCCGGTGATGACATTTGATAATGCCCTGACACTATCGCGAAGATGGATCTGATGGCTGCCTCACCAGAGGCTGTGTCTACAGCTGCTACAGCGCTGCTGTAGGGCCATAATACACAAGGTTAGCTGTATCTGATCCATCATAAAGCAACTGAGATAAGTTGATGGGATATTGAAATGAAAGAGAGTAATGGAATCTTAATTTCGGGAACAACATGCCAAAGACTAACATGACATACTTTGGATTTAAGTGCCTCGGTGTTACATCTTTGGATCCCAACTATTGTTATCCAATTTGCACAATGTTAAGCATTTTTTTGCCTTGACTCTTACCTTTGTCATTGTGACTGCTGTAGCTGTAAACAGCCACTGGAGAATGACTGATGAGGTTCTCATCGTGGTGCCACCCTACTGCCATTTTCCCCATGGCATAGTACGGCTCCTCTTTGAGCTGGCTCATAGCTGCTGGGTCCATGTAGTTGAGTAAGGTGACATTGAACTTGACCGGACCGGTGCATACCTGTCGAGGACTCGGCTGGGAACACCCCTGGTCGCTTGCCTGTTTCTCCCTGCCCTCAATGTGGTGATCTGTCAAGCTGTGCTTAAGTTGTGCCACAGGATTCTGCTGGGCCCCTTGTCCCGCAGGTTTAATCTCTGTGCCACTGATGGCCTTAGGCGTCCAGCCGGGAAATTCTCCTTCCGATCCTGCCGCGACACCCGATACACTTGGTTTGACCTGGTAGGACTCTCCCTCCTCACTGCTGTGTTTGGACTCCGTCTCCCACTCTCCTTCTTGTTTCGACCCAGAGCAGCCTTCTTCGCTGTGTTTCGACTCAATGTCCCACTCCTCGCTGTGCTTGGACTCCGTGTCCCCTTCCTCACTTTCCCCTCCTTCACTATTTTTGGAGTCTTCACTGTGTTTAGACCCTGTGTCCCCTTCTTCACCCTGTTTGGCCTCTGCCTTGCCCTTCACACATTGTGTAAGCCTGTCTCCTTCCTTCAGCAGAGACACATCAGAGCAGAAGAAGGTGTTAAGCTCACACAATGCCTTGCAAGCAGCCCTAAGATCAGGGTCACAACAGTTTTGCCCTTTGACCTCGGTGTCCTCGCTGTGCCAGGGGATGGCAAAGAGCCGCGTGTTCAGATACCGATAGGTGTGGCCCGGCTCACCCAGCAGAGTCCGTGAAACAACGGTGAATACATCTCGTTCACGGACGCGGACCAAATCTTTCAGGAGGCAGCCCTTCCTCCTCAGGGTGAACAGAGCCGCCTGCACCCGACCATGGAGCTCAGCGGGCAGCGAGAAGGACCTCCTCAGAACCAGGCCGGAGTAACTGGAGTCCCACTTGGGAACACAAGACATTCTTATCAGGATGATCATGGCATACAAATACAAGTAAATTACAATCTTATTTGGAAAGCATGTTTCTTGCTACAATCTAGAGCAAAATATCACACAATATATGGTTGTAAGAGCAGGTTATAGAAGACACAAAAGGCTGCTGTAGGCTTTTTAAAGTAGAGGTCTAGCATAATGCCAAAGTGTGGCTGGCTCACCAGTTGCTGATAGCCCTGATCTGAAGGTCCCAGAAAGGCAATCTTCTGGTCTCCCAACTCCTGCAGTAGCTTCCGCCTCTTTGAAACACAACACAGTAAAACAGGCTGATAAGTAGCAGCAGGAACCTTCTGCATGCAGCTAGTGCCTATTTTTTTTTTTTTACGTTCTCACTTTGGTGTCTAAATGATCAAATAAGTCTATTAAAATAAATACTGTGTATTACTTTTGGGGAATTGCAGAGAGTGTGTGAGGGGCAAACCGTGACTTCTGTATACCTTGAAGCACCCACACCAAGGTGCTGTGATTGGACACAAATTACAAAATGTCTCACACTACTTCCTGGCATAGGAAACTGTGGAAAGGCACAAGAGTATGTGAGACACAGATCTCGTATGGACCTGTATGGCCTACATAAGTCAGAGACTGGCTCGACTGCCACTTCCACTGTGGCGCTTTATTTTAAAGTACTGCAAACACAATCTTTGAATACAAGACCGCCTTTGCCTTGAACATAGCATATGCTCATCGCACCCTGCCTTACTATGAATATATTCTTCAGAAAAAAATTGTGCCAACTGTACAATAACATCACATAGTCGAGGATACGGACTAACAAGAACAAACTAATTTAAAATCAAATCGTACAAATTAAACCACCAGTTTTTCGAGGATCAAATTATTAAATTAGTTTAAACAAATGATGCTCTCAAAACTGAGCTGAGATAGCAGTGGAACCTGGTCATTTTCATTGACGTCTCACATTTTTATGATTTGGTGAAGGCTGCCGTGGGGTTCCTCACAACCTTATAAAAGATGCCCTACGCCATACAGAGCTCGCCCAATAAAAACGTCAACCTGGTGGAGGGATCAAAGTACGTTTCATTGGGACGCATTCCATTCCGACCTGTAAATCCAATGGCAACTGGCATAAAAACTATATGCCCAAATAAATTTCACAACTATTTCCCCGCCCTGCCCCTCCGTATGTGCACGGGTGAAGGTATGTGAAGGCGTTGTATCTGAGCGCGTGTATGAGTTCAGACCCTCATATTCCTTCTCCACAGGTGTACACACACACACACATACAGCGCCGCACGGTGTGTCAGCGGCAAATGTCACCGACATGCCACTGTCTTTTTACATCTTAAAAAGTTTTGCATGAATGGCCTGTGCATCAACCACCACGTGGTTGTGATGGTTTATGGAGGGACGACCCTGTGTATATTTCCGAGACATTTACAACAGGCGTCTCACATTTCAACGGCCCTAATAATGCCAAAGACCTCATGTGGCACACTGCAGGGAATATGGGAACGGGCTGCCAAAACATGTCCCGACTTTAAGAGTGACATAAAATGTCCCGTTAATAACATTAAAGTACAAGTATTAAAAGATGTGTGTCCCGACTCAAAAGCGGTCTGGATCAAAAAGAGGGCAAGCGGTGAAGTATGTGCATTAAAGACAAGAGGGAGGGAAACAGATCCCAATAACGGAGGTGGAAGAAATGGGAGGGCATCAGATCTGAAGCAGTTTGGTGAATTTACCTTCAGGGCCGAGTCTTTACCTTAGGCTAAACAACACAACACCTGCTGAAAGTTTTCTTAAAGGATGCACATGAGTGTACAGGCCTTCCAAGTTATTCCGGAACAAACAAAAACAGACTTGCAGACAGTTGGAATCTAAAAAACAAAACAACATGCACTATTCATGGCCAGACTGCATTCAAAGGCTGTTGGAAGAAATTGACAACCTGACACACATTCATTGGTGTCAAATTCTAACTCATGACAGAAGCTCAAGATATCAAGGTGAGGCTCTGGGCAAGTGTTGTCTGTGCATGCGTCTGTGTGTATCTGTGTGTGTGTGTGTGTGTGTGTGTGTGTGTGTGTGTGTGTGTGTATGTTTTTTTATCTGTGCGCTGCTGTGAGCCTGTACAGAGCCGTATCCCAGCATCCACCTGCTGGAAGTAAGATCCTTGCAGTCTGCTTTGGTCACACCACCACTGTGTACACAGGCATGAAAGTGTGCCTTCATACTGTATGTGGTTGTGTCTAAGGCGCCAATACATTTATATACACACACACACACACATACACGGCCGCCACGCCCCCTAAAAAATAAGCATGCAGCCGGGGTAGCGAGCATGATGCCTCAACTCCGATCCCACACAACCAGGGCCGTCATACACATGTCGGAAACATCAAGCTGCTCAGAAATTCCACAGAAGAAAAAAAAGGAAAGACAAGAAGTTACCGGAGCCCTCCGAAGCAGATGGACTCTCAGTATTAGAAGGCCGCTGTGTCTGTCTTGCCGTCTCTGTAGCTGATTCTAGAAGGAAAACCACGAGGCTCAAAAATAAAAAAGATCTGCGTTCCTACTCAGACCCAAGAAATGAGATTACCAATCCCATAATAACACAGAGGCGTCACGGTAGCCGTGCCGACTGTCTGAGCTGAGTGATATATCTGATGCGGGGAGGTTTTTTTTTTTTCTTAATCTCTCTTGCTTGATGGGATTATTCCCTCAGCCGGACTGTTTATCACAGAAAAACATATTAGGTAGAATAGAACTCAATTGGTTTGCTTTGATCTTGGCCTATAAGAGATATCAAACTGTGTACCATATATTTATTAATTTCATCTATTTCCCATTTGTGACACTTCAACGGTCACTTTCTTCAAAGCGTTCCTCGCAGAGTAGATTAATGTCCAGCGCTTAGCATCAATAGCGAAGAAAAAGCCAGATAACTCCGCCGCTGTGGGGATAAAAACACTTCCAGTCTAACTTGTGTCTGCCCCAGAGGGTGCATTGGAACGTACTGTGTGTGTGACATGACTGCTTAAGGAGGACACATGAGTCCCACTGGACTTGTTTAGATCTGGCTGATGCACAATAAACTGTAGATAAAAGCTACAATGTAGAGTAAGCCCTAAAGATGGCTTGACAAGTCGCCAGTCGCCCCATGTGAAAGCGCTTCTCGTGAGATCGAAATTATTCTTTCCATATTTTCTTCAACGCCCCCAACCAAAGGAGGGCAGCGCTCTCTTTTCTGCGATTGCAGGTGCCGCAGACGGACTCGTCTGGATCTCACCGGGCCTCGTGCGGGCCCCGGCAGTGACGCGACGAGGGACAGCTGTGTGATGGAGCGCCGTATTGAAAAAGCAAGCCGTTGGTGCTTGTGTGACACCCACTTCAGAACTGGTCCTCTTCTGCAAAAGCGATGGTGAATCAACAGTTTTGACAAGTCGGCTGTAAAACTTCAGACTCCGACAGACGGACTATGCGTGTGTGCATCAAAGGCGCTTCCGCCCCGCACCATTTGGCGTCGGATCGCAGAATTTCGGGCGCTCATGTGAAGGGACACAGGGCGCAAAGCAGGGCAACCCCATCGGAACATTTGTGTTTGCACGGGTGATGCATGGAGCTTTGAATTCAGCTTTGATCTGAGGGGAGCAGTTGGAGAAAACACAACCGGGAGTCAAGTTTGTTCCATAAAGGTCTCTATAGTTCGTCTACCTCATCTTCGGGGTATGCCATGAACTCAAACTATGGTGAGATAACACAGCACCTAGGTGCCAGCACAGACAAGTACCTACAGAATCACACACATGCACGACCACAGGAGCAGAGAGAGGTTGCACTTTTGTTGCAGTGCTTCTGGCCGCAGAGTTTTTATCACGGGGAAGAAAGCTTTCCTTTTATATTTAATATGTATCTAAAAATGTGTCCACCTAATACACAAACTGAAAAACAGCAGCTCCAGGACTAGTTACAATGTCATAAATTACCTTCATTTTTTTTTTTTTTACTGTGTTTACAGACCATTTCATAATCCATGAATGCCAACCTAAAAAGAAACACTCTGGGCCAAAATTAACCATTTCTTAATTCTGACGTTTTGTTTACAGCCACTTGTGGCATTCATTTATTCCGAGAATGCCAGCGAGAAGTTTGGTGACTCAGTGTGATGGCTGACTGGGCAGACTGGTCAATGACTAACTGGAATGTGTGGGAGTTGACCTCAGAGCCGGGGTGATGGTAATGTGTAAACCTGTGCCTCCACACGCTCAGGACCAGGCCATGAATATGAATGAGGTCAATCAGGGGGATGTTGCCAGAAACATCTTAAAAACCGTTGGCTTTCAGCTACTTTCCTGTTGATTGTTGTCAACTCTTTTCTGGATAATCTGTATTATCCTGAGATGTATTTACAGATTCAATTCGGTGTGTACGTCTAGCCTCGCAAATCACGTTTTAATGCAAGGTCGTCCATCCAAGCTCATGCAAATAACACAGATCAGATGTGTACGTCTCATATTAAGAACATAATCCTCAGCATGTTATTCGTAGAGACACAAATTGCTAAATGGGTCATACTCATTTAATCAATATCAGAAACTTGTTGGGTTTAGTTTTTTCATTTCAAATAAGAATCAGAAAAAAGAAAGAAAAAAAATATACCCCGAAATAACTGTGGATGAATGCTATGCCATTGAACTCTGCTTTTGTTTTTCTTTCTTTAAATCAAGGTAGTGAACATTCTGTATATATTGACAGACACGTTCAACATGTGTTCGGTGGGGGTCCACAGGTGGAGAACGTGATGACAAATGGCAGACAGGTCGGCTCTGGCCCGTTAATTGTTGTTGGAGGCTGAAAGGCTGCGTTGCTCATTTCACCTTGTGACAGGTCGGCGGGGGACGTGATCATTAATATTAGAACATTTCCATCCATCTACCTGAACAAGAGGCCAGTCATTTAAAAGGCTGGCGCTGGGCAGACCTTTCACGCCCTGTTTATATCACTGATCCAAGCACATTACCAGAGCTGTGGGGGACCACTGCCTGCCATTAATTACATTAACACACACACACACACACACACACACACACACACACACCTGTATTGGCAGCCGGTCACATTTGAAAAATGTCACACGTGCGAGATAAGGTACGCTAACACACATCCGGTGTGCCATTTTAACCAAACATCAAACGGCCTATCAAATTCCCTCTTTGTGAGCCATGTGTGCACTTTCTCACGCGCACACTTACTTAAAGCTACTCCTCGAGTCATCCCAGGGTGCGCGTAATTCTGTCAGGTAGAGAGTATGTGAAGAGATGAAGAAAGAAAAAAGGTACCGGACCTCATCTGTTTTTTGATCTCTCTCGCTGCACCTGACTTACAGAGAGACCCGGGTTTCCAGATCAATCATTCAAAAGTATTTACAAATGCACAAAGCCAGACACAGACAGGATGGCACATGGCCACTCTGTTTAAGTGCTTTTCAATGTGTCTGTGGTGTCAACATCTATTTCACACTTATCTACACCTCAAAGGGGAAAAAAGGATGTTTCGGTGA
The DNA here is from genome assembly GCA_038501785.1 of Myoxocephalus aenaeus. Lineage (NCBI taxonomy): Eukaryota > Metazoa > Chordata > Actinopteri > Perciformes > Cottidae > Myoxocephalus > Myoxocephalus aenaeus. The sequence continues at coordinate 3,424,462 of JBAMJR010000151.1, read as the reverse complement.
CCTTTAGCAAGTGTCAAATTTGGAGAGGAGAAGAGAAGAGGAGAAAGAGAGAAGGGCGATTTAAGAGATCTGTCGATGCATGCCTTGCATAACCTTCTTATTTATCTGGGAAAGATGGACTGAGCAGGATCTTTATTAGAAACCCACTAGCGGCTTCACACCCGCATACTTCCACACATCTAAAGATTTCTGGTGGACAATACATCATTTTGAACAACATCTTGTTGAACTAGCAGCCTTCTTTTTTTTTGTCACAAGAGCAGAATGAGCTCTTGGCAACCATGCCAGACATGCAAGGGCCATTTGCCATTTTGCCTTAATTATTAGTTTGCAGCCGGGCCGTAATATTTCCATTAAGATTATGTCGATGGAGAAAAGCTTTTTAGTTTTCACCTTCAAATTACAACATGCTTTCACAAGGTCAGCTGTTTTCCATGTGGAATGGCCCGTTTTAGTGCAGACGCAGTCCCTTGGTATTCAGGCAGGGTCCGGTTCAGCACGGGGTAAGTCAGGGGGTAGAGTGAGAAAATGAGGAAGGGAGAAAAATGGAGGGAAGGAGGAGACTGAGAGAAAGGAGAGTGTTGATTGAAAGACTGTGATTAGCAGTTTCCAGCAGGGCGCCAGGGCCACTGAGTTGTTCTAACAGGGTTGTCGCGTCTCGAGGTGCAGTCAAGGAGAAGTCAGTGCTTTAGAAAGCTCGCTCAATTTCTCTATTTCCCCCTCCCTCTCTCTCTCGTTCGCTCTCACCACCCAGCCACACTTTTCCTGCTCCTCTGAAAAAAAAATCAATATGGCTGTGTAAAGTGCAGCTTGGCCAAGGGGGAGGGCCGGCTAGCTGCAGGGGCTGGATGCGGAGCTTACAGGGAGGACAAGAGGCGTCCTCCAGGCCTGTCCCACAGGCAGTGTCAAGGACAGACCTGAATATCAGAGGACAGAGGCCACCAGATTGCCCTTCCACTCTGCATCTTGCCTCTCTCCCTCTCCCTCTCCCTCTCTCTCTCTCTCTCTCTCTCTCTCTCTCTCTCTCTCTCTCTCTCTCCTGGCCCGTCTTGGCTGGCTCAGCGGGGCAGAAGAGATCGATAAGCAGGTGGAGCGTTTAAAATCCCCGGCTCCGGAGGGCTGACGTTACGCTCCTCAGAGCCCAGCGGACCAGCGCATCGCTCAGGGCAGAGCAGCTGGATGGATGGATGAGTGGGCGGGTGTGCGGTAGTCGCACCTCGTCATTGAAAGGTTTGTGATTTGTGACAATAAACAATTCAATAGCACTTAGCCATACACAGTGTCTGAGGGGTGTAGAGCCAGACTCTTCACACAAACCGCCATTGTCTCAACATGTCACAGATCAGAAGCATTCAGGCAGGTCAGGCAGGTCAGGCAGCTCCGGACCGACACAGCCGGGTATCGTATCTCACAGTAAACCAGTACCTGTTACTCTGCTGTGACGCACCGCTATATAATAAAGCGTGTAAAATGGCCTTTAAAAAGAAAAAGAGACGACATGTACATCGTCAACAGCAGTGTTCCTCATTTACATACAGTAGGCTTGACGAGGAAGCCTGTACATGACGTGGATAAACTGTGCAAGGAGGATTTCAGTCCTGCCGCGTGTCTCCGTGTGTGAGTGACTGATCACAGTGGAAGTGGCTTGTGTCTTTAATCCGGTACCACTGTTAGACTGCGCAAAGACCCGGCTCTGTGTACCGCGGCATGGGTTGATCAAACCCATCATGTGACAAGCAACCTCTTCAAATGACGATGATTTCCCAGCTCTCTGTCCTTTCGGTTCCATATTAGATCATCTTCTGACACTGCCGAGTCTGGTACTTCATCTGGGATAAAGATGATGTGCAATCCGACCGGAGGGGCTGGGAGTCAAGGGTAAACGAGGGGCTGAGACGGGGGTGCTGTGCCAGATTGTCTGACAGCTGTGACAATTGTCATGTGCTATATTATAACCTTATGCTAAACACAAGATTTGATAAAGTATGTTGCTTGACAAAACGCTCCAAGGACGAAGAGGCAAACATAGCAGATCACACCACATATCAAAACTGGAGAGCATCTTGTCTGCTTCAATTTGTACTATCAATCATCAAAATGTGACTCGGTATTCTACTTTTCAACTATATCATATTTTTCAAAAGACAACTACACAGACAAGCTCTTGAATTATTTGTTGATACCTATTTGTTGGAACAGATTTCTGAATATGGTATTATTAACAAGCTTGAGCCGTGGCCCAAGTGCAATGCTGACAATGACCTAAGCCACTAGAAAAAACATATGGCACAAAACAGATGAAGACTGAACATCTAGGACAGGTCTAATTCCATCTCATGTAGTCTTTGACCCAGATAAACTGTCATTATGATGTGACCTCAGATTAATATTGAATTAAGGGCCGAATATCATTTGTGGATGTTTACACGACCGTCAGCCCGTCTTCCTGGAATCCTGAAGCAGATAAGTTTGCTATAATGGCATTAGCCAAATCCCGAAGTATAGCAGACGGCACTTGTCTTGCTTGAGAAACCACCTCATTTCTTTATTTATTTTTCCTTCACTCATTCTGAACAAAGGGAAATATTCTACCAGGAATTGAATAGCTTAATCCTCTTTTCACTCTTCCCAGTAGCTTGAATGGTGACAGATTAACATCCTGGAGGTTTACAAACCCAGCCATTTGAAAATGTAATTGCTGGTGCCACACTGCATGCATGTGTTTAAGTTGAGGGTTAATATTAAAGCTTAAAATACACACATGCACTGGAGTCAGGGGGGGTGTGGCCAGGTTGGGCCAGACCCAAGTCCCGAAAGCCCAGGCGGGACGGACCATTCTGTCCTGGACGTATCAGGGAGTCGCAAGCTGTCCCAAACCCTCGCTAGGCTCCATAGTTACTGTTCACTTCTGCTAATTATTACAGCCAATCAGAGGGGTTAACGGGGCGGAGCCTGGCCAGACCATGTTCTGGGGCATTTAACAGCTGGCAGGAACGGAGGTGAATGCATTACACACTGCCCTCATCCAATAAAAATAAAACACCCTGACATCTGAGGTGTACTTAGCACGGAGGGAAGGGAGGAAGTGAGGGAGCCAAGAAATAAGGGATAAAGAGAGGGAGGGGAAGAGGAGGGTGGGCTGGGGTGAAGGGGAGAGAGAGCATCTGATAACATGATGTCCAAGTGCCACCTAGTGACAGCCTAGATCCTCTGGTCCTTAAGGCTCCAGAGCATCAGGGGTGAGGGGGGGGTGGACAGATGAAGCGACCCAGGACAGCAGGATTGCATATCAGTAGCATCAGTAACCCTTTACAAAGAACAGTCTGAATCGTTATATTCCAACACACAGTAAGACAACGACGTTCAGAAGTGGCGTCGATTTGAATCACTTTACAAGCAACAACAAAAAAAGCAAAATCCTTCTTCAAGTCACCCCTCTGTCTGTTCAGCTGGGGGAGCGGGCCTGTAACACTGCACTGGTATGCTGGCGGACCTGGGCTCCTAGGTCCCCTCCCCTCATTAACCCAGGTATAAATCACACTCTGCCAGTGCCCAGAGGTGAGAGGGATGAGAGTGGAGGTGAGCTTGAAATAATGCTTATGTCACGGCGGGTCAGCCCTCCATTATGGCCGTTTCAAAAACTATTAATCTTGCATGTAGTCAGTGGCCTAGAAATAATTACTTCATCTAACCCATGTAATACAGCATGACCAGCAGTCGAGCCTGGTCAATTTGAGGCTCGGGAGGAAGGCTGGGGAGGGCGGGGGACATAGAGAAAGGGAGTGAGAGAGCCACAAATTACTAGGCCCTGTCTCCTGCTACTGGGTGACTGATGTTCTGCTCACTTCAGCTGTGGCCTTTTACTCTCCTAACACTGATTTAGATAGATACACACACACACACACACACACACACACACACACACACACACACACACACACCGCTCTGAGAGGCAGATCGTGTACAAGCACACACGCACATTAATCCGTGATTAAATACATGTACACATTGAGCGGGGAACAAGCAAATCACATCATTTTAAATATGCAAGTGGAAATATTTCCCTTCGTTGTCAGTCAGAGGCAATTTTGAAAGCCACGATGTTACATACAAGCATTTAAAAACCCAACACTGTGGGTAAACAGAAGAGCCACCGCAAACTCAGCCTGCATGAACGTCACAAAAAGTATGTATGGAGTGACATAAATAAATGCAGCCCTCCAGTGGCTGTCACAGCTGGCATTGCAGGTGCAAATTTAATTAGTCAAGGTGAAGTCTCCCTTGTTGTCTGAGAAGGGGAGGGGGGGGGGGGGGTGTCCTCGCCATGCACGGCTGTAAACACGCACCATATCCTAATCAGGTGTCACCGCGGCGTTTGATCAGCCCGCGAAATCTTGTCACGAATCCCCGGCAGAGAGTGGGCCAGGGGGGAGAACAAAGGAAAAGAGCTGTCAAGAGAGAACAGGGTGGTGCTGGTGACGGCGGTGGCAGTGGATGAAGAGAGTTTGCCCATTAGCAGTGTCTGTCGCCTATCTCTCTCCCGCTTCCCCTTAACGTCTCCCCTCTGCATGCTTTCTGCGGCTACCTGCAGTACACGCCTCACTGTAGCCCTGTCTCCGTCTGTGCTTCCGCTCTGAGGGAATCTCAACCGCAGCTGTCACACACAACGCCTGTTTCACAAACCCCGCCAACAAAAGCTTCCAAAAGAAAACCCACAAAGTAGGAACACTACTTTTGTTTACCTCCCCGGGAAAAAAATAATAATTCAGAGGCACAAACTGCGCTCGTTTTGTTTTTAGCAAGCACCCCATTCTAAGTAGTCGGGTCCTCCTGAAAGGCAGACATGCTGTTCTCCTCCCGCCCCACGCGCCTCCGGGCTGCACCGAGGCAGTGCAGGAATACACGCACCATTAGACGCTGTTTACCTTTCAGTTTGGGCGATATTGAATACATTAGCCGATTGAACCTCATAAGAAACACAGGCGAGTGACAAGGCCCAATCGTCTTTGCGACTACCATGGTAACTGAGATTACAGGCTAACAAAGAGCAGACAGGGGGAAAAAATATTTAAAACCTGAATAGTGATACATAAATTAATTAAAGGACAAAAAAACAAGTGGAGAATTAAAGTTGGAACATCTGTCAGCGACTTAGCTTCCCAACGTAATACCAGTGTTAGAACATTTATACCCTTGAAGTTAATGATCCCCTCTTTAATTGACAGTCAAGGAAAACTGGCTGCGGCAGCATCCTGCCGAGACACCGATAAGAGGGCCCCCTCCTCCCGCCCCCCTCCCAAAAATAAAATAAAAAAACAGTTTAAAGAACCTTGGCACTAATCCCTATTGTCATCCCAGCGCAGCAGAAGGACTTACAAACACAGATAACTCCGCCGAAGCTGTCTATTTCTCAGGAGTTATGGGGACAGCCGAGCCGCTGTGCGCCTTGAATCAGTCACTCAGATTAGCCCAATCCCTCTGTGCTGTCAGTCAGCCAAGACAGTAGCCTGTCACCACATTTACATGAGTCCATCTCATACGTGACAGTGCCCCCTACATATGACAATGGCTGCAAGAAGGGGTCCACTCGCTCGCGATAGCGGGTGTACAGTACGGCAGACGGGCTGTTGTTGGATTAAACTCATGGTGTGCGCGGCGCTCGTGTCGTCGTTGACACTCCAACAACAAGTTTAAGGAGTCTTAACCATCGCTGTTTTTCACCATAGTGGAGAGAATGTGGGAGATGTATGTCAGATGAAACACACACATACACCTACACAGACAAATGCCGATACACACACACACACACACACACACACACACACACACACACACAAGGATAAACTTCAAATAACTTGGAAATACAAAAGGGCTGTTAGCTTAACTAGTTCATGTCTTCCCAAAAGTTGGCTTCAAGCATTACTTTAATCCACCTACTCCACTTAACATGGTGAAGCTCAAAGAATAAAATGGGAAAACAAGCATGCCCGATATAAAACATCTGGATCAGTCTCCATCTTGAATAAAGTCCCAAAACAAAATCTCCAAACTTTGGGGGTGTCAAGCTATTCAGGGATTAGTTCCTGCCAGGGTGCGCGTTTGTACTTTTAAATGAACGTGTGGTACTTCACGGCACCCGAGAGCTCACAGTGCGCTTGCTGCTTTTTATGCTTCTGTGGCTCACACCACTTCAAACAGTCCTGCAACAAATGACAGTGGATGCCCTCTACATAACAGGGCCAGTGCAAGCATGACACAGGGGTTGACAACTGAACCCTCAAACTCCCTCACCCCTGCCACGGCGCGCGCGCGCGCGCACACACACACACACACACACACACACACACACACACACACACACACACACACACACACACACACAGCCCCGCAAACAGCCCTGACATGACCGGTCGGCAGCCCCTCCTAACCCCTCCTTGTGTTTTTTTTTCCCTCTCTCCATCTCGCTGGAGACAACCCTCAATTCAGGACCGTTTTAGCCAGGCAAGTGGATGTGACCCGCTGCCCTCCAGTCAGGCTCATCTGAATAAACAGCGTTGAAGAAACAGGCAGAGGAGGGGAAAAAAATATGCCTACATTATGATAGGAAGAGAGGAGATCGGACTCAGCCATGGGGCTCTTTTCTTTATGCACGTTTGATCAAGTGCTTGACAGCGCCGGTGGATGGAATTACGGACTGTTGAACAAAAAAGTTATGGTGTGGGTGTTAACTGTGAGTGTGCGAGTGTGCATGTTTGTGCACAGTTCCGTCTGGACAGCTGGGTTTCCGTGGCCTGACAGTGTTGGGCTTGTGACAAGCCTGCCGCGCCACACCACCACATACAAAGCGCAACCCGCCCACCAGCCTTCGCGAGTCCGTCACTCAGGGCGGCCGAGGGAAGTGCCGTGAGAAGAGGTCAGACGTGGAGGAAAGAGGTGGGAGGAGAAGAGGATGAGGAAGAGGAGGAAGGAGGGAGGGCTGGTCAGGGGTTAAGTGTAGAGAAGACAGCGATGAAAGGCAACTGTCATGCACCAGTGCTCGCCCAGGAGCACCTGTCTCGAGAAGAACATGCAAAGTGTGCCGGTCACGTCCTGACAATACCCCCACTTTTCTACACACTCACACACACACAACACACACACACACACACACACACACACACACACACACACACACACACACACACACGCACGCACACAAGCTCACAGGAAAGGGCTGATGCTCCACCGTTGGAAAGGCATCGCCTGTCTGACAGCATGCCAGTCAAGCTGTCGTTGGCTCCTTCGCATATGCAAGGAAAAGTTAGGCTGATGAAGAATAAAAACACACAGGGGCTCAGAGAGAAAAGAAAGAAAAAAAATCACTGAGACATGAACAGACTACCTGAAGTGAGGAGACACTTCTCAAAGACTTGATGCAGAGTAAATGCTGGAACGAACAGTACAAAAAGCTCCATGAAAGCGAATCCGGGATCACCAGGACACCTACTACAGACTGGAAGTCGGTGTGGTTACTAAAGTCCTCAGGTGGAAGCAGTTATCCAAAGCATGTGATGTCACAGGGACAAAACATTTGTTGGGTGTTCTATTAAATAGTATTAGAACTAGAATAATGACCCATGTTGTATTTGAGTGCTTTTGTTCGACATAATTACTCACCACACCCCATAAAGCAACACTGCTATTGTTCAATATCCTTCCTGTTGGTTTTACAAGTAGAAACTACCTGTGGTATTTGTTGTGTTTAGCAGGGGAAGCCATGTGTACCTCCAGCTGGCTAAGCTAATTGCAATGCCTGGCACAGGCTAAAAGGAGGCACTGCGTATGTTCAGCCTCTACGAAGCAATAAGCCAAATGCCAGGTATTTTTAACACACTTTCATTGCTCATGTTTATGGAAAGGAGCTTATGATGTACAAATTAACAGTTACTATTTACAGTGCCTCGTGAACCTGGTTTCCTGCAGCTTTTGTGAATGAAGGGTTTTGGACTTTCAATCGAAAACAGATGTTGGGCAACACCTTGGCAGGAGGCCCTTTTACTTTATTGGAAAGGTGAGTCTTACAAAAGGAAAATAAGTTCACAAATAAACAGCAAGCAGACTGATCTGTCGTCTGCGGAATGCTTCGCAGAGGTAAATCCTTTTATGAGCGTTAGCCAGAATTAGCAAAAAGACTCCTTTCCAGCCCCAGAATAACTTTCGGCATTGGTTGTGCCTAACTAGGTGCACCAGCACATCATTTAGGTTCACCCCGAGATTCTCACCATGCCTTTTGGCGCCAAAATGCATACAATGTAAACGTTTTCTCAGTTCCCTCACACAATGGGCATATCTTAATACAATATGTAATGATAGTTTTGGGTCAATACTTTTGGGTCACATCAGGCCACAACTGTGCCATTTTCACACAACTGTGTGAAAATGGCCAAGACTCGGTTAGGGATCAGGTTTACATATACAAATACAGTACGTTGGTATAAGAGTAGCGCCATGTGTTCGTAGTGGTGTTTGGTCGAGCGACAGAGACAAAGGGACGGCGGATGCGCTCACAGCAGTCAGCTGTTACCGACTGTTGCAGAGAAGAATTACTGATAATGCTTAGAGACAGGTGTAACGGGCAGCTCAGCATTTTTTTGGTGACGAAAGAAATTATCAATAGTTCTGTGTGTTACTTTGTGTTTAAGATTGTGATGTAGCTCGAGTAAGAGTTCAGGGCACGGTTCCACACACATACTCACACACACACACAGAGACAGACCTGCTAAATGAAATGAAAATGTTTAGCTGCACTTGACAGATTTTTGGTTGTTGGTTGCACTCTGGACTATACCTGGGGTTAAAGGGGCCTAGGCCAGATTATACTCCGGGGTATAACTCAGGCCAGATTATACCCCCATGATATCAGTAGTGTTGATTTTTCAACATTTTATTGAGGGTTCAGCTTTGTCGGGTAAATGAAGTGAGAAAGGGATATATTTCTGTGAGCTGTTTTGCATGTATGAAAGAGTTGTCATGCTCTTTGATGGCCGGTAAGGTACATGTTCTAACTCCTGGGCCAGTTTATTTAGTTATTAAGCATTTTGGTGTATTTGGACAGTCTGACATACTTTTTTTCATTCCAAGATAGCTGTTGATTAGTTGAATCAGATCTGATTAAACTGTCTAGCTCTCTACACCAATACTAATGTTGTTATTATTGCTCAAATGTCAACTTCATGACAACGAAAATGACGCAAATTGCGGTACAGCTGAACATGGCTATGTTTAGCTAAAAAATAGCCTGATGACAGTTTCAACATCCCTATAGGAAGGACCGGCCCTGCCTGGAGGGGTATAGTATGGCAAAAGTTATTTTACACCCCCGGGTATAGTTTGGCCTAGGACAGTTTATCCCCGGGCCAAAGTATACCCAGGTTTAATCTGGGCGGGGGTTAATTTGGCCTGTTACACCGGGCGCTTTTCAGCAGCCCACTGCTCCTAAATTGCTATGGATGCGTTAAATGCAGAGACCAAATGTCATGTATGTATGTAATATGACAAATAAAAAGCTTCTTCTAAAAAAAGTATTCTGGCCGGGTAGCATTAGAATTGCTTTGGAGTCTGATGCAATATCACCAATATAAAATGTTATTTCCCTTCCAATATCCATGGTGCTAATCAAGCCTATTGAAGATGTTTATAAACTTACTGTTGTGTAGCATTCACATAAACAGAAGCCTCAACACACATAAGAGTGTGTGACACACACACACACACACACACACACACACACACAGACACACACACAGAGAAAGGGAAAATAACGACTAGCCCGGATCATAGCCTCGAGTGGCTAATGAACCCCCTGGAGACTCTTGCCTGTGTGTTGGAGTTGAGAGGGTCATTCCCATGTTTATTCAGCACATGTCCAATGAGCCACCACCATCTATTGATTGAACTGATTATTCTATGTCTCTCTTGTGACGGGACACATGCATGACAGATGAACCCTACTTGAGCGGGTCACATTTGATGTAATCTCATTGAATCTGACGGCTGATCTGGTCGCCCAGTTTGCATGAGCCACGTCGCGGCCTCTTGTGCGAATACGCTGACATCTGTGGCTAATGCCTCAACACTAATACGAGGTGCTCGGTAGGGGCTGTCAGACACGAAAGCTGTCAAGGGGTGTTTGGCCAATCCTTGTGACTGCTTCCATAAGAGAAGCCCATCCAAGTGGTAAATGCTAAACACAGCGATACATACCCAGGTATTTGTACCTGAAGTGGTATTTCACAAAATGTTTTTGAACGTTCAACCTTCAATATAATTTTTTTGTATTTGGATAGAGTGAAGGCTGCTAGAGGAAATCAAACTAATCAGGATTGCACAGGTGTAAGACCTTCATACATTTATTTTACCTCATATCTGCTATCATCACTTATCATATCGTAGCCATCCAGTCAGAGGTGAGCAGATGGCAATCGTTGCTTGGCGGAAACCTCTGCAGATGTCCCTTTTAGTTACAGTTTGACTCACTATTGGCGTTCAATCCCCGAGCCACACCAAACTGTAATGCCAAGCATAAGCCTGTCTCTGTTTTTCCATTTAAATGTTTAGTAAGACCAAAGGGCCTCGCAAGCACACATAGGAGTCCGTGACAGGCCATCTTAGCCACGTACCCGGAGATAAAGCAGGCGGGGCCGTAAAAATGAATATCCTTCCAGATGCGAACCAAATGTAGACATCATGCACCTCTAAAATGTTATGCATTCAACACAGACCACTATAATAATAAAAAGGTGGTAGGAGGTGAGGGAACGACAAGCAGGGTTTCTCATATTGATCATGAGAAGCTAACCCAACACTTATGCAGGTGATAACCGATGTCATTAACAGAGAACCATCTCATGGGTGATAAACACTAACCTGGAGTATCATTTTATCTCGAGGAACCAGCTCGCTCGTGTCACCAGTTGTAAAGCATATATAAAGCAAATGTAATAATGAAATCAAAGTGGAGAAAAACATACAACAATCAGTCTCATCATTCCATCAGTGAGATCTTTGAAACTAAGACTCTTGATTAGTTGAATCTCTTTCTGTTCAACTAAAATATACACAAAAGACAATTTAATTATTTCGAAACGGAACAATAGCATAACATACGAGCAGTATTGTATACATGCAAACACATTACACATCTCCTTCCTTTCACAATAATACAAGTTATGAAATTATTGGACTAATTTAAAAGAGAAGCTTGACTGACTGAGTTGATCTGTAAACACCTCAGTCCAAATATATGAGCCAAAGATCAAACAGGCAAAACAAGGTAAAGACATGTAGAGGAAAAGCGCAGTGGCAGACTAATCAGCCCCCTCGAACGCTCACATAGCAAATCAATGAAATACCTGGGGCCTTGGACCTGCACTATATTACACACCAACACTTCATATTCACTCATTGATTTTACTTTTCAGAATAGTATATCATTGAACTCCAATGGGAGCGAGAAATAGAGGCCAGGGCTGAGGTCAACCCTTGCGTGGACGGATGTTTGCACAATATTGATGGCGCAAGCAGAAAGAAATGACTAAATATCTGGATCAATAGCTAGTTTCCCTAGCCACGACAGGTTGTTCCAGATGGAAATTTATAAATACTTATTTATGGCTACTGCAATGGCCCTAACGAACAGGGCTAAATGCCCCCCTTAAGGTAAACCCTTTGATTAGCCAGGGCCAGAGGTGACAAGTGGGGTCTGCTGATGCTACTATGCCACGCTTCCAACTGCCTGAGGATGCTAATGCACACAGGGGCCCAGTAAAGGGGCCACACATACGACAGGTCACAAGCCCTGGGCAAAGTGCTCTGTGCTACCTGACCCTCCCATTCATTTGTAATAATGATGGGCCCAGGCTACACCATTCTCGGTCATGTTCAAATAATGCATACAAAATGAATAATTTAAGAAAAATTGTTCTCACAGTTTACACATAAAACCACTTATATACTTGCAGTAATCAGAACTGCAACTGGTAGGTCCAGTATGGTTATGCCTAAAGAAACAAATGTGCAAGTGGAAGTCTCTAATTGTCAGCCAGATGAAGCAAGAATGAAATGTCGAGTTAAATATGTGGAGCTTTGAGTAATCAACTCAGGCCAACGTGCTGCCTGTTCTTATTTACAGCACGACACAATTACTGAGAACAACACCCAACCTCACAGCTTCCCCTGCTCCACAGCGGCCAATGGGGCCATAAAGAGGGAGGAACCACATAATTGCCTGCTCTTTAATTAAATGAAAGCTATAAGGTTCATTTGCCTCCTTTTTTTACACGTTGAACTGGCCAGCCCACTGCTGAAGACCTCCCAGACGCCATCCCTGCTTGGCCCTAAATCATGCCTGAATAAACTGCCCAGTGGGTCCCTGCTGGACACACAGTGGCCGCCCAGTGGCAAGGCCAGAGCAGGGCATGCGGTGGATCGACACCTAGCCAGCGATAAGTAATTCTGTAGAGGATTAGCAGCATGATAGCCTGATCAATACTGTGTGCTCAGGCCATTAGGAATGCAGCGAGGAAATGACCCCCTCCGGTAATAAAGCAGGGCATCTGGGTTCTCCTTCATTTGCCAGCTCCATTAGTGTAATGGTATCATTATCTGCCACAGCCGTATTTTTCTGAGCCTTGGCTTTTCCACAGTTCAGCCGGCGGGGGTCTGATGAAGCTGTGAGAGCCCCCATGCAGAGTGTTCCCCTTTCTGCCATTCTATACAGAGCCGAGGTGTAAATCTGGCTCTGTTGGAGCTTATGTGCTACCCTGCCTTAGGTATCCAAACCCATGTTTTATGTCAGCACCCAACACTATTTCTCCATTATTGGCTCATTAATAGAGCAAGCAGCATGTAGCTCGGGTTAAAAGGGAGAAAAAGATGGCCGGCAGAGCGCAAAGCTGCTGAATGTGCTGAATCCGACACCCCCCCTCTTGCTAAAACACCAGGCCTGACATGACAGGACGTCGGCATTAGTCGCCATAAATCGTTTCCTTTACACTAATTCACCAGCTAACATTTTGTGCGGGAGAATTGATTAACCATGGCTGGATGTGTGGCCACATAATCAGCTTTTACCTCGGTAGTTGTTAATTTAACAGAATTGCCAAGGGAAACACAAACCATTTTAATGAGTGTTCAGAAATTAAATACCCTAAACAGCTTGCACTAGGTGCCACAACCAGAGCAAAGCAATGAGGCTGATCTAAGCAATGGGCTGGGCTGAGCCCGGGACCTCACAACATCTGGTGACCCTGTGTGATCATTACTTAGCCTGCCGCTCACACACACACTTCCTGTTTCGACACAGCACTTTATACTTGTCATCACTGTCCAAATGGCAAGCTTGCATCAAAGACGGCATTAAAACATCGGGTTAAGGGACAGGGTCAGTGCCATTTTCACACTTGCCAAGGCATGAGTGAATTTTCATCCTGTGATGACAATACAGATAAAATATAATGAAATGTTTTCAGTTCATTAGGGTAAAAGGCACGTTGAATGTTGCTACGGGATTTGAAAACCTATATGGCAATTACAAATAGTCTATTTTTGTAATTGAAAATACGAAGAAAACAGTGTAACAGTCTAACAATGTCCTCTCATCTAAGTAAACATTTTATATTATTTTTGATTATTTAATTTAAATATATGTGAATTAATGTGGATGGGGTGTGATTAATTCTCCCCAGGTGAAGATAGGCAAATGTCCTATTCTATTTCATTTCAAGACTTATATATATATATATGTATATATATATATATATATATATATATATATATATATATATATATATATTTACACTATGGCATCCCATCTGTCAATGTGCTTTACTGACTTGCTTTGGTGGGATTTTCTCAGGAGATTGTGTCTTCATTTGGCACTAATCTGATGGTGCTTGCATTCCCTAACTCAGAATGACAGTGGACTTACATATCACATTGCAGACATTGCACACACACACACACATACTGGATAAGACAACCATCATATCCAAGTTATCATACTATCTGTATCATTATTATATTGTTTTTTGAAGTGGCCAATTGGATGCAGCTCGGCTTCTCTACAGTCATATAGTTGTTTTACAATTAGAATTCCTCTTGCTCATCCTTATATTTATCTAAAAAAGAAAGGAAGCTAAGCCATTAGGTCTGTGCAGTTCTGCCTGACTGCCTGAGGGCCAGCTGGAATGAGTTCTCTCTCTGAGCCGCTCATCTGGCCGCCATGGCTGCTTTCATAAACAGGAGGAACCACGTCTTACATAGTTTCACTGCTGTCTAACATGATCCAAACATATGTGCCCCAGCAGACGGCATCCAATTCAGGAGATAAGAGGAGGAACAGACAGAGAGGCAGACAGACAGTATGACTATAGGCGAAACATATCCCAGGATGCCTGCACACCAGAGCCCTTTCCTTCCTTTCCTTTAGTGTCTCAACAAACCGCAAAGTTTGTACGTGAAAGCCTGAATAAGTCCAGGTCAGCACGAAACACTGCTTTAATGCACACACAACAGTTGGTGAGCACTGGTTGCATAGATGCACCCATCACTGTTCAACACCATGTGCAAATACTCCTGCACACTCCTCCATCTTATAGCTTAGCAGGTTCTACAGCTGGTATATTTACAGTGCTTATTATTTTAAGAACAGCCATCACTACATTAGCCGATAACTTCGATCATTTACTGGATATACTGTACAGCAGAGCATCAGCTAGCACCCACTGTGTCTATTGTGAAGCAGCTGTGGGCTGCTGGCCTGGCTGGCACCATACCAAATCTAAAATACCCTCCACACTAACTTGACTTGTTTTTACTGTTGCACGAGGCTCTTCCCTTGCTGCTCGACTATTAACAATTGAGTCCCTGTTCGTTCCTCACACCAGACTTTGTTTTTGTATCTTTTTTATTAAATGTTGATAACTCCAACCTATAGAGTAGTTCTGAGTTGAAGATTTTTTTTACAAATAACGTTATCCTACGAACTGTGATTCATATTGTGATATCAGTTTCTAAGGGACGTGGTCCACGACATAGTTATCCCCGCAAGCTACAGCTTCTTCTCGGCAGTGTATTTAGGTGATAACGCAAACCGTTTTAATGTAACTGTATTCCTTCATTGTGGAAGACTGTGGGGGGAAATGGAAAACACAATAAAGGAAACAGGCATGGTGAGGTATGCGCTGACATTCGCGGCTTTCAAGCCTTTAAAATGCAGCCAGCGTCATCGCAAACGGAGCATTAGATATTCAACGAGCAACAGGGCTTAAAAAAATATGCCAGACCTAATGGAGAAAAACGCTATCAATACCTTTCTTCTCTTCTCCCCCTCACTGTCACCCGATCTTTTCATGTTCCGGACTTGTGTTTACACACTGCCTCGCTTTCATTCGAGGCGACGTTGGTTCTTGTAGTACACGAATACATGGTATTTCAATATATTCTCATATTACAAACGGCACACGCAAGTGCAGTCTTTTGTGTTATTTTAGTCGGAGCCCAGTAGTCAATATTTTCAGTGTAAAATGTTTTTTGGTGAAAAGATTCTTGAGGGAGATGCAAAACGCTTTGCGATGAGAACTACAAGTCCCAGAGTGAGCGCGTGCTCGCGACGGAAGCAGCTGTCGGAGGCTCTAGAGGTTGCACTGCGCAGTGCATCTGCGCAGATGCAGCTCAGGTACAGATACAAATTATCCATAGGCCAGTGAGATAGTTTAAAATCAGTGATTTATAAATTGTACAGCCCTTAAAATGTCTGTGACATGAAAAAGTTAAATATATGCAAAAGCAAAACCAACAACTACTACTACTACTAGGGCTACTATTATTATGATTATTAGTGTTGTTGTTAGATTAGATTAGATATTCCTTTATTAGTCCCGCAGTGGGGAAATTTGCAGGATTACAGCAGCAAACATGGTAAAGTGCACACAAGAGACATAATACAAAATCAAAACAAGTGATATAAATAATAAACGGTAGAAAACAGTAAATCAAAATCTACAATACTGAATTATATGAGCAGGGAGGAAGTACTTGTTGTTGTTGTTGTTGTTGTATATGTGGTAGCAGTATAGGTAGTAGTACTGTAGTTCATTAAACAAAAATCTGTTTTATATTTAGAAAAATCCAAAATATCCTCTTCAAAATATCCTTCCATATGGATATTCCATATGCTTCCCCCTTTTTGTAATGAAAAGCAGTTCCACTTTCATCTCAGACTATGTGTAAAAATAGCAATCATGCTTTGAACATGCTCCAGTTCAACTCCCGCCAACTTTCTTTCAACTCTTCATGCATCTCAAATCCAGGTGCTTTTCTGCCGGTGTGGGCTTCAACCACGTCAGCCCTTTTCAACTCACTGCTGATCATGAAAGTGCACCGTAAATGCACGGCGTCCATGTGGCTGCCTTTATGTATCACCCACAGTTGACGTACCCTCCGAGAGTTCATCCTCATAACATGTTTTGAATAGTGCTGAAATGTGTTCTGTCCATTGTTCCTATCAAAGCACATGTGAAATAGTTTCACGGATGGAGCAGCGGTGGTGGTGGGAGGGTGATGCAGGGGCGGATTGCAGGGGTCTGAAACACCTGCTACATATTACCATTACAGACTTTGATCAGTGTCTTCATTAGTTTCCTTTGTAATCTCTTTTCTTTTATGGTAGAGCTGACCCAAGTTAGCCGGGTACAACGATTTAACGCACATGTTTCTTTCACCTGTCTTGTAAAATGCTCACAAGCTCTCCCACTTTCAAAGCCGTCGGTGTCTCTGGTATCCCTTACTAATAAACGGAGGGGGTTTCTTTTGATTCCTATTTATAACCTACATTTCCTCTCTTCTGTTCTGGTCTTCCAAAGGGAGTCTATGCTTGAAAAATAGCCTTGGAGTCATTTTGTGAAAACTAGATCCATGTGCTTGCGTATATATATTTTTTACATTAACATATGTCAGCCTGTAGTGTCATTTTAGAGCTACTATTGTGGAAAAAAATCGTATGATGTCGTAAATAATATTTTTTTTATCTTCTAATGTCAAAATCTGCCTTCATCCAAACCTCCATCACCCCGATCCATCATTACACTATGTTCCTTTTGTGCGTCAAACTATCATTCACATATTCCCACTGTCAATCATCTTTATGGTATAACATTTCAAGTAACTGAGGCTTCCCTGCCAGACTGTCAGATCTGGGGCTCTTCCAGTGAACATAATGTATAGGCCCTTTAATGGCAGACAGGCCACTTACCTTGTCCAAAAAACCTGCAGTTGCTTGGTTTTTAAATCCATCGCTGGTGGCCCGTTGGTGGAATGGTGTGGACGTCCTCACAGCCCACATGGCTGAAGAATCATATGTTCACATTGGGCCCTATTAAACTTGTATAAAGTATATAGACCATTTAAATCATGTAGTTTAATTCTTAGGATTTGGTGCAATCATTTCAGAGCCAGGGTAGAGGGAATTGCTTTGATCACAATTAGGTGCATTGCTTTAAAAATACAATTTAATACATTTACAAGTTACATTAAAAAAAACGTAATGCATTCATGAGACAGAAAATCTCATTAATCTGAATGAAGGAATGTGTATTACACATTGATTTGCTTTCACTCAGAGAGTCAAATGAGAAGTTTACTACCATTCTCTGACATTAGAGCAGTATCAATCTCCCCTTTACTGTAACGCTAAGCAAGAAAACTAAAAACATATTTCCCAAAATGCTAAGCTTTTTTTGGGCTGTTAAAATCCTTTTTAAATCCTCACCACACCATTCAAACCATAAACACAATATATGTGTTACTTTAGCAACACATCAAACTATCGTTCATGTGTTCTCACTGTCAATCATTGTGATGGAGAACATGTCGAAGAGAAGAAAGTTCTGTGGATCTTTTTTCCCCTCCGCTGGTTAGAAAAGAGACTCTGGGAACAATCATAATGTACAGGTTTTTTACGTGGAGACAAGCCAATTACCTTCTTCAACAATGCCTGTCATTTGTCCCACAGTGAATCAGGCTCTAAAACAGGCACCTCTCCTCTCATGTCCGACCTGTGGAGTTCAGCACAAGGCAAGGTCACCCCTGTACACACTCTAATGTGGTTTTGTATGGGATGGCGGGGGGGTCACTTTGAACTTCGTATATCATCATATTGCCTTTTCTACTGGTCTGGCCAATGTGGTTGCGCTCACGATGGCGGTATGTTTTCTGTTATTGTGCATTGCATCAGATCCGGATGACCCTTTGCCATGGCTCCTTTTTATGATATAATGAGCGAAAAAAAAAAAGCCGGGGAGGAATAAAAGATGAGAAGTGCACGGTGCCAGAATGTACTAAAGCACAGTAAAGGAAGACAGAGACCATTGTGTTGCGTCTGTATTAAAACCAGAGCCTGCAGACCCGCAATCATCTCTCCCCCATGCTTCAAACTATTGTATGACCTGAAAAATCAGAAATACAAGAGACAGGCCTCTTTGCGAATAATTATTTCTTTCCGATGCAGAAATTTCTGTTGGGCCACCTAGATTGTATTATTAGTTTATCAAGTTAAGCTGTGGTTTCTGTATGAAAGAGAGGAAGTACTACTGGGAAAAGGGAAAACAACACAGTCAAGCTTTGTCCTGCACCACACGGGACCTCTGGTGAAGGTACTGTTAAGAGCTGTAAACAACATTTTATAGTCACCACAACTTCAGCCAGGGATTATCCTCAGCATATTGTGTCGCTCTGTGAAGACAAGCTCTTTTTTAAAATTTGTATTCATATCCAATGAGCATATGGGGCAAGTATGTGCTTGCTAACCTTTAATGCTTAGCCCATAGGAAACTGTTATTTGTCAGTGCTATAAAGCAGATTGCTGCCCAGTGGTTTCAATTATCATCAAAGAGCACTTCACAGGCAGTAATAGTTATATCAAAACCTGAAATGTATTATTTAGGTTATGTGCTGGAGTCCGCCAACCGATTATGTCCTCGTTCAAAAGAGGGTTTTTCCTTTCTTTCAGACTTTTTCCATTCCATGTACTCCGCCGCCTTCGCCTTGTTTCTTTGAAGCGCCACCACATCACTCCTGTACGGTCTCTTTGTAGCACCAGGGTACCTGTATAGCTCACACCCGGTGGCCTATTAGTTACAGGGCATAAAAAGTGGCATTACAATTGTGATGCGAAAGATTAAAAGTCCTTTGTAGCTAAGTGGGTAGATTTTGCCAATTGCATAATTCTCCCAGGTTTTTGCAATCCATTTCTGGTGCAAAAAGGTGCAAAGTAGGCGTTTTGAGTTTGAGGAGTGTTGCCTCTTTAAATCCACTCTTTCATCTGTGTTACCACATGTACATTCTATTACCTTGGTCTTTCTATGCAAGAACACGCTCGCTCACAGATGGTACAAAATATGATGATACTTTACATTTCGATTGCACTGAAGAGCCCATTTAACTACAGTACATTTTAAATCAGTAAGTATTTAGCAGCAGGTCATGTGAATAAATGCCTAAATGGTAAAAAAAATAACAGGGTTGAAATTGGAGTTTGTCGACATCGTGGAGCAGGGTCACTTGTATTTGACAAGTTGGAAGAGAGACAGGTTTGTAACCCTTTTTGCACTTTTTGTGTGATGAGTAATACCTACAGTAACTAAATCTGGATGTCACAACTTAGCAGAGGCACAGTAATCATTGTTGTCATCCGGCTTTGGGTCACTCCTATCACTATGGGGGAAGTTATATTAACTTTTTCTGATTTGTTATTGTGTCACGCTCCAGTTTTTTGCTTAACACCTTTTTATGTTATCCGTTATTTACAACTTGTTTGGATGTTGGTGCTTTCTGCCATTATAGTTCCGAATGACAGCAGGATTTTTGCGGTGCATGAACAAAGTGCTGCTTTGACAAGTTGAAGCAGGTCGCTTTCTTTTTAAATTGCCCAAGAATCATACCTCTGACTGTTTTGACTAATCTGGATTGTTTAGTATCTCAAACTTCAGTTTGCAGTGAAAAAAATTGCCAGACCCGAGTAGCACCTGCTGTCCAGCTAATATAACTCCTTTTCTTTAATTCTCAGTGAAAATAATTGTTTCTTGCCACAATGAAAGCTCTTCAGGGACAGAAGTTATTTATTGCCTCGAGCCCTTAGCTAGAATATCGTTAAAACCCTTGCAACCCCATGGCCGAGGCTTAAAATGCACAGAGGGGCCCGTAAAAGGGCTCAAAAAGTACATACACCATTCAATACATGTTGATTAAGCCTCAATAAATGATTGTATAGCACCGCAGGAAAGAGCCCTTTGGTTAGCGAACAGAAAGAGCGTGCAGCCTTAGTCTAAGATGTGGTACACCTCCTTGCCTGGGATCACTTCCAAACACCGAAAGGAGGAAGCGCTTTGCTATTGCTGTGATTTGAATACCATGATCACTGAGCACTTTTATAAGAAACCCATTAAAAGTGAGGTTTTGACATACAAAAGAGCCCCTTTTTAAATCTCACGCACAATGTCAAGGCTGAAAGGCGTTATAAAACTCCATACGGGAGCATACATCCTATGTGTGTGTCCTTGCCTTCGCGCACCATCAGGAGGGAATATCTTTTGTAGAGGCAGAGATGACCCGTTTTCTGGAGAAGCCTGCGCCCTATCGCTCAGCACCACGCTGCAGATTAATCGCTCATTTGTTCAGCACGATACAATCACCCAGGACCGGACTTAACTTTTAACAAAGACGTCTGACTGCAATATGCTGATTTGTCGAAATACTCCACGATCGAAGAAAATAAGTCGTTTTGAATGAGACTAGCTGAGGTGGACACAATGGCCCAGTGTGACCCCCTCACTCCACCTGCTCTTGACAGTGTTTATAAAGTGCCAACTCCTCTCATTAGCACTCCTACAACCCCAGAGTTATAGCAGCCGTGCAGATCAAATGCAGCCTGAATGAACAATGGCTGAAATGGCATCAATATTATATGTAAGAGTTCACGAATATTGGGAAGGATTTCTTTGATGGGGACTGTTTTACATTAGAGGCTTTTTATTAGGGCTTCTCTGGTCTTTAATGTGCATGTTTTCCCCTTGAGTCAGTGTTACCACGTTTAGGTCTTGTTGTGTGACCTGTCGCTGAATTCAGACGCACATACGGCGCACAGACGACAGTGTTAGTACACACTCCGGACATATATTGGTAGTACTTTAGGAAAATAACAGTCAGGGGTCTTTTCATGTTCAGATCAAAGTTCCTTCATGGTTCATAAAAATCTATTCTATTCTCTGCTATTTTCACTGGAGCATTGATTCTACACACACACACACACACACACACACACACACACACACACACACACACACACACACACACACACACACACACACACATTGATTGAGTTAATAAGCCCATTTGTTACTAATAAATGTTAAAAGTGTATGCTGATGAAAGTGCTCAAGAATTCCTCTGACAGCCCAAACTGTACCCAAACCCACCTGCAGCCTCACCACTGACATGGACACTGAAACGTGTTTATTTATCCATGCACATTTCTCCTCATTTCCAAATGAGTTGACATTACGGAGCGTGCCGATGGTGACAGGTACAGTTAACACTGGCTGAAAAGTTTAAATCACACCCATCTTCTTGTATACAGAGCTTTTGACCTTCTCTTGTAGGCCGCCTTCACATGTAATTACTGGACAGTCATTTGAATGACAGGCTGGTTTATAGCGGGACATTAGTTTACACTCCTCTCCCCAGCCCACCCTCAAAGGTTAAATTGAGTACTGTATTTGGTAGAAAGTGTGTCACATAAATTCAGCCTTTTTCAGTTTGCTTTTTTTTTCCTCACCAGTTTCCAGTGTTCCTCTTCTTTTCTTTCCCCTCTCCTGAAGGGATTTAGTGTTAAAGGCACTATTCTTCATCGTCGCAAAATCGATGAACTGATTTCAATCCGCAATAAATATGTTTCAACCGCACAACCCTAGTTACACATGGTCAAGTCATTTTTTTCAAGACTGTTAGTCATTTTTCCATTTCGTCAACTGACCAGACTGAGATGTACCTCGGCGCAGCTTTGTGAAGGAGGGGGACTCAGATTATATGTAATGTAGCTATAATTCTCTGAGTAGTATTGAAAGTCTTCTGGACACAGTGCCTCATGTGTTTGCATGTCTGTTTGGTTTGGCCAGAAACTGACATCAGCTTCTGGTTATTCAGAACCCATTAGATGCTTTGATCCCAAATGGGCCTTGTTTCCATTCGCTGAAAATAGCGTTCTGTATTTGTGCTGCGGTACATGGACTGGACCTCTGTGATTTGTTTCTACGTGTCAAATATTATGTCTTGCATGTCATTGTAAGACACCAAGGATTGCAGTCAACTTCATTATCCCTCCCTGTGTTCTTGTTCTCATTATCACCAGCATCAATAACTGATTCCACTGCTGAAATATGATAAATAATGATTAGCTGTTTTGGGAACATTAGTCCCTCAGGGAGTTTCTGAGGATTGTAGGATAATTCATAATGCCTGTCCATTGATCATCTCTCTGAGACAGATTCACCGCACTGTGTGTAATTGCTGATGTTTTGGTGATGTCACCGTGTCAGACTAACATCCTGTCCTCTGAAAATCTGTATACCATTCATCACAGAAGTACCACACACCTAGAGGAAATACTTCCCATGCAACTCTGACACAAAAGCAGCCTTTAGTCGAAGTTTGAAGCCATTGAACAATTCTGCAAATTATGTTGTTTTGTGGTAATTAGACGATGTGGACTGCCTTGCTATAGGCTGAGGACAAGCAACTGGCAATGTCTTTAAAAAAAAACCACAGCTTTTTTACACATGTAGCTCATACATGTCACAGAGCCAAGTCCCCATTTCAACAGCGTGTCAAAGGCGTCTCTGGACCGCATCCCGAGCTCTTTGCTTGTTTGTCTTTTGTGAAAAAGGACAACTACTCCGGCAGTGCCAAAGCACCCGAGGCTCTTTGATATGTGAAAGCCTAACAGTGGGACGGCTCCCTGCTCAGCTGGTACGCAGATGTGTGTGTATGAGAGCGAGTGTGTAGGGGGAGCCCGCTGTCTGAACCGAACACAGATTAGTGACTCCTTTTTTTTATTCCTAATAAATAAACCCTAGTGCATGCTGGGTTATGTGTGAGGGGAAAATAACATGCCACTGGCCAATCAGAAGCAGGTGGTAGGGCTTGGTGGCTTTAGACCCTGCAGCTCTTATCATAAAACAACTGCACTTTTAACTTTAATTGTACTTGTGGATAGATTTTGAGGTTTGGGCTAGAAGTGTTTTATTACTTCGGACTGGAATCAAAGCAACAGAAATGTAATTATGTTAAAAAGCAGGCAACAATTTTGTTGTAATGGACGGTGGCCAAGTTTCAGGCTGAACTCACTGATAAGGGGACTGCCACAAACAAAAAGTGGGAAACAGAAGGTTTGCTGTTTGGAAAGTACATTTACTGAAGTAAACACTTCAGTACCATTCTGTACCTGTATATTATTGGAGTGTTTTCAATTGTGCTGATTTATACTTAAATATTGCATGTTTTACTCCTCTACATATACGTATCTGGCAGTTATAGTTACTACTTATTGCAGATTTAGATTTTACATTCAAAACATATGATCAGACTATGTCAGTCTTTTTAGATAAACACAGCAGTATATAAAAGTCAAAATAAGCTCCATTTTGACATCTTAATATTCAAAATATGTTCAAACATTAAAGCATCCAATTATTAATCCAATAATATAGTATCAAAAACTATACCACTTACTAAAAAGTACTTGATAAAATACTATGATATTTTGGCTGACCTTTAACATAAGTGTGAATGCAGGAGTTGTATTTGTAATGGAGTATTTATACACTGGGGGTAGTGATATTTGTACTTAAGTACTTCACAACGTAAGGCAAAAAGTATATGGCAGTATTTTTTTCAAGGATTTCTTGCTATGAACCTTTATTTTCTTTATTAGAGATACAACTTTTTTCTTATTATAATGTATGTAAAGACCAAAAAAGACCGCCAAAAAAGTGCTCAAAGTCCCATTCCAGTCAGACCTCACAATATAAATATGTACATTTGTTTTTATTTACAGTAAAGAGTTTTAAGTTCAGGAGGTTTTATGATGCACAAATATTTCCAAATGTTCTTTTCTGTTTTGCCGCCACAGTTTTCACCAGTTTAATTTGGAAGAGTTTTTTGTGGTCCTTTGTGTAACATGTCAGTCGTCAGTTGATGCACAAAATAACAGCTGCACGGCAAGTGACAGTCCAGTTGGAGCAGTCAGAAACACACAGGCACCTCTCCTACTGTACATAGACTTTCTGTGCACTCCATCTTTAAGACGGTGGGTGTTAATCCATAAACTGTCTATAGTGAACTGTTGAAATAGGCCATAGGTAGATCTCTGTGTGATGTTCTCGGCTGCGGTTCGGGGCTGATGGCCTCCAGTGGGCTTTTTCTCTGAACGTAGTGGGGGAGATTATGATGAAAGGAGCAGAGAATGAGATGACACACCCTGTCTCCATAATTCGCTGCTTCATCATGAACAGAGGCATTAAGCGCCCCCCTTTTTTTCTCTCCGGAGAATCGTACATGTCACACCGCACAGTGCCTCTATATGAGTCAGTCACCTCAGGTGTTTCGCACGCACATCAGCGCAGGCATGGCATGTCTTCAAATTACTTCATCCACGGCGTCTGAGATCACAGGGAAAAAGATATGATTGATAATGCTGAGCAGTGATGCTTCACTTCGTGGTGGAATTTCCCTCACCACTAAAGAAGTAGGTGCTACTGTGCCTTTAGGATCGTCCAACCCACAATTTCAATGGAGAGTTTTACCCAGGAAAACTCAGGAATCAAACGCTTGGGAAAAACTGATGTTTGCTTTACTTAGTCGCATTGCTACATTTTCACATTGGTTTGCTCACTCTGATATAATGTCTGAGAGCCATCCTAAAAGGTGCAGTCTGGCCCACAAAGCTCAAATTAACACCTAAACCATATGTTGTTAAACTGGTGAATTCCTTTTCAAGTTTTTGTCAGTTAACCTGTCGTTATTTCATTCATGTAAATAATTGAATTACATGCCGAGGACATACATATGGGGAGAACTTTTACTTTGCTAACCAGGCAAAAAAAACTGTTGTCCCTATTTTGATCTATCTTACAACTGACCCCAGTTTCACGCACTGTAAATTGACAGACAATTAAAAGAAAAGCGCAAGAAAAGCATGCAATCCAAATGCTGAACCACAAAAACATCAGACTGCCATTTTGGGGCCTTTCCCATAACCCTTAGCTCTTGGTAATTAGTCAGCAATTGGAGATAAAGCATGTGATTGGGAGTGAAAACAACGTGGGGATGGCAGACTGTGGTTTAGAATGGCAAATTCCTCCGGGAGACACAAGTCTGTCACAGAAGGAAACGCATGATTTAAAGGCGTTGATTCAGTAAATTACGCGCTCTGAGAGGCAGCACAGAAGTTTTTAATTGCAAACATAAAATTACAGACTGAGAAACTGTGGCGTATTCTGTACAGTATGTATTTAGACAGACTTGCAGCTGTTGCTTTGGTCCTGATAAGTGTCAGCGTCATCAAGACATCTACTTGTTGTTCATGGTGTGTGTTATCTAGATGTGTACGGGTATACAGAGACAATTTCTAGGTGTATTCCATTTACAGCAAATACATTTTTTTTTTAATTTTAGGTTTGTCTTTCCCATATAATCATTGAGGTAAATGTTACGTGAATTAACTAGCTTTTTAAAAACAAACCTTTGATTTCTCTAGAAATGTTCATGTTGTTTAAATTGTCATAATACTTTAAATTCAAATGTACAACATCTTTGTGTTTATGTGTTTTAACTACTTTTTGCTTGTTGCACTTCTTGTTGATGGTTTTTGTACATGTGACTGCTCATATTTTGAAGGAATATTTATTCTACATTTAGCAGCTGTAATATAGTTAAACCATAACACTAAACCATTTAGATTACTCCGTATCTGGCACCTATTAGTTAGTGGTAACTCATTTGTATTGTACAGTTTGTATGTGGTATAACAGTCACTCACTTGTCCCTTCACCGCGCTGAATCTTGTTGTGATATCCGCTCCACCAAAATGTCTACATAGTGTTTTCTGGTTTTCAGTGTGGTTGTACTAATCTCCCAGTGGCACCAAACAGATCTCTGTCTCTATATTGGGTTCGCCAATGGTTACCACTCAACTATGTTAATCACTTTGTGGAAGGACGTGTGTGTGTGTGTGTGTGTGTGTGTGTGTGTGTGTGTGTGTGTGTGTGTGTGTGTGTGTGTGTGTGTGTGTGTGTGTGTGTGTGTGTGTGTGTGTGTGTGTGTGTGTGTATAAAGGCTGCCTGTAGCATGTGTGTGTGTATTTTACACATGTGCTCCTGTTGGCAATGGCGTTGCACACGGGTGTGAATGACTTGGTCCTGATTGTATGCGTCTGGACGTGTGTTGTGGGGGAGAACTGTGTAAAGTCAACAAACAACAGTAACAACAACAACAACAACAGTTACGCTGGCTGCCACTGAGCCTCAGCTATGTTGTAATTAGAAGTGGATGAAAATGTGGGACAACTGTGCCTTTAACCATAACCAAACATTTCTCTCAGGCGGAGGATTACAGACAGAAACTGAATGCGGTCTGCTCTCCCCTCTGCGTGCCACATGTCACCGCTCCTCTGGCCACTGATCCTGGTCCTCTCCTCCGCCACCGGCCATTTGGGTCTGCACCCCAGATGTGTGATCTGGTCACCTTCTACCACGCAAGTGACTCACCCTTTGTGTACACATGCGTGCAAGTGTGTGTGCGCCAATCCTCTTATACTCCAGTCTGTGCTGCCTCCCACTGGTTGGGAACGATACTGACAGTGGCACTTGTGTGTCTATATCCTCTCTTGAAAGACAAATAAACGTAATGCAAGTCATTCATTTTGCATTTGTGTTGACCTGCTTGGCGTTGACTGCATCAACACAATTCAGATGCCACTGAACAGCAATAAATCACTTTCACATACTTCACATACTAAGCCTCGACCACTTGGAACTCCAAGAAGTTAAATAAATGCTAACAAGGAGGTGCAAATCCAATGTTGCCTCACATCTGTGTTTTCCACTGTCAAAGAATGAATGATTTTTCAGTGCAGCTTGGTTTAAAACAAGACCACCACATGCATGAATGAGTTTCAGGCTCTGAGCTCTACCACCATGTCCTGGCATGGGGAGCACATCTGAGAAAACTTGTAAACAGTCAACCATAATCATATGTACCCTGAACGGAGACATGATTAATCTAATCCCTGCCTGTCTGAAAATGCCAGAAAATGTCTCTCTTCTGGAAAGTAATCAAGTTGGGCTTGCATTGCTTCGGCTGTGAAAAGATAGAAGCAAAAGAGTTTTATCCAATTTGCTAAGTCGATCAGGTTACAGTGAAAGCATGCTGTGTTTAACCCAGTGAAGTGGGGATAATTGAGACCTGTTAACTGTTGCCCCTTCTCTGTTTCCCTTGCACATCTCAGGTCGACCTCTGTGCATCCTCTCAAAGACAGATATTAAATTGAAGAGTTAATTGGCTGCAATAAAACAGGACAAAGCCTGCTTTGTTTTCCAAACACTTCATCCAAACAAGAGAGTTTGCTGCCAGCATCCTCAGCTCAGCATGGACTGGATCTCAGCAGGCAAGCAGGGCTACAAGTTCAACTTTGGGATTGACCTTCTACATTCCTGTTCCCCGAGTTTGCCCTCCTCAGCCTCCTCTGGGGTTCAGGCAGGTGGGTGTGAGTCCCTCAGTCCTACAGCAGCAGCGAGAGAGGGGGTTTGAATGCGGACCGAATGCTTTGCTCAGCAGCCTGTTGCTTCGGTTTGTTTGGAGCTGCGGTCCTCGCTGGGATATGTAACCAAATTCCTTTCCCTGTCCCACAATCGGAGTTTGCTGCCAGCTTCCCTGGCAATGAGGCCCTGAATTAGGGCCAGTCCTCCTGCTCATCCCACAAAGCCTTTCATGTTCCCAAACCGCAGCCTGAGCGAGGCGCCTCGGTTTCAACAGCAGCAGACCAGCATATGTTTGCCTAATTCCTGAGACATGATGACAGTGGTCTCCCAGCCACGAAAAGACAGCTTCAGTTTTTTTCTTCTTCATCCTGCACTTTAATTATTATTTTCTGTTGTTGATGACTTCCAATAGTTACATACCACATGTTTTCTCATTACACATGTTTTTATTCTTTTTTTTTTATGACTAACCCCCCAACCCACACCCCGAAACTTTTCCTCCCCTCCACCTCCTCCTCCTTCTCCACCTCGGTCACCCTTCTCTTCCCACAATGCTTTGCTTCCGCATGACCCTGCAACTGGAAAAAAAACAAAGAGCAGCGGGGGAGGATTT
Source organism: Myoxocephalus aenaeus (assembly GCA_038501785.1). Lineage (NCBI taxonomy): Eukaryota > Metazoa > Chordata > Actinopteri > Perciformes > Cottidae > Myoxocephalus > Myoxocephalus aenaeus. Next base: position 3,396,001 of record JBAMJR010000151.1, on the reverse strand, counting down.
TCATTGCCCAGCAGGAGATGGAATTATGGTTGGTTATTACCCACAACTGCTAGGTGTAAGAAAGGATCACAGAGCTGAGAGGTGGACACAGTCTTCCTGCCACAGGTCACAGCAGATTACCCAGAACCAGGCCTGATCTCGTAAAGACAGGGCGTCGGAGAGCAACACCCAGCGCTGCACCAAGCGATGCCCTCTTGAACTTGCATTCACATCTACTGGCGCCTACTATAAGAGCATTTGTTTTTTTGCCGTCTGGAGAATTTTGCTGATTTCATATTTTTATGAAACGTAAAACACTTCAATCAGAACTCAATTAGGAATATTAATTTTGTGTTTTCACCACAGCGGCTCGAAGCAGCAGCCAGCTGGAGCAGTATTGGTGCTCACTGAATCTCCACAGTGATGGGTGACCTGGCAGTTTGCTAGAATCAAACTTGCAACCTTAGAGAGTCCCAGTCTCATGGCGTGATTGCCATAAAAACAAGAACAACACCCAGCGACATGCCTTGATCCCTTTTTGACCTTCTCACCACATTTACTGGCGCCTGCAGAAGCGCACAGTGTTAGAGTTTTGTCTTTGGTGTCAGAGGAGGCTTTATTTATGGTGAGACGATCATAAAACCCACGAGAAGCTGAATGCCCACACAATCTACAGTGTAATCTCCAACTTCTGTCTTATTAAGTGCAGAGTCTATTTGCCGGAGAGGTAAAACATAGAGCCACAAATCTGTTCCAGAGCCAGAGTAGAGCTCCGTGCAGCCAAGAGAAATAAGCACCAGATTCACACTAAAAATAATCAGAATTTAGTGGTGCATAATGGTTTGCTTTGAAGGGGAAGGTATTCATATTTGGTGCTCTTTATTCCACTTATCAGTAGCCCTGCTCTCTCTCCCCTCGGGCCAGTCTTTTGGGAGCTAAGACTCCTTGGCGCACATCAACTGCCTGTGGCTGTCATTGCATGTGTTTAGTTTCACCGCTAGTTTCCTATGGCTTACTGTGGCCCTGCTATCCTCTCAGATGGCGTGTGACACACACTTATCCCAGGCAAATCTGGGCATCCCCTCCTGCCAAGTCAAACAACGCTCTGTATATTGCTGACGTCTAACCCAATATCTTTGGACTTTTAAAGACGGGTGCTTTTTTTTTGCTTTTTCATGTACAAATCTGACCATAGTTTCAAATACTCAATCATTAAATTCTCAGCACTGCTCGCTGAAACATTCAGAGTTTATTTTATTCCTGCATGTACAGACAGCCGCAATACATTTTTAGCAGCCGCGGCAGGAGCCTTGTGTATTTTAACGCGCTGGCCATATGTGGCACCCTGACCTCTTTCATAAACAGAACAGTCTGCAGTGCACTGTGGGTCTGCTTCACCAGTTTGGGAGAGGAATAAAAAGGGGGTGGTAGAGGGGGGCTCTGGGAGGGGTTCCGTTGGGGTAGTTTGAATGGAAGTCACGTTGGAGTCGTTCCCCTTTGAGGAAAGATGGGCGGCACTTGTATTTAACTGAGGTCCAGCTTATTCTTATATTGGTGCGGCCAAATGCTTCATCCGTCTGTTTACCAGAAGGTTGACAGAATTAACTTTAAAAGGATTCCCTGTTCGTAACTGTCAGGCAACATCCACTCCTTCAGGCAAGTCCAAATATATTGGACTATTTCAAATCCAATCCTGCATCCTTTGTGCTTTGTAGTACAGTCTTGGATGCAGAACAGTGGCTAGGTTGAACAATTAGCTTCCCATGAGTAAACAGCTCTTTCTCTCCAAAACAGATGATCAGTCTCTGTGTTATGGGGTCTTTGATTGATGTGGGTGGTCAGAGTTGAATGCTAGTTACTTTAAGCGGGCCCTCGGGCCCTCGGGCCTTGGAAGCCCTATCATTGCAAAGGCCCCCCTGTGGCGCTCTACCTGCAGGTATCAGGTGTTGTGGGAGCTTTCGTGGGGGCTGGGGTGGGGCAGGGGCGGGGCAGGGTGTAATTACACATGCATGTGAAGGAAAGGCCTCTGAGGGTAATGAGGTTTGGAGGATGCGGCCATCTCAGCGGGTGGTCCCTCCCTCCACTCTGACACCGATCCCCCTGCCTCTCTGTCTGCGGCTGCTCACGCGAGTCGCCCCGGTCCCCCGGTCCCCTGCTCTCCCCATGCTTGGACAATCGGATGGGCTTCAGCGGGGGCCTGGAAGTGGCGCCCACCCCAGTTGCTCCAGCCAAGCAGGCTCCCGGAGCCGCTTCCAGGCATTTCATCACATTACATCAGATCAAAAGCAATAAGCTAATTACAAACGACTGTGGCCATGCAAGCAGTAAATACAGAATCAACATAATTGATTTAATCCTCTCAATGCAAAGTGAAAAACGTTCACTAAAAAAAACGTTCATCAATGCTGGGGCCAAAATTACAGCCCTGTTTTCCAGGGCAACAGCGACAATTGGATGAATTAAAAGATCACATGAAGTTCATTCAACCAAAGTAAACTCTAGTGACGCCAGCGCAATTCATACAGACACGCTCAGCTAAAGTGGAAAGGGAGAGACATTTAATTTTAGGCCTTGGCTTTGCGCCTTGGACACATTTAGATTTACTTGTTTTGTTTGTTCATCTGTTTTCTTTTTGCCGTGAAGAGGGTTTTGTGCGCACGAGTTTCCTCCATCATTCATTGCGGCTGCAGTGATGGGGGAAAGAAGATGTTTTATGCATGCCTCAATATGCATCTTAAAAGCAAAAGCATTAGGAATGATAGTGAAAATGCAAAGGGTTTTCATCAACGTTTACTTATTCATGATGCTCCGAGAAAAGCAACGTATTTTAGAGCAAATCCATGTTATCATTGGAGAAGCTCCCCCACAGAAGTCATTTTCCACCTGAGGACATGCGCTATAATGACAGTTCGAGGTGGTGCCGCTGGAACAGAGATACAGACTCCATGTTCTCAACACATGCAATATCAAAGGAGAGAGGAGGAGGGGAGATCTCTACATACAATTTGTGCTGTATGATAACGTTTTGATTCCTCTCTATCTTATCCTCTTTTTAATCATCATTCTGGGGTGAACATACAAAATAGATTCATTTTTGGGGGGGTGGGGGTATTTTCCACATTACCAACCATGCATTGCTCTTCTACTTTCCTCCAGGATTGCTCTGGTCTTGTCGGACATAAACACACATTCTTCACGTCTTCATAATCAAAAGTTAAAAATCACTGATTTCCTTTTTTTTTTTATTTCTTTGACAAATAAAAAAGCAAGCTCATTGTTTTAGAATCTCTATTGATTGTTGAAGTAGTGTACACGCCTTGACAGATACACATAGTGTGTGCATGCTGTACAGTGATGTACATGTGAGTGTGTCTGTGCGAGAGAGGGAGGGAGAGCAATAAAGTGTGTCAAATTGGCTTGCCCCCTTCCTTGTCCTTTGGCTCCTGCTCTGCGGTGGCAGCCCTCTCTCTGACCTCTCACATGTCACACAGCACTCTTATCCAGCATTGTTTTCCTGGAAGATGTCGACCACGGCCTGATCATGAACTATGAGCCCTCAACCTCACCGATGTTCTGGGAGTTTTAAGTACAAGTAAGCCATCTAATGGACAACAATGGAAACAATTTTGTCTGTCTGTCTGTCTGTCTGTCTAGGGTTTATTGAGTTTATAGGGTTTATAAAGATTAGTGCTCTGGAGTGGAGTTAATTGCAGCGAATGAATGTCCAAACAGCAACCAGTGTCCTCTGCACTGCTGTCTGGGGCTTGTTATTTTCTTATTTATCCTGCATAAATAACCTCAAATTATCCATAAAACATAATGTCTTAGAATTCTTCCCACTTCATCTGGCTCTGATTAATGTTTTTACAGCATGGAATTAAATGTGCTGGAGACACGACCCGTGCATGTATGGGCCCCAGAGGAGGAGAGCTGTGACTCCTTAAGAGGGGGGAAAATAAATCTCTTTGTTTTCTGTAAAGGGACACGTTGCTCTTAACTGCTTCCATGTGGCCTCAGTCAGTGTAGATCTGAGGAGTGAGGTGGCAACAGATAATAACGCAAATAAAACGCATGGCAGTTAAAGCGAATATGCCAGCTGTGTTTTTTGAAATCGCTGGTCGTCACTCAGCCGGTTGTGTAGGCGTGTGATCGCTAGAATGGGACAGAGCGGAGTGTGATAAACTTACAGTCTCACTTATGGAAATGTTTGCATGAGCTCTTGACGGATGAGCGGCACTTGTGTTTGCTGCAGTCTAAAAGAGTTCCCAATTGGTGTCTACCAAGACCACAGTAGCAGGTGTCTAATGTGACCATTTTGGTTATTCAACACATAAGTCCATTATGACCGCTGAGCCGTGAGAAGAATGGGGGGAGGAGGGCTGCTCCTTTAAATGGAATCTTTAATTTCACAGGCCTCTTGATATCCCGCCACATTTGCGATTGTGTAACAGAAAAGAGGAATCAAGGCTTTAGAAAGCACATTAAGCAGAAAGCAATTAACCAACACACAGTAGTTAATTTTTGTATTAATACTTCAACAGCTGGTGCAGATTGCTTCCTCATTTTTATCTCCGCTCCAGCTGTTCTTCAACAGACAAGAACATTAAAGAGGATTTGTCCGTAATAAAGTGGCTCCATATATAGATACCTCGCTGAGAAACAGAACCCGTAGGGAATGTGGATTTACATATAGAAAAAGTTGGAAAACTGACATCTTTTCAATACCCCACTGGTCTTCCTTTCAGCGAGCACCTCCAATGGGAACTGTTTCAAAGCCCCCTTTTCTTGTCTACCGAGTGTTGGCATTGGTGTACATTTCAAAGTCCTTTATTGACATCCTCTACAGATGTGCTGCTTGGAGGATTGTGAATTTGGTACTAAAGGCAAGGCCCAAAACGTTTGATTAATGCTCATGCATATGGTGTGCTGGGCTGAACTGCCTATGTGTGGGTATTTCCACTCTTAAAAAAAAAAAAAAAGCCAGAAGGCAGGGGGATTTTTGTTTAAATAAAACTAAATTTAATGACTTTTCTTTGTAAGTTTCTCTGGGCAACAGCTTCCCCTATTTGAAGGGTAATGTGGCTTCTATTTCTGTCTGCGAAAACAAATGTATTATGTTTTTTGGATCAGCCGGGGCAAGGGGCGCCTGCCCATGGGGTCTTAGCTAACTGTCAAAACAAACATACCAAGAACAAGTTAAGACAGGCTGCCACTAGTGCCACATCCATCCTGCCTTAAACCAGCGTAAACCACAAGACATGTACTTATGCACAGGCAGTTGCCACACCATGCCACATGGCTGCTTGATTAAGTGAGTGCTGGGCACGGCTGAATGACAAGCCTCGGGTTGAGGAAGAACTCTCTTCTGCTCTGCTCTGCTCTCCTTGTCCCACTCATTCTGCTCTCTCAGATGTCAGGTCCTTGTAATAGAGAGGTAAACCAGTGCAGTTCATCAAGTGGTCTTGTATATTTCCTTCTTGAGAGGAGAGACTATGAGGGTCAGAAAAGGCTTGCTAACCGGGGAAATTCTCTTTCATATGCGTATACGTCATGACACGAACACAACTGGTATAATAGAGAGATTTGGAGGATGTATGTGTTGCTCTGTAATTGAACATAATTGAGAAAGTGCTTGACACTTGATATGGATTTATAGTGCCACTTACCCAAAGAAATGTTTTTTTTTTGGCTGGTTTTCTGAATGCAAGTCTCAAGTGCCTGTTTTTAGTTACTTGTGTATGAAGATTCACAACACTAATTATAACAATATTGCATGGATAGCGGTGTCTTGAAGCTGTTGAATCATTTAATCCCCTCAAAGAAAATAATTTACAAAAGGGCAAAACTAATGTTTTTTTGCAATCTCAACACACGCCATATTTGCTTTGTTGCTTAGATACGTAGTGTTAATGAGTGCGCTGCACGGGGAAGAAAAGTGCACTGTTGCCACTTTTTGGCAGCAGAGAATTAGTGGCAAACATTATGAGAGTGCAAGCCATTAAAGTAAGAAATAGGTCTTAATTTATAGCTCGGGTCTGTTTGTCATTTGGCTCGGCTACTGCTTTGTTGCATAAGCATGTGTGGAATAATTAAGGACACAGTGAGATGGGATTCATAATTGGGCTGAGGATGATGAGGACTGTGCAGGAGGAGGAGGGGGCCGTGGTCCTCTGCAAGCAGCGCCTCCAGATGTGCAGATGGGGGCCGCAACCCTGTGTGGTTCCACTTTAAACGTAGTGGGAGAGGAACATGGCCTGTGAAGTTGGTGCGCCAAGTTCAACGTTGCTTGCATGTGTGTGTGTGTGTGTGTGTGTGTGTGTGTGTGTGTGTGTGTGTGTGTGTGTGTGTGTGTGTGTGTGTGTGTGTGTGTGTGTGTGTGTATAAAATGATATGACCTTCATGATCAAATATTTCAACTTGATTGTCATATGCGTGTGTTTCGGAGATCGTGTTGGCTGGACTTTTCTTTTTGAGGCTGATAGCTCTACAGCAACAGCCAGAGAGAGATGGGCTGTCTGTAAAGCACATGTTAATATATAGATTTATCAGTGAAAGGTTACCTGATTTTACCCTGCTCGCCCCCTTACAGACAATTACAATTATTTTCACTCACACATACAGACACACACCCATTTCCCCTTGTTCCCCTAACTCTCACCTAGATGTTTAAATGTCATTGCTAAGTGCCTTATGCCTCAGATCATCTGCTCAGCTGTTGTTCTGGTAACGTACTTGGGCCACTCCAGAGTGGTACTGCATGTGCTATCCCTATAGGGGCCTCAACAGGGCTCCGGGGAACCAGGTGTTACTTCCTCCAGCTCGTTCTCTTCTTCTCCAGGACGATGTGAGGCTGCACTTCTAGCCGGTGAGTTCAAAAGAAGTCAACTCATTTGCCGGCTACTCGACACAAGAATCAGAAGTCACATCAAAAGCATAGCAGCACATTTGTTAAACAATGTCCTTTTGTCAAAAAAGGAGCCACGTTGTCCAGCCTGGTCTCTGACAAATTACGTTTTCATACAATGAAACTGCGTTTTCAATTACGTGTCGAGGGGAAACGTATTTTCTCCCAGATTAAATGTATTTTTGACCCATCACAAATGTGTTACTAATCAGAGTCCGTAGAAGTCCATGTCGGGAAGACGTTGGGTGGATGGGTGGGTTAAACAAACACAGGACCTTCACCTTGGAGACCACTATTCACGTTCTGTGTGAAACCAAGAGTCAATGTTGACTTATTTCAATTTACGTCCGTAACTTCAAAAACGTAACAGACCTACTTTTTTTTAAAGCCAAACCATGATGTTTTACAAAACAAACAAAAGTAAGTAAGTGATTCCGTTGCATCTTTTCAATCAATTTACAGCGCTAACCGTGTGTATTTAGGTCAAATATATGTTTTGAGGCAATCATAAATTTGAGAATGCAGTTTCCACAGAGAGCATTAAAAGCATTGTTCGGCTCAAGGTTGCTGTACTTTGTCTAGAATAAATGCCAAGATGGCAATAATTTTATTGGGTTCCTAATACCAGCTGTTGTTCTCACATGTTAGCCGCGCTGTTGGTAATAATAAACTTAGTCTTAGTCTGCCTCTGGAAAATGTCATTGAGATTGGTACAAGGGTGGCCACTCCACACACACAACCAAGCATGTTGGCTATTGACAGTACCATGGCTGTATATTTCTGTGTTCTGGCTCTGAAAAGCACGCCGAATAAATTTGATGTCAGTGTGTGTGCTGTCGCCACTGTTTCAGCCACCCACACAGCTGTGGACAGCTGTTAGGACATGGCGGCCCTCGTCCTCCAACTATAGGCCTTACACCAACTTTTTCCAGGGCTCCCAAGTGTTGTATTAAGGCTTTATTGCCCCATATTCACATATATGTGAGCATAAGCTTTACACGCCAAAACAATCTGCCCTCTTTGTACTCTGTCAGCAGCTCAAATTTAACTTTTTTCTGGGCTGCTTTTTTTTCCACAGAGGGCATTTCCAAACTTTCCTGTGATCACCTGTTGGCTGGAACCAACAGCCAAAATTATAATTATGTACCGTGGCCGGTCATGAGGAGACAGCTAAAAAAGTTCACATTTTGTTCTTAAAAGCTTTCCTTTGATTTTTGCATTTCAAAGTCTGGTATCATACAAATATGCTGGGCAGAGATTATGCCACCCCTCCTCTTCCCTCCCCATTTTATACATGCTGCTCTCATCACGGAGAATGGAGTGTATCCATAATAACTTGCACATGTCCCACTTTTGTCTTTGCGGTTTTCATTCTGCTATAAATTGAAGGTAGACACTATTTTCTGCGCCTCTTTGGGTGATGTGTAAGACAGGTTTAAATGGATGTAATTTCACTTTGAAGCAATTGTGTGACTCATTAAATGGTGCCAGTTTGCGTGTACATTGCTGGTGGTTTTTGGAGCAGGGAGAGGGCCCGCCGAGTCGCCGTGCTTCAGGTCCTCAGCGGAGAAAAAAAAAAGACATCTGGCACCCATTCGGGAGAGAAAACGAGTGCCAACACAAAAACATTAGGCGACAGACTAAATGCTCTCAACCCCAGTCTAACAGGGAGCGCATGACAACCAAAATCCAAACCTTTCGCCGAGCGTCAGCATTTGCACTCTGTTGTGTTGCTCTATAGATTTCCCTCTTCTGACTCTAGCGCTCTCTGTAGTTAAACTGATCCTTATTGAATTATCAAGCAAGCATTGCACAACCGTGCAGCCCAGCCACTCTCAAATCCACTGTGGTCGGCATAAAGGGGATGGTTAATTTTTACATTAGAGAGACAGGAGATGATTTGATGAGTGGCATGTTGTCAATACTCCCCAAATGACCCCCAAACCTCAGTGTTCCTGTTGGTACATCACATCCCTGCACCTTATTCCAGTAAGATATTGAGCTATAGCAGATTAAATTCCTATCTACTAATAGACCCAGAAGCAGCCCTTTTTTCAATTCCTGTTAGCTTGCTTTACTTGATTTGTTTGTGGTTTGAATTTTGCAATATATGTGAATATTGTTTACATAAAATCCTATAATAAAAGTTATTTTATAGTATTTAAAATACAGTATTAAAATACTTTATTATGTGTCTTAAAATGTATTGAATGAGAGGCAATTTGTCATTTTCATGTTGCATTTCTTCAAGTTTGGGTCAAAAGTGTTTAATTAACACACTACAGAAACATGGCACGTGTCCATTTTTCTTCATCGCCACTCTTTTCAGGCGGCGTCAAACGTGATCAAAACCTCTCCTTGGATACTTTTATAAATGATTTCAGCCAGCCAGGTTTGTGGTATTTGAATTGATATGCTCTCTGGAATTCCTTCACCCAGCAGATTTATAGCACATTATATTTAGCCAATGATGGCCTGGAAAAGAAACCATGCTGCTTATCAGATATTTTCCAAAATGTGTGATGATACACCTTTTGAAGTCTTGAAGTGATAAGTTGTAAATCAGTGGGAAATATACACTCTTAACATGCGGGATCTGTTACGTTTGAAAGCAAGGTCGCAGAAAGGGAATACTACATGTCATATATTGAACATTAGTGTTCCAATCCAAGATCTAGTGTTATTTCGAGGGCCAAATAAAATAACCTGCTACCTTTTCATATAGTCTTGATGTTATCTTTGTAATCAGTCATTTCCTAAGACATTCATTCATCCTACACAGAGATACAGGCAAGCACATTTCAGTCAAACACTAGATATTGCATTTTCAGGATGAAACTGCAACATCTTGAAATCTTCAGGGAAAACTCTGGAACAGTGGTCCATATCTGACCTTGGGGATACGCTAACGCTGTGGCTTCGCAGAGATTTAACAGTTGTCATGAAAACATTAAGTTGAGACTGCTGCATCTGGCAGTCAGACAACAACGCCGGTACATCACAGTGCAGCTTTTTAGTGCCAAGGAGCGGTGACTCATTGCTGATAAACATCTGCATCATAAAATAAAAGCGTGGCCTTGCTTGCGACTCAGTAACGGTACAGTGAGTATCAGTTATGCGAGCAAGCTTTTTTTTTCACCGTATTATAGTTTGTTCACAGCATACATCTGCATCTGATACAAATATTGGGGGATTGAGTGAGCTCTGTCATGGTTTCCACGTTTTACATGGGATGATTAGTAAATTATCAGAATAATTACAGTATTTATCTGTTACGCAGTTCCATAAATACTGCTGCTATTACCTACAATAGCAATCAATATTATCGGGTTTTATACTCCATTTCTTCCAAAACATCTGAGCAACATTTCTTCCGACAAAACAAAATAAGTTGTTGATCATAAAGCTGATCAGCATCTGTTCTTAGTCAGCGTAGACTGTGGATGATGTTCTTGATATTGTCAGTGTTGTATAAAGTACCCAAAAGCCGTACTTGAGTAAAAGTAAAGATACCTTACTGGAAAATTACTCCAGTAAAAGTAAAAGTCACCTATTAAAATACTACTTGAGTAAAAGTCTTAAAGTATCTGATATTTTCTGTACTTAAGTATCAAAAGTATTTTTCTGATATAAAATGTACTTAAGTATTGAAAGTAAAAGTACAAGTACATGCTTTTAATAAAAAAGCAATGGGTCAGAATTTTGAGAATTATGAAGTTTATTCTTTTAAGTGCTGTGGCCACCGTGACCAAGGACAAGGAGTTGTGTTGATAAAATAACTGGGTTGGCTGTGATCCATCCATATATATTATGTTCAACATAATATATTGTACCTAAGTATACTTTTGCATCTACTATGAACTTATCATCATAATTCTCCAAAAAGCAATATGACACTATGAAGGAGTTGTAACAGTGTGGTTATAAGTATGCTCATTCCGCCCGGAACAGAAAGAATGAATGACAAATTTAAGTTAAATTAAAAAAATCAAGTCCGGAAAAATGTTTTATTGTGAAAAATGATCAGATACATCCGTCTGTGGTAACCTCAGACGGAACCTCTTGACACATGTCAATATGTTACGTTACCCTAAAAATGAAACTTAAAAGTCTGTTTCAACTCTGCCGGTGTTCTGGATTAAAACCAAGGCAGAGTATCCTGAGATCGCCAAAAAAGCAGGAGAACCTGCTTTCATTCCAACATCCTGTCTTTGTGCAGCGGGTTATAAGTTAAGCAGTAGACTGGACTAAAGGTTTAGTTAGGAGTAGAGTCAGTAGACTGGACATAACGAACACACGTCAGGTGTCGCACATAAAGGTTTGGGAGTGCTGGACTAGAGGATGCAGAGGGAAAATGCAGAATATTGTGATTCGCAAAATCTGCTTCGTGGAGTCTGTGTTCCACCACAGTCCCGGATGTGTTTTTTTTTCTTTCTAAAGATAGATTTGATTTTGTAGCGAGTAAAAGTATCAGTTTTCTTTGCAAAATGTAGTGAAGTAAAAGTAAAAGTAAACCGAAATATAAATAGTAAAGTAGAGTACATATATCCCAAAAAACTACTTAAGTACAGTAACGAAGTATTTCTACTTCGTTACTATACACCACTGGATATTGTTCTTTGGAGGAGGTTTTAAAGTCTGTTTACCGCATCCGGCGGTCGTACGTACATTATCACCTCTCACAGAGTTCAGTTCACTCAATCAAGAGTAGCAACGTACTTCACAGCCCGTAAAGTCTCAGAAAATAATCCTGATGATGTCATAAGGTAAAGAGAGGGACTCAACTGAAAACAAAAAAAAAGATGTGGCATTTTAAAGAATTGGGTATTAAGGAGGCAAGGAATGACGCCACTGCATAGCATTATGGGAAATTTAAGTTTTTGGATCTTGACACAACTTGACACAATAAATTGTGAATAAATTGGCCTCTGCTGCGTCGTCGTTTGTGAGTTCTGCAGTTTTATGAAAGTGAAATACTTAATTGCTGGAGCCCCACAGTCTATTTAGTGCACTCGCTTTACATTGCATATTCTAACTTTGTATAATCTTCCCTTTCTACATATTATTCACATCATTATAACGTAAACCTATGTAGAATATTCATAATTCAGTACAACTAGATACACCATATACATTAGTTTTTAGGGGGTTAGTTTCATTAAGGGGATAGCAAGTACAAATACATCTCCATTTCATTTGATGTAAAAGGACAAAGATAGATTTCCCAGTGGAAATTAATGTGGCTTAGAGCATTAAAGGGAACTTTTTTCCAAATCAATCCTGGCAACAATAAAAAAAGTTAACTTAGATTGACTGCATCTGCAGAAGTCAATAAGATCACTTAAACACTGCTTGCTCGATGACGACTGAGCTACAGAGACATGAACTTAATCTCAAATTGTCCCTCTCTGCGCCAATGTCTCTTTCGTTAAGTGGTAGACATACTTTAAAAAGCTCTGCCAGCCAAGTGATAATCAATAGCTTTCTCTCTCCTGTTTAATCACACAGTGATATTTTTAATTTGTTTGTTTGTTTGTTGCTCAGAAACATGGCTGTATCTAGAATATTTATTTGCCCCATAGGTTTCACTTGCTTTGGTTTGAGTCAGCAATCTGCATCGTTAGCAGTCCCAGAGGAATTCTCTAATGACAGTCACAATTTGAAGCTTTAATTCAGTGCTGAGAAAAAAAAAACACTATACTCTCTTCAGCTGGCTGGTATGAAAGCTGCCTCCAAAGCTGGCCAAAGCCATTGTTTTACAAGTGGAAACCCCAACAACAATTATGCCTTGCTGGTTACGGTTTGGCCGAGTGAGATTGCAGAAGCCTTCTCCTCGTGCTCCTTTTCTCCAAATGTGGCTTTCCACAGCTAAGGCGAAGCAAACAAACAAACAAACAAACAGACAGACAAAGAGAGCAACAGTTGAACAAAACAGAGGGGATAACAACGTCAAAAGACAGCGACATGGCTGAGAGTTTACAGAGCTGTCACTCCAGTGAGTTCTAGAGACCCGATAATGCACATAAATGGAGGATTAGTGGTCAACCTTGGAAACACATGTGCTGAAAGCAAAGGAAGTGGAGCAGAGAAGGAAGTTTGGCACGTGCAGCAGCTGTGTGGTTGTAGACACTGTAGGGTTCTTTGATCTTCTGTACTCAGGTGTGACAGGGCTTTGGCAGGCAGTGAGCCTGGTGCAGGCTGAGGCGGACGGGCCCATATGGTCTCGGTGAGAGCGTGAGAAAGGGCACCTGCCATGGAGCAAAGAACAACTCAACAAAGTGCCGAAACATTTCCCCCAAAACTTCTGAGGCGGTGTTAGCGCATTGATGTGGTCACCTGAGATCTGAAAATAATTTTGAGATTTTGTTTAAAAACTCCTTGGTGCTCCAGATGGATTGGATTGATAACACAGGACAGCAAAAAAAAAGACAATTTGAGAAGTAATTGTAGAATATTATTATTAATATTATTGACAAAGCAACTGCCACTATGTTAATTATCCTGATGTGGTGAGCTCCACCCATGGCTTGTCGGAGTTGATTGCGTTCACAATAATCCTTTTGCACAGTCTGTTAGTATTGCTGTGTACATCTTTTATAAACCGGTACCACTATAAAGGATGATTACCCCCGCATTAATGATCCCTGGGCTGATTGCATCTCATAGAGCAACTGTCATTGTGTTGACCCCTTCATCATCAGTGATCAGCTAAGCTCCAAAGGAGCCAAATAGGCTGCGGTATAAAAAATAAAAAAAACATGGTGCCATCATCAACTCAGCAAATTCACAGCTCGTCTGGTAACCCGTCTTAAGGTCTTTTAATAAATCAGTCCAAGTAAGAATTTATGAAAATGACTGAGTGAACCCAGAGGTCACAGGCGGTTTAATTTGATACTTGGCAGTAAATCCTCTAATTATTTTTCAATGCGCCTTTACAGTTGTACAATAATACCACAAGAATACTAGCTTGCATATTTGAATACATAAAAGGAAACAAAATATATTTTTTATGTTCTGTCTGCTGGACACACCTCTTTAATAAAATGTTGCATTTGAGGTTTGCCCTATAAACATTGTCTGCAAAATAGGAAATTAGCCTGTTACCCCAAGGCTTAATGAGTTGCATGTTTTTTAGAAAACCAAGTCAACCGTTACTGCCATTTTGCCATGATTTGGCGGGCTGTGTTCCAGTCCTGGGTTCTATTATTTCTTATTGGCTAATTAAGACATTAGCCATTATAGAAATTCCTCCACACTCTTTATGGAGTCAAACCATCGTCTTTCGACTTCTTCCAACTCCCCCGGTGCCTGGGCAGAGCACAGGCCTGAGGTTTTCTCCCTCTGCAGCTGTGATTTCTGGTGCAGAGACAGGTTAGTGACCATGCTGACCTCTCTGACCCGGTCAGCAGCCATCCAACACGACAACCTGAATAATCAGACGGATATAATGTGGACTTCTTTCAATGTATCCTGAGCAGCAAGGCCCTCTCCCTCTGTTTCCAGCTCCCACTGCGCCCTGACTGGAGTTTGTTAACTCTGTCATTTGCAGGGAGACTTTACAAAGGTCACTGTCTGTGTATTTTTCATTAACAACCCAGCGCCGCTCACTCCTCAGCTGGATAATGAGAACCATCGCCTCGGCAGATCTGGAGAAACATTTTTGGTGTCAGCAAATGTCGCAGCTTGATGGCATATAAATGTAATTTATCAGCGTGTTTATGTTGCCGGTTTAGTAGGACATTTTCATGCCCCACTGGAGCAGGGATGCTGTGTCAGTGCATAATGACAATGTCACTTGCAATAACAGACAGATCTGATATTTGTGGCGTCATCTCATAAAGCAGCTCAGCACAGTTTGTGAACTGTGACAACTTTATGATTGTATTTTTACTCTCTTCCGGATAACTTTTAAATATGAACATACCGGTACTACCCGGTCACTTGAAGACAATAGACGGGACTTTGAACAAGTCTAAAATACCCTTTTGTTCTTTAACTATAATTGTACTGTGTGTGTATACTATCCTCATGTGGAAAAAATGCATAAAAATCCTAATTTAAACAGTACCAAAGTGGAATGTGTTGGACCAAAATCAGCAGGAGGCAGATTCTAAAGCCATTAGCTGTTTTAATATGAACGCTACAGCTCTGTTACTGCACATGCACAACTGCTACATGCCCATAAAGATACTGTAATCTTCAAACAATATGACAGATTGAACCTCTCCAGCTCTCACATCACGTCTGCGAGGGAAGGGACACTTTTATGGCAGCACTAAAAGAAGCTGGCTGAACTTCTATGTTTGATCCTCCCGGGGAGTAGAAGAAAAGGGTAACACTTTAATCAGTTCAATACCTTGTGTTTTTTTTTGTTGCATGGACTTAACAGCACTGTCACGAAGTAATTGTCAGACTAATTTTGCCTTTTAACCCATATTTCCTTGCAGATGCAGAATTTTCCAAAGCCTTATCTTCATCGTATTTTGGAGGCATGTCCCAAGTGTCGTGGGCCAAACTGCGCTGTCAATGACAATTACACAGACTGACAGCTACAAAAGAAAGTACTAGGCTTCTTAATAACTTGTAAACAAGTTAAAAGATGGAAAATAATAGTACGAGCTTCAGTTGACGTTGCTGTAGTATTGGTTAATACTGATCAAAGGGTTTTTGCTATTGGATAGCAGCCATGCTAGCAGTACAGCCATTGGCAAGCCACCATGGAGGAACTTGATAACAGAGCTCATTTGAATGTAGCCCCTCTTGCTGCAGAGGTTTCGCATGCCAGCTTATTCATGAGGAGTGCATTCTCCGTTGCTGCTGTCATTGCTGGTGAGGTGGACTCCATATGGATTACTGCCACTATATCAGAACCAGACCAGTCTGACAATTATCACTTTCTCAGATTGATGCTTTCTTTCAACTGAAAAGGCACAAAATAATTTAAAAAAGAACAAAAACTGGACCATAAAAAAAACCTCTAAAAACCTCTAAAAACATGAACACAGATGCAGAGTGTGAAATGGAAGTAAGTAGAATCATAAATCTTATTTTTTGGTTTGAGTCTAATCAACAAGTATTTTCTTTTTTTTACTTGCTGTTGCCAGATTTGATTGATAGGTCAGCCATCTTTTCTTGGGTCATTTCACTTCCAG
Organism: Myoxocephalus aenaeus; assembly: GCA_038501785.1. Lineage (NCBI taxonomy): Eukaryota > Metazoa > Chordata > Actinopteri > Perciformes > Cottidae > Myoxocephalus > Myoxocephalus aenaeus. The sequence continues at coordinate 3,379,966 of JBAMJR010000151.1, read as the reverse complement.
TAAATATGTGCACAATCACGCTGCCTCACTGAAATGAGAAAAAGAAACACATTTATTTTTGTTGTCAATCTTGTAAACCACAACATTTGTCCGTCGTCCAGTAATGACAATGTCAGACAGAACGAGTCCCAGAGGGTTTTCTGGGCTTCAGTTCTGAGGTCCACAGGCTGACGGATACATGTCGGAGCACAAGCAGAGAGGAAGACTCATCATGGCTTTGTGTAACCACCACCCGTGCCCCTCATAGCCAAGACTTCTTCAGTGACCGGGATAGCATAACCTCAAGTGGATGACATATTCTGATGGCAGGAAAACAAAGGTTTTTTTCAAGGGTGTAACTGCTATTTTTTTTATTTATTTTTTATCACTGGTAATTCCACAGTGACTCCAATCTATCAAGCTCTAAATCTTAGCTGTAAGTTCATGCTGATGAAGTATGGTGAAATACATAACCACGTGTCTGCTGTTTGAATTGGATTACTGTTAAATGGTCATTTGAGTCTTGCTACCATTACTTAAGTGCATGGGCCATCAAGGTCCATCTTCATTTCTGTGTTACAAAGGTATTATATTGTTGCCTGTTGATGTGTTTTTTATAAAATTTAGGGTTTTCTGAGGGGGGAAAAAATTAAAAAGCACCAACAGTGGGGCACAAGCACGCAGATAGTTTTCTAGCATGTAGGGAAGCCTATACGGCACTGCATCCCATTGTTTTCCTTTTAAGGGCACCCATTAGTGCATTGCATCTTGTTTTCTCCACTAAAAGGGTACCCTTGAGGGCACTTTATCATATTTGATCTAACGTAGGGGCATCTAAGAGGGCACTTCATCATGGTTTCTTTATGCAAAGGCAACAAAGACGGCACTTTATCGTGTTTTCCCTTCTAGAAAGGCACCCTAGAGGGAACTTTACCATGTTTTATCGCCAATGGGAGCATCCAAGAGGGCGCTTTTGCCGCATCTCTTTCGAACATTGGGGTACCACTGGTGTTGGTCGCAGTCATATTGAACTTCAATACTTTGCAATACTCAATACTGCAAAACTAATGACATTCCATCAGCTTAAGCAAAAGTGTGCATACTAACATGCAAAATGATGAACATTATACCTGCTAAACATTATCATGTTAGCGTGTCACTATAAGCAAGTTGCAACCCTGATATTAGCATTTATCTAAAGCAACCACTGTTCCGGCTTCTAGGTGCTTAGCTAGCATGGTAGTAGACTCTTAGTCTTGTTTCATCATCTTTTGTTAACAAGCAAAAGATTGTTTTTTATGTTTGCTTTTGACATATTCTGAAAGGCATAGACTAATGTGAAACACACAGCTGTTTGAACACATCAAGAGTTGACATTTTAAATAACTGTGATAAGGCAAGGTGGCTTGGTGGTTAGTGCTATTGAGTCACAGCAAAATCGTTCTGGGCTCTAGGCTTAAAACTGATCTTTTCTGTTGGGAGTTTAAAGCTGGTTGCAATGTCTGCAGCAACAGGACAGTGTAGTGGAAAGAAATATATTTGATAGCACACTCTACATACATACAATATTAGTGTAAAATAATGCATTATTCCTCTGGAGTAGACAATCAGTTGGGGAGAGCTTTGAGTCCCTCTGTTAAATACTCTCACAGTCTGAAGTGCAGATGGACATGAATTGACAGAGACAGGCGGAAAATGTTCTGAGATGAGTGTAATGAAAAAGAAAGTGAAAAAGTGACATTTACTCTGATAAATTGTTACTGCAATATCAAGTAAAGCTCAACACTATTTAAATATATTAGCAACTGCCAATTTTGCATTTTCTTTACACATTTAATTCTTGAAATAAATGCACAGACAGTATCTGATGGAGCGAGAGCTGTCAAAGTTTTCCTCTTAGAAAACACACCTATCCACTCCGGCCCAGTGCGGATTGCACCTGTGTCAAAATGCTCGACGTATCTTCACAAAACCTTCACAAGTGCAAGCGCTGCACAACAGTGAGATTTCAAAGAGTTACACCAAGAGCTGTGATACATATGACTGCCTGTGTAAGTGATGAATCCTTACAAAGAGGCCCTCAGCGTCCCAGGAGATGTCCTCATGTTCACGGAGAGAGGTAACACAGAGGACAAACCACTGCAGATACTGCAACTATCCCTTTAATCTATATTTATAGAACTTCACTTGCATTTAAAAAGTTTAAAAACCTATCTAAGAATGTTAAATATCTTTGATCTCCTCCTGAGCATAATGCAAACAGATAATTGTGTTTACTTTTGTCTGCCTTTTGATATATACACAGTTTTCCTTATGAATATAACAAACAGTATCAAAGATAAGTCTGTTCCTACAAGGACGCTTTGTGACTGCTCTCTAGTCTGCAATTTGTCAGTGTGATATTTATATTCGCTTTCATATCTCCACCTGCACTAATGCCTTGTGGTCAGAAAAGCGAGAAAAACACACTCCTATATGAATTAATCTATTGGTTTTGCTATTTATTTATTTTTCATTGTCCCCGTTTATAAATTTTTTCCTCTGATAACAATAGTCTGACAGTTACAAAATGGTCCACAGGTGGGTTCACACCAAGGTTAGCTAGCCTTATTGAACTCAAAGCTGTGAATGATTGATCCATTACCACTTTAAATACAAAGCTTTTAGGCTTTACCGGCCCTCAGTGGTGCTGCCACTCTGTCTGCCTCCTCGGTTTACCTCCGACAGCTGATCAGTCGCGCTCGTTCTCTGGAGTTTGATCCGCTCGCCGCTGCATGCTAGTCAGTCATCAGGAACAATAAACCCAAGTTGCTGCAGGCGTGACGGCGTGGAGAGCGGAGAGGAGCATGGCGGCTACTCGTCAGACTAATTAACCATACAGACAGGGCCCAGCGCCATAACCCAAGACAATTCCAATCTGAGGGGCTGTAATTGAAGTGACAAGTTAATTACAGGCTGATATTATCGTGCGTTCCTTGTAACACCCCTCTCTAACCCCCTCCCCACTTCCTTTTCTCCTGTCTGAGTCTCTTGCCCGTTCTCTCAAACCTGCCTTAATTTCCATCCTCCGATGTGTTAATTAACAACGGTAGCCCAACAGGTTTGGAGCTTGCGCACATGCCCTCCTGTACCCCTGACTTTTCCACCTGTGCTGGATGTATAATTAAACGGAAATAAGTCCACTTTGTCTCATTTTCATTTACAACATTTATGAGCTGCACTTTGTAGACTCAAAACTCCCACCAGCCATGGCGGCAGCACTGCCACCACAGGCCCCTCGGCTCAACCCTCTCCACCCGATCCCACCCAGCACCTCTGTGCACCTCTGTAATTAGCGTTAGCATCTTCTTTAAACAAGCTACATAAAGTTTAGTGGCAGGATTAAATCAGATCATTACCATAATATGGCTGTGCAATTTGCCCCTATCTCTCTGCTTTTCCGCCACATCAAAGCCCGGCGGAGCACTGGTGTAATTGGGCCATGCCGCCTTGTCAAGATGATTCAGGCTGATGGCTGCTCCTCTCCCTGAAAAACCTCCTGGGCATGATAATTAATGGAGAAGAAAGTCAAGTCAACTGAAAGAAAAGAAGAAGGAGGAGAGAAAAGGAATTTAAAAAAAAACTTTGGACAGCTCCACATGAATATTTCACACCTCTGACTTATTCAAAATTAACATTATCAATTTGATGTATAATGGATATTAACTTTGTCAACGCTGTTTCCTTTTAATCCAGCTATGTTTTTCATGATGTTCCTCAATCTGATTCCTTGTGCTGTGACCTTATGAGTGGTTCTAATGATGTAAGTGAAGTGAAATCAAAGTTTGTTTGGCTCATTGTATCCCTCTTAGATCAATGTTGTCATTGCTGATGAGGTGTCGACATGAGGACAGCTGCCATTCAATGAGTTCACGTAGAGATGATTTTCAAGCTGATTTCCCTTTGGAGTTAAGGTAACAAACAGTGCCTCGTGTATCTATTATAATTCCTTTTTCAAATAGTCTCGTGAGACCAATGCCAATGGCATTACAACAACCTCGGCGTCTTACACAAAATCAGTTTTCTTTGATAATTTACATCATTATGTCACCTTGTAGGAAGAATGCAAATTACAGGCCTGCTGTGCCTTTGTTGATACTCTTTGCCAACACACTTTGGTAATGAATAAGGCAAGGCTTCAAACACAGACAGGTGCTGGGCGTCTAGTAACTCTCACTATGAATATCCGGTGTAGAAAGTCAGCCTGGGTCACTGTTGATTTGTTGCAAATTAGCACCATATGTTTTATCTCCGCGTTTACATATGAATGACTCAAAACACAGAAAGGGAGGCTGGTGGTGGGCGAGGGGATGAATATCGATGATTCCTCTGTATGCCGGCTTTGGGGTAGAGGTGGGGGGGGGGCAGAATGGTGCCTGCCATTCAAATGTCCATCATCTGTTCAGCCTGTGAGGGAGGAAGGACAATGCTGGTGACAGTTGGTGACAGAGACAGCTGGTTGTCCCACTAGCCCCTGCCTGTGATCCACTGTGAGGTGACACCTCGGCCCAAAAAAAGAAAAGAAAAGTGGAAAAAAAAAACATCTTTGACTAATCAAAACAGCAGGCCAGACGCCCTGCCTGCGCCAACAGGAGACCAATGCCACGAGGACGCCCGGCTGGCATGTCAGACAATACCTTCTCTGTCACAGAGTCCCACTACTCCTTCTTCCTCCTTCCATCTGCCCTTCCTCGAGTCTTCATCCACCAGCGTCAGGGCACTGGGGGCTGTCAGCTAAACCAAGTAACCTTTCCGCTCTTTCATTTCTTCCACCCCAAATTTGAATATGAAAAGAGACTCTCTCTTACCCAGTCAAAGACCATCACTTTAATGACATTTGGCAGTCATTTGATTTATTAGGTTTTAGAGGGAGGGGAGAAGAAATCCACTAAATATTTCATATGCCTTGCTAATCCTTGTAATATTGCCAGCTGAAGCCATGTACCTGCACTGCTAAGACGTGAGGCACACGGATTTCTCGCAGTCAGATGGCTGGAAATGCCTGTGAGCCTACTGAATAATAAAATAGCTGTATTGAAATATTTAGACTTTGATTCCCATTAAAGGAATCTTTAAAACATGAGATTTACGTTTCGGGGGAAGAAACGCATTGTGATAGTAGAGACAGCAATCACAACACACTCACACAGAGCAACCTTCCGCCAGCCTGAATAACAGCGTCTCCCTCTGTACTCCCTCTAAAACGTAGATTTGGGGAGAAACAGACGGCACAGGTTCAAACAAAGAGCACGCTGCCACGGCAGAACAAATGGCTCACAAGAAGCAGTTTGCGTGATAGCATGTGTTGTGTTTCTATGGTTGATGTCGGGTGAAAAGCACAAGTGACGAGAGATAGGACTTACACATATATAAAACATTCTGTGACAAAAGTAGCTTCAGAACTAAGAATAAAAGGAAATGAGGTGTCAGCAGTTTCATTCCACTCGTGACACTTCTCTCATCTCAGCCCTGTTTGACATTTCCACAGCTGCTCCGAGCGGTAAGCGGCGTACTGTGGATACCAGCGCTCCCTTTGTTCGCCGAGCACTTTGTCCATTTGACTACGTTCCAGATAGACTGAGAGAAGAGACAAAGAGTGACAGAGACATAAATGGAAGCATGTGGTTTACGATCTGCATCTCAAGACCTCGAGGCCTCAGATGGCTGACTATACACTGTATTTGCCAAATGTGCAGGTGTGTAGGCGAATTGGCCACGTGGTGCCTTCTCAGGACACTTCTGGGTAAATTATTCTCCCCCTTCAAGTCCATGGTCGCCACTTCTCCCTCTTTCATATTTGACATTGACCTTGCCGTGACATCACCCCCTCCGGGCACTGTGGCATCACTGAGAGATTTGATGAAAGCATCCAGAGGCAGGCCACCATGACTACACACAAAACAGACACCACTTTGAACTCTCTGTCTCCTTTTGTTTTCGCTGCAGTTTAAGAGCGGGGGTGGTCAGAGGCCGGCGCAGCTCGCCGTAATGTGCGGCTCACATGTGGCCAAAGCCTGAGTAATGCTGCCTCTTTGGTCCGGCCATGTCGAGAGACGCGCCACAAATATCCACAGACTGAAATAACAACAACTGTACGACAGTAAACGCCACAGATCTAACATTTCATTTTTAACCAACCAAAACCAGTGTGTTTTTCTGTTCTGTTCCACATAACTGCGCTGCTGTAGGCTATTTGCAATATGCAATACCCAAAGGCTTTAGAGCTGGAAAGATGAGAATTCACTCTGTTGAGAAGGAAGACACTGTGATCTTCTTTTCCCAGCAGATTATTTTACTTTGGGAATATGTCAGAGTGGCATGTGTCACATAATAGTATTGTTTATAAGTGTGATATCTATGCTCAACTGCATTGATTTAAGAAGAGATGGTTCCCCTCAGATGTAAGGTAAAATATATACATGTTGTATATATACTGTATATATAGCTTGTCACTTATTAGCTGATAGCTTCTCTCGGCTCATTGTGGAGCATAATAAGAGCCCCTAGGATGTTGAAAGATGGAGATGAAAACCTAGAGGAGACTGTTTTGCAGGTGTATCTGTGTTTGTTTGTGCCTGCATGCACATGTGTGCTCTATGTGTGCACATGCATGGGTCCTCATGCTGGAGTTGCTAGTTATACATGCTAATCCCAGCTACTGGGTGTGTAATTGGACATAACAGGCGTCACTCGGGTGGAGTGGACGAGAAGAGTCAATGTGGTTCCTTGAAGGCCCGGCCAGCTAATTTGCACACAGTGATATTTCCGCGTTGACAACTGGAGGCGAATAAATGAGCTGGGAAAAGGCAGCCAGATGATATGCCACTGCACACCGCTGCTTGATTTGCCACCAGGGCTTCTGCACCCAGGTAGCACAATTACTGCCCATCCTCTCTCCCTAAATTGTGAAGCGGAAGAGAAGTGACACCCATAAGGCGTGCATCACTGTAATCGAATCTAAATGAAGGCTGTGCATAACCAGAGCTCCCACCTGAGACAGTGGGAGAGATGTGACCGCGCCAGCCTGTCAACACCGTGTCAACACACCCGTTCACAGCGCCATCCGCATGCATAATCACACCAATCATTACAGTGTCAATGATGATAATATAAATATAAAGTGGAGGCAGGGAAGAGGAGGAAGAGGAGCGTAGCACATAATGCTGGGCAAAGCCCCAACTTAGAGAGAACAGCGACTGTGACTACAAACAATGTAACAATGGGGAGGGGAAATGTTCAGTTTAATTCAGTTACATTATATCAGGTGATAGGAAGAGCTGTATTAGGGTGAAGATCCCATGTGACCGTTTAGGTTAGGTGTAATTTTTAGCAAACATCAGATTCAAGGTGGCTACAGTCGGAGATGACAAAAATACAGTGCATTCTCATTGGTTCTAAAGTAAATCAATTAAGCTCATATTAGCAATAGTACACTACTGAATGGCCTAGGCGATGTTCAATAATTGACAGAAAAAGTAGCATGTAACATGTTCACAGCTTATATTGATGTACATTGTGACAGCCTCACGTTGAATTGTAATTGGCCTTTTTTTTTTTAACACCACTAGATTGTATGTTACAATCTAAAATAATGAGTTTGTGCATAAAATATGTCTGAATCCTGGTTTGACATGCCTAGACTGTGGCATATATAGCACAGGTCATTGCACATGGTTGTATCTAATAGCTGGTTTGCAAGGTAGCTTGTTACCCCCCAAAATGCTGCACAAAAATGGGGGACTCCTGTCACAAAGCCAATTACTCCTATTGAAATCTATCGGAAAGAGCCGTCACATTCGTGCCTTCAATATTCTTGCTGGTGGTACTTTGCAGTATGTCAGAGCTAGCTAACTTGCTTGCACTGGACAAAGTACAGAAGTACCGTATGTGTCACAAATTCAGCTTGTTTTCACACACAGTTTGGCTAAAAAGGTTGTGTATTACAGATAGAATAGCATGCATTTGTTTATGATGGATGACCCAGGTTTACGGTTGAAAACCAGCTCATTGGTGTTAGACCTGCTGTTGATAAATGCGTGCTGTCCTTGTAAAATATTAAGAAAGACAATAGGTTATGTGAAGCGTCACTTGGACAGAGTAACTGTGTGTGTGCTGCAGTGTGTGTGAGTGTGTGTGTGTGTGTGTGTGTGTGTGTGTGTGTGTGTGTGTGTGTGTGTGTGTGTGTGTGTGTGTGTGTGTGTGTGTGTGTGTGAACTTGGTCCCCATTGCAGGAGTTTAAATCATTGCTTATGTCAGAAGGGACACACTCCATGCCACCCAGCATCATTATCAGCACTTCCTGGTGCCAAAGGGGAAGCATTAAATCCTATCCACCACCTCGGCGATTGAGACTGTCACTGTCATTAACCTGAGGTGACGTCGGTGCAGGCCGCTCAGCCTGTTAGCCGCTATCCCCATTGATATCTACACACAGCTAACCTGCCAGCAACAGAGACGTATGTCTGTATAATGCTCAAGCCTGAAACCAGCCGGTTTCTGTCTCTGACACCTCAGGAGCAAAACTTTACTCCATTCCAGTAAAAGCCAGACTCTATAGTATAGTTACTACTGATGATCTCAGTGAGGAAGAAGTTGCAGGTAGGACATAGTAGGGGTTTCCACAAATCAACACGATCAGGTGTATCCCTCTTTGGTCTTGTAGTACCACTAAATGCATTTAAAATTGTTGTCACAGTTCTCTGACTCTGCAGCCAAAGTGCCAGCTAAATTAATCGAATGCTGTGTAAATGTGAATGTAAATGTATAATAACAATTTGAGATCTCTATGCATTTCCAAGTTTGAAATCAAGGAAGCTAAAACAGACATGAATCGTTGATGATTTAAATTTAACATTTAAAGTGTGTCATCATGTAAATGACCCTCACTGCAATGTTAACGTTACTGTGTTACTTGTCATCCAATAGTGTTTTCCTTGACGTCACCTTTGGAACCCAACAGCGAGGTGCTTCAGTTTTCAGTGTTTTCCTTCCATCCCATCATGCTTGTGTTTCAGTCATCCCACTGGCCTAAACAGTCTCCTCAGTGAGCAATTTCCTCTCCTGTCATGAACACCAGTGGGGGAAGAAAAAAAAGGTATTGACAGCACAGCTCTGGTTAATGTGAGGATAGTGACACCCTGTTTAACAATGGTGTGTCTACTTTGTGCTGCAAGTGTAATACGTGATTTACAGTACTGTTGATTTTATTTTGAGCGATTCAACTGCCTTCTTGGGTGATGATGAAGTAGCAGCACTGGGATAGAGGGAGTCGGCCAGTCTCTTGAGGCTTTGACCGGACATGTTTCCCTCTTTCTTTAGCCCACAATTAGAAGCAATAGTCTCCCACTCCAAGGATGGCTCCCTCTCCTCAGCAGAGATATATTTATCTGAGGATAATTGGCCATTAAATCCTCACTTGACAACTGTGAAAATGCCACCCCAAGAGTAATCTGGCTGCCAGAAAATGACAACGGTTGGCAGAGCTGTCGACTGCTGGGAGCCACATCAGGAATGGATGGATCTATTCCACGCACTCACATCCTTACACATGCACACGAACAGTGCTGGCTGTCCTAATCAAATTCTGTCCGGTTCGCAGGCTTGTGATTTTTTATTTTTTTTAAAGGAAACCCCTCATTATGATCCTTATTAAAAGACAGGTCTCAACACTAAGGATAAAACAGCATCTTTTTAAACCCATCTGTCACTAAAGAAAAATATTATTTTTTTAGCTTTATTTATTTTCATTAACTTTGCAAGCATCCTGCTTTGATCACTTGATCGGGCTACTCTATATTCAATTACGGATGTCGCACTTCTTTGAAAGCCCTTATGTAAAATTGGATTCTTCTTAGCATAGCGTCTGTCTGACTTGAGCTGATCCTTATCATACGGTTCAAAGTATCTGAGCTTACCAGCTTTTTGAGGCTGTCGAAAGCCTGGCCAAGGCAAATGAGAAGACAAGCGTTGCACTATAAATTTCTGTCCTTTTCATCCAAGTGCCTTGGCTGTCTCTCAAGCTGCTAACATGAATCAGACTGAGCAGCAGATACAGTAAGTGTAATTATTCTCAAAGGATGAAGAAAAGACCAGATCTTTGATGGTGTTTCAAATACTGGCCATAGTTACCCCCCTGCTGCACATCTTCCTGTGTGTGTGTGTGTGTGTGTGTGTGTGTGTGTGTGTGTGTGTGTGTGTGTGTGTGTGTGTGTGTGTGTTTCTTTCTCTCCTGTATCAAATCCATACCAGACCACTTCTATCATTTGAAACATTTGTAAGGTTCGAACATTACTTAAGTTGTGTTTGCATAAAGGGAGTCCTTGGAGAGGGTGGAAACAAAAGATTCAGCCAGGTAAGATTTGTGCTCGGGAGAAGGTGGTTAGAGTTTTTGTTTTTCCCTGACATCTTGGATCAGCGTATATAGGGCATTTGCTTGTTTTATTGTCTGGCAGGAAACCGCTGTCCATGACACAGCGGTTGCCATTGGAATGTGAACATTATCTCTCACAGAGGAGGTCGAGGGAGTCTCTTTTTCTTAATCTGGTAAACATGTGTTGGGAATGAAAGGCTGATTGAGTTACTTTATTTGTCCGGTAAAGTGCGCGGCTGTGGCAGTGCGACAAGAGCTTTATAAAACGGACATACATTTATGGCTGTCAAAAGAGTCTTTTTTTACACTTGTCCACTGCAGTGAAAGATTTCTCACTATGGAGAATGAGAATGTCGTGTATCCACTCTGCTCCCGATCTAGGCCAGAGCGTGACTCGGACACTTATAGCACAGCACCTGTGTATGGAGATGTTGCTGCATGGCTTTCAGATAAAGGTAGCGGAGAGAATGGTGAAACCATGCCTTAAGTGTAGCCCGTCCTTTCAGATGTCACTTGTGTTGCAGAGTCAGGGGTTCCTCAAATCACAGCACCCTGCCAGAGCATGTTACAGGAGACACCCATCTCAGATCCCCATCCAAGAAGCTGAGAGCTTTCCCTGATATTACTCAGATGGAACTGGACAACAGGCCACGGATGAAAAGTAATATTACTAATAAAACAGCGAGCAGCAGGGAAAAAAAGGGTGGATTCCGCTCTAAAAGCTCCAGACTGTGTTGTTTATTAATTCAAAACAGTGTTTCAGTTTCACAATCCATGTTATAAAAAATTCCAACATTGGCTTGAGTGCAATCTCATGTTGGAGCGATAATGGGACAGAGAGTACGGAGGTGAATAGAAGGTACGTAGCATAAACTATTCACCAGAGCACATTAGGTAGGAGGAGAGGGAGTGAGAGAAAGCAGTGTTTCTGTATTTCCGTACCTCTACCCACCGGTGACAACACCCAAAACAGACGCACTCTACGTTTTAACAGTTTGTCGAAGAAGCTTTTGTTTGTTCCATTGTTGTTCCGTGTTTCTTTGCCTCTGTTGTTTTTTCTACACCCCTCCTTTCACATCAGTCCTTTACTCTGGAGGCTGCCTCGCCGTTCGCAAACAACAGCACTCTCCCAGTCGGCTCTGTTTGATGACCTACATTACATTCTCTTTGCACGGAGGTACAGCGGGCTTACATGTTGTGTGTGCATAAACTGCAGTGTAAATGACTCGAACAAAAGGGGGGAGCAGCCGTACGGGGATGGAAATGAAAGTGCGTACCATTGTAGGGGACACATTGCATCAAGAGAGCTCAGTGTAGTCTAAACACCGCCGCTGAGGGTTCGTGTCACTAATGATGGCTTGCGCTGGTGCGAAGTGTGTGCGAACATGTTTTATGCGCATGTGTGTGTGCTCATCATGAGTTCGTCCCTCACACATGAAACACAGCCAACGCTCCTCTGGGACCAACTGGCAGCCACTTCCTTCCTCTGGTTTTGACGAGTTATGTGCAATAACAATCCACAGACGTACGGTGTATCTTCTTCCTTTGGGGATTGGTGTGGGAGTCTCAACCCGACGTGCATCTGTAGACGCGATGCACAGAGGATCAGCCCAAATGAGTTTCATCTGGGTGGATGGTGAGCACATTGGACGCGCTTTGATCGCAATGCAAGCGTCCCCACATCATGGTAAAATCATGTACTCACTTCTATTGTATGTACAGAGCATGTGCTTAACAAGCCAGTGTGCCTCTCCTTGCAAAACCACATATGTTCAGCATGGATGAAAAGTCAACTCCGTGATGTTCATCCAACAACAGCCCCTTTGATTACTGCGACTCGAGCATGGGCAATTTCACCATCTGAAACCCTCTGCAGTGTCTCAGAGAGCACCCATGGCACTGGTGCAACGTGTGTAATGTGTCATGTGGACGTCTGTTCGCTTGGAAGTAGAAGCTCAGTTCTGAAAGAGCCATCACACAAATTAAGCCCCTTCGTTTCCCCTCTCCAAAAACTAAAAGTTTTGCTGTTATCCCTCAGAGCAGCACTAAAGCAGAAAGCCAGTTAAGCTCCATTAGGAGCCTGCGCGCTGTGACGATCTCATTGGAAGTGCTGGATGAAAATTGCCCGGATTAATGTGTTAATCCACCTCTTTAAAATGCTAATGTCCATTTTATGCCCATTAAATCTCAGTGTGCGTTTTCTTTGATGCGTGCAATTTCTATCAATTAAACACAGAGGAGTGAAACAGGCAGGAGGGAGATTAGTTCCTCGCTTCAAGCATGAATTTCTCCTTTTGGTTTCATATTTATCTTGAATGTGGAGGGGGGGGGGGGGGTTGGAATGGGTTTTGTGAAATACAGAAGGAGCAATGTGATGATATGAAGAATCCTTGGAGCCCTGCTCGCCTTTCTCATAGCTTATAACAAACCCCCCAAAATCCACTTGTATATGTATGTTTATATGTAAACATATTATTGAAGTGGTTTTTCATTTCAAAACTATCTTTAAAAATGACTTTAAATGTACTCTCTCTATTTTATCTGTTCTCTCTCATCTGATACATTACATAATCATATTTTTACCCTAAAGTCCTTTGTAGTATATTGTTGTTTTATATTGTCGGTTGAGATGAGGGGGGAAAAGTTGCCTATTATACTGACTATCATACTATAATGTATTTTGTAAGATAACCATTAATGTATGTTAACATGTATTGTTGTGTCATTTAGAAGTTGTTTCACTGTCCATAATATTGAATCAAGTGTGTGAACCTATTCAACTATTGGTTTTACTTACTTTGAAATTATCGTCAGTATTTTGCTTTTGCACTCACCCATTGCAAATTCTGGAATATGCAAAATAAGCCTAAATAAATCATACATTCAAAATAAACCTTATAGCAACACTTGTTGAGATTGTAATGGTTTGAGCCAAAGTGCCCCCTTGATTTTCCAATCAAAGATTAAACTACACAATGGCTCACTGCATTTGCAGTATTGTGAACTAGGTGTTTATGACGACATTTCCTGCAATTCCAGACTTTGTTGGGAAGTGAGATCCCAAAACACACCTGCAATTATAGCTCAGCAACATCGGTCTATGGAGTTCTCCTACACGCTTGGCACATGGGAGAAGTTTCAGTTGGTTGCAATCTGTAACCTCGCCACAAGATACTGTCAAATCCTACCTTAAAATGTGATTTAAATGTGTGTGTGTTTTTTTTTCTTCAAATGTATGTGCAAAGAAAGACAATCAAAGACTAAATAGCATGAGGATAAGATATTTGATTTAAGGGATTCCAATGATGTGAGGTTTTTCGAGAAGAGGTGAGAGAATAGAAAGAAATGAGGGAACTATTGACTTGCACCGTGTCTCTAAGTGGCCAGAAGAGGTTAAATCTAAATCTTCTCCAATCAAAGTCTTGGAGATAATAGATGGGAATGGGAATCTAGTTATCGCTGAGGTAAAGTGTGCAACCTATGCCACAGGAGCATATATTGCACCCTGTTAACTAAAATAATGAAGTTCACAGTTCACAAAGTGTAGTTCCCATGAGTGCCTGAGTCACAATACTGTAATATACACACATCAAAGCTTTAGTGATGTGATTCAGAGCTATTGGGCCTGTAACACTGACAAATCCATTTCCAGATTAGTCAGTGTGAAGCTCCAGAAAGCCATGGGTATTGATTATAGACCACAATCACAAATTACCGAGCTGAACATGTGTCTGCAACAGCCTGCAGATAGAATAAGCAGTTTGGATAAAAACGAATTGCGTGGTGAATCCTGTGGAATTTCTCATCCCACAAATGGCGGGATGACTCGCGGATGCCCTCGCTGTTGTGCAAAGCCTTTTAAGACCAGGAGTGACATAGCTTGTCCAATCACAGAGGCCTCTGTGGCTGACCATAAAATGCTTCCAGATTTGTCACACACAGACACACACACACAGACTCATTGTTCAGAGTTAAAATGCTTCCAGTAAACTCGCATTTATCATGTGAGCACTATTTTTGAGGTAGAACGCAAGGAATGATTTATGGAGGCATTTCGACTTTCCTCGCGCTCGCCCTCCATCATGAGCAAAATATGCTGCCGTAAAAGTAAAATACACCCTGTGCTACATGATGAAAATGTACTAACTCATATTTTATTTACTCATGCACTGTGTGACAAGTTGCCGTGTGCCAATGGAAGGCCCGCTGGCTTTTTGGGAGGTCCAGGAACAGATGAATATAGATTATTTTGACGTGGAGATTGTGCAGTCCGTAAAGATGACTGGAGATAAAGCCAAAGCCTTAATCGCTCCTGTTTACAAGAACTCCAAAGCCACTGAGCAACTAGGAAGTGCCTGCACACTGTATTTGGGTGGGGACACCCCCCAAGCTAACCCACTCTCCACCTCCTCATCCGCCACTCATCCCCATCCTTTAATACACATATTAAAATAACTAGACCTCCCACAGGCAGAACGGCCCCTCCCCCAGCATAAGCATATGTGGACTATTCAGTGGGATGGCTAATTTATTAATATCGACCTAATTTTCCGTGATATATCAAATCTCTGCCTCAGTAATCGCGAGCCCCATTTCATTGAGCGAATTAGGTGCCCACTGCTTAGCATGATCAGAGGCCTGGAAAATGAGGCCCGCTCTGGTATTATAGAATGTTCACAGCCTGCTAATGGTTGGGGGATGAAATAGATTTCCACAACATTCATTACAGGTCAGCGACAATGTTGAGCAGCCAAATATAAGTACACGCTCAGCACCGTCATTACAGAGGCCCGTTTAAACAGACATGACGACGATGGCTTGTGTTATGGAGCTCCTGGTGGAGAAGCTCATACTGCTATAGTGTTGCCACTTGACCAGAGACCAGGGTTGGGTGTGATACAATTCATTATACTAAGGAAGATTTTAAAATGTCAAACATAGGGAGCTTCAGAATTTCAGGCATTGAACTTAAACTGTCATCCAAAACCTATGTTGATTAATAATGTATCACATTTATCATTTTTGAAGTGAGCACTAGTTACTGAACATGTCCAACTCTCACACACACACGTTACAATAATGTGATAACATTATTGTAACGTGTTTGTGTGAGAGTTAGAGAGTTAGCTAAGCGGATTATAAAGACTGGAAGAGCGGAAGTAAACCATTAAATGTTTTTTTTTAAATCGGCCTACCAGCAAGCTCAGTCAGCATGTTGTATCTCATTTGTTTTGGAGTAAGACAGGCTAGCTGTTCCCCCCTGCTGCCAGTCTTTATGCTATGCTAGGCTAATTGCCTCCTGGCTCTAACTTATTATTTAACACACAAACATGAAAGGTACCAATCTTTTGAGAATTTATTGATGTCATGAACACCCAAGAAAATAGTTTACAACAATTATTGCACGATGTCCAAACATTTTATCATTCGGCAACATGAAACACTTGATATTATACTATATGGAAAGAATTATGGACTGGCCTCTTCATGTTGCCATTGATCTTTTATAGGATAAGTAGGTTTTGGAAAAGACTCTACAGATAAGTTTCAAGATACCAACAGCAGAGTACACGGCAAGACTGTATCATTTGATACAGCTGGATGGAAAGATGACTGAGAACATCATTCTTTAACATTATTTCGTCTTAACCTCTAATAGAGGATGACAGTAATCTATTCCAAGATCTTGATCAGCGGCCTAAACGCTGGAATCCAGTTAGTGTGGTCTCTCACACATCACGGTGCGCAAACTGAGTGCTGTCCCCTCAGCTTCAGTTTGGACAAATGACCTAAATGCAAAAAGGTAGGCTAAAATGTGAATGTTTTGGTCATGTTAAAAGCAATCATTCTGAAAACTCTGGAAAAACTCTGAGTATATTTCTCTTCACATCTAGCCAAACCTCAGAGACCATTTTTGTGTGGAAACAAACAAAGCCTTCACGTCATTGTCATGTTGTTCTGCTTGTTTTGGGGTTAAGGCTAAATTAGTTGCTGCTGAATTTGAGGTCCCAAGACAGCACGCTCAGACAACGTTTGAGCCACCATTTGTCATTATACAATTTGTCTGTGTTGTTTTCAACAAACAGGAAGTCCCTTAAAACTCGTGGAGAACCTGGCAAGAAATGTGTCTTCTCCAACAGGCTGTTAGAAGACGACTGATGGGATTGGACAGATTCAAGATGGTGCGTTTATATCTGATGGCGGGAACTTTTCCCTCCCAGTTTTTCTGAGAAAGGAGCCAGCACACTTGGACTGCCTGCCAGCCACAATAGCACATGAGAGATCTTTTCCACAACAAAAAAACATTGTCATTCTTGTACTCCTTATGTCTCTGTTTTGTTCTCCTGCAACATAAGCATCCACAAGTTCCAATAACTGAAGCAGAATTTAGTTTTTTTAGATTTCCATTACTTCCCCTCCCTGTCTTCCAGTGGTTCCAGCTGGTGTTGTTGGATTGCATGTTACAGAATGATCCTTAGGGAAGGCATTGTTATGGAAGTTGGGTCTACTGTACTAGAATCTATTCTGACTTCATTCAACAGCCTCCCTGTCTTAACACCACAGCTGTCAGCAGTGTCACTACATGATGAGCCGTGACACCACCGAATCTAGCAACGCTTTGTCACCCTGATACACTTAAGCATTGGTTACAGAGCTCTGGCTCGACAAAGACATGCTGTCAAGTAAGGAAAGACCATTATCTGCAATAGACACAAAAGTACAGGGGATCCCTGCAGACACGGAGATGATTAAGGGCTAAGTGTCATTCTTACTGTCTTGGTGTACTTTTTTAAAGAGCCCTATCTCTTACTGTCCTTCTTACTGTGCGCCTCAGATTTATTGCCCTATCCCTCATGCCTGCTCCGAAGGGCATGAGGACCCTGGCAACCATGTTGGTGTATTATCCTGAATTAACAGGCCTGGTCATACACCACTTCTCCTCAAGAAAGCTAAAGAGAGTAAATCAATGTTTGGATTTACATACATGTGGAAGGGCTATCAGTGATGAGCACGGGGACAGCTATAAGTGTGAGTGGGATTTGCAACGATGGGAAAGTAGTTGAGGAATGCACACACAATAATAGTCTTGGTTCTCGGGTCCAATATGATGGAGCTAAGCCTCGTTGACGCAGGTCTGGCTATTGGTGTCTGATTTCCCAACGGTGATTCCACTAGCATGCCACTAACATTGACAGATTTTGAAAGTGTGATTCCTTCTGGGGCCATGTCATGCTCAATGCATAAGCACTCGAGATACTATGGGGTATTTTGACGAATATATTTGTCTGTATCTTATAGATATCTGGAATATAGCATTACTGGAAACATCAATGCCTTACTAGCATTTTAAGTAATACACATTTTCTTTTACGCAAGGAGTTAAATGAGAAGACCACACTTTGCCCGGTAAATGTGCTACAGCCAGCGGTTGGTTAGCTTAGCACAAAGACTGTAAATAATGGGAAACTACTAGATGGGCTCTGTCCGTAGGTAACAAAAACTCACTAATTACCAAGAAGTGTCAAATTAATATTTCGCGAGAAGCAAGAAATAGTCCGGCATATAACATCCAGTAAAATGGCAAATTTGTCATATTTACACTTTGGTTTTTGTACAGATTAACCAAAAATACATAATGTATGAATTATTGAGCTTTAGCACTGCTGATAGTAGATTTGGTTACATCAGGAAATAGCCATAGCTTGCTGGTTCCCTCAATTTCCAATCTTTGTGCTAAGATAAGCTAACCAGCTGCTAGTGCTAGCCTTATATTTACAGTAACGAGAGTAGTATTGATCTTCTCCTCTCCGCCACAAAGCAAATAAACGTATTTCCCAAAATGTTGAACAATTTCTTAAAAGTGAGATTGATGATTTGCATAACTTGTTCTTGCCTGCCCCAGATTTTGCAGCCAGTGAGTGGGAAATCCTTCCGTAACAAGTCTGCTTCTGCAACCTCTGGGCTACCATAAACCCATCTAACAATCTGAAGAGTGGCATTAGTATTCACAGAGACAGACAGACAATCAGGCTCCAGTTTTATCACTCAGCATTTGTAGGAATCAGATCTGAGACACAGCAGCAGTATCAATAAAAGATCTCATTTCCAGCCGCATGCGAACAACTGTGCCTCTTTCAACCTACACTGTGGGTATCAATTGTGCACTGAATAATGAAAAGCAATTATGTAGCTAAACAAAGCCATGGCAGTAATAGGCTTTTGTTTTATTTTTATCCACAAAATGAAAATAGATTCTGCGGCTGTGTGGTTTTCCTTCTTGAGATCCTGTGGGTCACGCTCAGGACATGCTCTTCCTAGCACCAGTCTGCCGACAGAAATATTCTAATGGAGGTTCCAATCCAGACGAATTAGACGGCAAGTTAGTATGAATTGCGGGGGACAGCGGCAGACAATCTGGCTGAAACGAAGGGGAAACAGAAGTCGGCTGCTTAGATTGTGTCTTGATTAGTTATTTAACAACCAGATTCTCTATCCAATGACCCTGGTAAAGAAGCACAAATTATTTAGCAAGCTGTCACATCAGCGCTTGGTGTGAGGACATGAAGCATGGGCTCTCACTGAGGTATCATAGGAGGCATGTGAACCTCCGCTCAGGCTGTTTTCCGCATGACACACGGCCTTGTGGGTATTGACAGGGTACAGAGGTACAGTTTCTCTCAACGGTCACTCATCCAGCAGCCGGGATCTGATAAGGAGGATAAAATGTACGCCATCGTCATCAACAGTGAATGTTGAGATGCAACAAATGAAGAGTGTCCTTCCAAAATCAGATACCTATCATGTTTGGAAAATGTGACACCAGCTCCTTCAGAACAACTGGTTCCACAGGGTTTAGACAAATGGACTTCACAAACAGGGAGCGGCACAAGTATTTGATGGGCAGATCAGATGCTCTATATATATCGGAGGGGAAATAATGTGCATTTTTAAATACTTTTTCATAAGCAAGTGTGGCTAAAATTAAGCCCTACTCTGCATGGGTGACCATTGTCTTCTTCGGCGTCAGCTAATCATGCGACTGTTCTTTAAATATAAATGTTTCGTGTATAACAATGAAATATGCTGATGTATTTTTGCAGCAGTGTCACCAAGACAAAGTCCTGAACTTAATGACATACAGTGAAATGAGACAGCCACGTCTGACAGCATGATTGTCACCCTGTTATTTCTGTTGCTCTTAAAAAAGCCATATACTTTCCACAGCCACTCAAAATGTGTTATGATTTCGGAGCGTGCCAGACAGAGAGAGAGGGAGAGAGAGAGTGAGAAAGAGAGGTTGGTTCAAGAGGGAGGGGACAGACTGTTTGCGTACACACATGCAGGTGTATGTGTGTTTGTACACTGTGCATGTGATAGGGAGTTAGCCTTGATCTTGTTAGTGGTGATTGGGGTCTCTGTGAGACCTCACACACCGGGCTGTGGGTGTAATTGCCCCTGGCAGGCCGGCCTGTAACCATGTGGAAGCTTAGGAAAGAGGAATGGGGAGGAGAGTACGGGGCCTTTGTTTGTGGCTGCAGCCGCCACATGTCTGCCTGTGTGGCAGTGCCGAGCTCGCGGGTGTGGAGGTTTGGCTTTGGGGAGATGATTGTTATAGCACTGGTGTTGGCTTTAAAAATGCCTATTTAATGGGAATGCATTTCACAGGCAAGAGCAGCGATGTCTGGGAAGCCGACATCACAGCAGCAGGGGCACAGAAGTTCAGCATGTGCCTGCGTCGGGAGACGCTTCATTTGTGGAAACAGCCTGCCATCTGCTGCTGGACACAAGAATAACAGACAGGGTCTTGAGATGCGCTCCAGATTCGTGTTTGAATCTAGTATTCTATGACAGATATGCAATGTCTGCATGTAAAAGAGAGAAAATAAATGAGAGCATGTAAAATTACCCCTGCACATTATATTCACACACTCCGTAACATCTCTGAAAGTTAAAAAAAATATTTTGGAGGTTATTATATTTAATTTAAAAATATTTGGATCAAATCACTTATTTTTTTCCCAAACGTATGTCTTTCCACACATTAATTCTACATGTAAACAAACATGATTGATGCATATGTCATCAGTCGTGTAACTGTGGTTGTAAAGTAGCTTAATTAAAGATCCATTCAATACATGACCTTTTCCACTTACCTCAAGCTCTTTCAATGCTTTTTCTTAATGAACAAATGAATTATGCAGTAACCTAGGCTCAGCCAACAAAAGGCATTTGCTGCCTAATGTGTTTGCCTAAATAGCAGCGAAGAGCAGGCCTACCTTTTAAGTGGATAAGGTACCTCTGTTCGGCTTGCGGTAAGTGTCTAGTTTAATTTAATTCAATAATCCTGATAAATGAAATAAATCCCTTTTGGGACATCCATTCCTTGAGTAGTGAGATAATATAAAATGAGGTTCACAGAGAAAAAATTAGAACATTATGGTTGATTGAGCTTTTACAAAAAGCTGAAATATTAATACAGAGATCTTCTTTATGTTTATAATTTTGCAATAATGAATGAAGGCATCCAAGTGGAAAACAATCAGCGCTCGAAATGGATGACAGTGATTGTGAGGCTTAGTGAAAGAATGCATTAGCATTTTCACACACTCCCAATGCAAATTGTTTCACTTAAACTTTTTAAATACCATTTTGTGTTCTGACTTAATTTTAATAAGTTTCCAGATAAGGAAGCATAAGCATTGGCTTGAAAGGCAGATCGTGAGTCTCTGCAACACATTTATTCACTTTTTGATTCATGAGAGGAATGGGGAAAATTGAAAAGAATGAAAGAACATGATCTTCTCTGAGAAATAATACATTTTGTGCTGAATCGAGATTATTTGAATATAATAAGAATATCCATATCAAACATTAATTTGAATTCAATATAGATGCTTGTATAATTAAATGCACCACTCTGCACAAATTAAAACGGGCCTTTCTGGAGGCTGGCGTTGCTTTTATTGAAAGTGTTTTACTTACAGCCATTCAGTTTTGCTTGGTCTGAAATCCATTTGGTAAACATGTTTTGTACTATATGTATTTATCATATTAATTAGCCAAACTAACTTTGTTTGTTTATGACTCAGCTAAATTATTTTCAGCATAGACCCAAGCACATAAATACGATATATAGTTCTTCAGGAAAGGTAACTTAAATAAAAAACTATTACCTGTATTTGTCGATAACAAAGGCAGGGTGCATTTAAGTATACATTTATCTTGTAGAAGCAATAAATGAATGGGCTTAGAGTCGCCGATATTTAAACCCACACAGCAAAATCTTTGGATTATTTTGTAAACCTCAAGAGGATTTCAATTCCTTAACTGTGTGTTCTAGTCTTCGAAAACCTGCCGGAAATCTCCCTCTAAATAATGGACCTACTGTCAGTCTAATTCTGCTGTTATTCTGCTTCACCTGTGTATTACCAGTGTACTGTTTTTATTTAACCCCCCCACGCAGACTTATCACTTGGTTGCGGCAACTGCAGCCTCTTGTAAGTCAAATTGATTGAGTCGTCCTTGAACATCTGTTGTTCAGCCAAGCCTCAAAGGTAATCTCGCTAATGGCCCTCTAAGCTATCCACATAAACACACACACATAAATAAAGAATGTTTCCAAAGAGATTTGGTCATTGACTTGCTGCTAATCAATTCTGCAGCTGCATCTGTTGATGAAGGTTTGGGAAGTACAGAGCAAGAAATATGTAGCGATCAATGCCTGGCACTACACCGGCTTGGCAATGAGTGACAGTCACAGCTCCACCGGGAGTCAACATTTACACGCAGATGAACCGGGCCCGCTGGGTGTCTTGGCAAAAGGCTGCTGCAACACGCACACAAGAGTGAAACATTGACCAACAGAATGTTGTCCATCAACGACACAAGATGGGACATTACGGGCTCGCGTGATGCGCAGTCAATAAAGTGAAGAAGTGCCGTTCCACAATTTGAGCTCTGGCACAGACTGATATGACTGCTGTTGGATGAATGCCACCTCGAGAAAGCTGGTTTCAAGGTTTTTTTTTTGTTTATTTTAAAAGGGAAAAACGGCTTTTCAAATGGCCAGGTACATTATTTATATTTCGTCATTGGCTTAAGATAACTTTTATGTTGTTGGGGCTTTCTTATTGTATCCAGGATGTACACGTTCAGCTCAACAAGGGGGCAGAAATTATGCTTTCCAAAACTGAACAACATGCTAAACAAAGGCTGAGTACAGTATAGGGGCATCAACATGTTAATAATCACATCATTGTTGTGTGGACAGAAGTAGCCGATGGCATGGCGTTCTACTTTTGACCAAGCGCGAAAGGGCCAAAACGTACCAGCTGCCTCAACACGACACTCGTAGGGAGGGAGTTGGAAATTACAGCTCAAGAAATATCTGACAGATCAAGCTGGGTTTTTTTGGATAACTCCTGCTGCCAAGCAATATTCATAAATTTAATTTCCAATCTGCTCTCCTTTTATTAGTTTGGGTGTTATTAAATGAGATTGCTTCATCTTAATATATTTCCAGGGCCTGCGAATGTGGCTAGGAGCTGATATTCAAATTCAATAACATGGCCTGTACTTGGTGCATGGCACTAATAAATGCCAACGTATGATGCATATAAGGACGGGGCTCAGCGTGGAAGTCGCAGCGGGCAATAATAATGCTGTGAATGTCGTTCAGAAGTGAGATATGCTTCTCTCCAGCCCTGTACTCCGCTGCTCATATGCCTGAAGAAGCCCAGGTGACCTACATACAGAGATAGGCAGGTTGGGTGTGCTGAAGAGAGGTGAGGCGGCTGTTCATATTTCCATGTATTTTATTAACTAGACTCGACAAATCCCCGAAGAATGTAGACACTAGCTTTGGTACTGTACGTCAGAGAGAGAACTGTGTTCATCACAACTATTTGACTGACCTTTAACCTCTCCATTGAACACTGGAGGAGGCTGACCTGTTAGATTCATCTTTGAACAGACATCTGTATTGTTTGGTGTAGGAGAGAGATAAACAAATGATCACGGGACTACAGTATGTAGTACTAGCGCCTGGTTGCAGTTTCTCAACCTCTCGGCCTCTGCAGGGTTGAAACTTGGCGTCCCAACCTTTTTCTTATTTTATCGCTGTAACCTGACAACTGCTTTTGCAAAGATTGCAGCTTAGGAAGCTTAGCTGCAGCAGCAAGTGACCTTTACTTTTATTATGAATATTTCTATTTCCTCGTTATTATAGAGTGAAATCTATGCATATGATCAGCACAATGGATTTCTTTTTCATTAGTTGTGTAAAATGCCACTCAGTGAATGGAGGGGCAGTCGGGGCTGCCCGCCAGATTGCCCCTTTCCCCCAGTGGAGGGATCTGACAATTGGAATTAATATGCGTGGAGCTTTACCTCTCCATTTGTTGGCTGAGGTTTTCCAGGAAACTTTATCAGGGGTAACATTATCAAGAGCTTTGCCAAGAGCTTCTTCATCATGCTCACATCCGAGCCTGCCCAACACTTGTCACTGTCAATCACAAGGTGATAATACACCGATGATTCTCTCATTTGGTTTAATAAAATCTCCAGGCTTATTTGAACTGCAGTCATTACAGCAAATAATTGCTGCATTGAGGTTTTAGCCAGGCCATAGCCTCAGGGATAAGGAAATACTATTGCTATATGAAAGATTTGGCTGATGTTTTTTGCATTCTTTACTCCCCAGTTGTTCATATTTCTAAAATGAATATTACATTTGAATCTAGATTTGGCTTTCTTTATTCAAACTAACGTTGTTATTACATATTATCTGGATGTGGAATCATCTTTTTTCACTTTTTTATGTCTGTGCTGTGAAGACAGGTTTCACCGGGGACTGCCAATTGTAATTTTTAACTGTCATTTAAACCCAATTGTAGACCTGAATCAGTGGGCCTAAAAGTCTCTGAAGAGATGGACTGACAGAAGGGAACATATTTCATGTTAAATTTGAATTCCAGCTGAAGGCATGCAGCTGGAAAATGCTCCTGAAACCACTATATATAAATCTTTCCGACAGGAAAAATCAGACAATAAAAATATCCCATTACATCATTGATCTACATTGCAAATATAAAAAAAAGGATCTGATGCTGATATGATGCTCACTATTAAAATATGTGCAGTAGATTTGCCGTAGTCTCTGTCAATACAGAGTTTTATTAAATAATCTTCACTGCTTATATATATATATATATATATATATATTATAATTTAAATAAAGCTTAATGCCTGGGAAGGATATGTTATTTGACCTCCCCAAAAATAGCAATTGCTGTAAAATTTCAAGTAGAAAAGAAACCCAGCTCCAACGGTTCACATATTCAATTAGTTAATCCAATCTCCCCACTTTAATTACATTCATTACTGTATTTGTTTGACCAAACAAGGTCACAATAGTTGATTAGATAAAGAATCAATGGCAAAGACAAAAAAACTAATTAAAAAAGCAATGGTGTGAATATTTGCACCCTTGTTTGTGTCAGACAGTTTATCTCAATGTCGATGAAGGCAAACCAGGCATAAACTTATTTGTTTTGAGGTGATCTTTGATTTGTACATGTCAAAAGAGTGATG
Organism: Myoxocephalus aenaeus; assembly: GCA_038501785.1. NCBI lineage: Eukaryota > Metazoa > Chordata > Actinopteri > Perciformes > Cottidae > Myoxocephalus > Myoxocephalus aenaeus. Next base: position 3,354,987 of record JBAMJR010000151.1, on the reverse strand, counting down.
GTGACCTTGCACTGTTGGCTGCCCCAATGAAGCAGCAGGACACTAATTACCTTTGTCAGTGAAGTGTACTTGGAACAATATACAATCAGATAACAATAATGGAGTCAATAATTTGTATTTACTCTGAAACTTGGACAACGTAATTTCTCCCAATTAATGCAGTCACCCATGCATTAAATTAGGTTTTTTTTTTCATCACCCAGAAAAAATAATTAGGGGTAATTGTTAGGAAATCAATCAATCAGTAGAATGAACGGCCAATGAAGCGTGGTCAAAACTAAAGAAATGTGTGACACAGATGGCTTGGATGCGTCTTACCCTCAAGGGACTTTGGCTGTGCAGTAGTACACTGACACATTCAAATTAGGGCAATAGAAAAGTATTATTTTCATATCTATCAGAGTGCCCTAAGGACATTTTGGGGAAACAGATCAAAGACATTGATCTCATGATCTGGAGAAAAAAAAAAACTCCTTTCATACAAGACAAATAACATTTCCTATTTGGACTTAATAGGGATAAGCGATAATATATTTCACTTTAAAATAAAGTTAAATGTGTAACAGTAGCTCTACGAACAATATTTATTTAACCTTTAATGTAGACATAACTGACTGATAAAAGATGAAATATTTCAAACGTGAACGGGTCAATACAATTTGGGGGAAATAAATTAGCTATTAAAAAAACGAACGGAACTTAACTTTTTCAAAGCAACTTAATTAAACCAGTCAACATGACAGGGCGACTGCAAGGGTATGGACCTTTAAGTAAAAATAATTAACAGGAGGATCACCTGATACTATGAAAACATATCGACTTACAAGAGTAAGATGAATTAAAATTAATCATAAACGAACGTCTGGATAATAGACATTAATATTATTTTTCACAGCAGACATCTTGACATGGTAGGAAAAGGACAGGTGTGATCATCAACAACTACTACATTCCACTCTAGCTCTAGCTACTTTCAATGACCCTCGCATTAGTTCCACCTGTGCTTTGTCTGATAAGTCAAATCTCTGCTGTTCAAAATGTCCATTAATTTGAAAATAAAATGAAACACAAATGTAATCATTGTATCATTCTGTCTTTCATCTTTCACAAAAGAAAAACAGAGCGTCCGTACTTACGGTTTGATTGACAGCAAACCGTGGTTACATCCGCTACTTTTTTCGGTCACGTGATGGAAACGCCATCAAATCAAATAGGAGATGTTTATCCTGTAGACCAATAGGAATCCGTAACTGTACACCAAAACGCCCCCTCACTACGTTATATGAACTCTGGTTTCCGTGTCTGTCAAATTATTTAGCTAGCCAATGTTAGCTAGTTAGCCGGTATGACACTTAAAGGAATGACGAACAGCTGAGCGGTTTCAGCGAAAATTACCACGCGAGACACGTGAACGTCTCTGTTGAAAGAGTATTTTACAATTCTCTGGAAAATACGGTGAGCTACATCACTATTTTGTTATTCTCGCAAGGGTTAAAATGAAAGGAATAACGTCAATTTGTTGGCAACGCTAAACGTAGCATTGAAAGCAAATGGTAAATATACTGTTAACCTTAAATTAGTTCAGGAAAACGGGCGTGACAATGTTTCCGTGTGTGGACATGAACTAGTCTTAGAGTTTGAAAGAGTATTTAGTTAAATTTTAAGCTATAAGCTAACGTTAAGTTACGTCAGATACTTAATGTCGGTCTGTAAGGTTTGCTAACGTAACGTTAGCACTGTTATGGCGAATGATACGACAACTCTATATCCTGTCAGAAATGCCACGATATTAATAGCAGATTGTATTGAAATTTAAACATGGGTATCTAGTGTTGCCACCCTACGACAACCTATACCAGTTAACCCAACTACACAACCGACTTTTCAAACGTCGATGGCTTACAACTGCTAGCATACTTCATGAAACAGCCAAGTTAGCATACAGCTAAGCTAACCCAAACAATCCCTTACTTCACATCTTCACTGAGTCAACATCATTGTACTCCATCGGCACTAACCTTAAGACAGTTTGAGATCAACTGTCAAATTGCTATTATATATTGCTATAGTGTTAGCAAGATGAGGTGTGTGTGTGTGTGTGTGTGTTTTACAAGTTGTTTGTGTGTATTGGACCTGAACTGCAGCAGCAGTCATTTGTTTATAGTGTCTTTCTTTCCCCATCACAGTAGCGGATGGCCCGGACAGCACTTGTCCTGGGACCTACATAGAAAGAGAGGCACCTTTCTGAACCTCTGAATGAGTAATGAACTTAAACCCCTTCTGGAGCATGTCTGCCAATACAAGTCGTAAGGTAAAGTTAAACACATTGAACTATGAACATTTTAGCATGCTTATGAAACCCAGGTGAGGAATGGAGGCAAACGATGTACCTTGAGCATGTGTGTGACGTGCGTTATTTTTTCCCCCCTGCCTAGTCAAAGGAACATTTCAAACATTATGTGGTCAAGTCTGACTTGAATGAATGCAGGGGCTAAATCTGTTGCACACTCAGGACACTATTCACAGCAAACATTCCTGGCATACTAGTTGTATTCATCATCGTTCGTTGTGGCTTCCTGATGCTGTTTGCTTGACGTGTACAGTGACACTGTACTGTAACTACTCATATCATTCTGAACAGCATCAGTAAGAAACCAAGATGGCTGTACTTGGAAGTGCTTGCTCTCCTTTAGACATTGCTTCCTGATAAGCTGCAAGCTAGACTAGATGGGCAGTGTAACCTGAGATGTTGGTCAACCGCATATGGTTAACTGGTCAACCGCATAATTATATTCTTCCCTAATCTGGCTCTAAAGACTTTCATTCTGCCTGTTTATTCACATGGCTTGATTATTATTATTTTTTTATTTTATTTTTTTACAGCTGATGTGTTGACATTATTGTTATATTTGTCATACAGCAGAGAACTGAGGGCGAGGATCAGAGTGGGCACAGTGAGCAGAGAGCCAGCCCAGCCCGGCTGACCTTTGGCAAAAAGCAGCTTCCACCCATTCCTAAGAATGCAGCGCCCATTACCAAGCCTGTGTCAACGGGCACCCCAGCCCCATCAGCCAATGGCACACATGCTTCATATGGTCCCTTTTACTTGGAGTACTCTCTGCTGGCTGAGTTGTAAGTATTGGACTACTGTCGGAATAAAAGGTTCACTGTATTCTGTGTTCCTTTTCTAAAATATGTTGTTAGCACTTGCTTTTAAAACGCCTGGGCATAGTCTGTATTAAAGTTTGAAGCCCAAGAAGAAAATATGTTCCATGCATGTTTCTCTTACTTTTGTATTGACCTGACTTCTTGCCATGTGACCTACAGCACATTGGTGATTAAGCAGAAACTCCCTGGAATTTATGTCCAGCCATCCTACAAATCGGCACTAAGTAAGGACCTTCTTTTTTATGTTCATGCCTTTTTCATATTTACACTAATCAAATGTGGCTACTTGTGGATTCTTTCTTGAATGCTCAACATCTACTTAGAAAAATTATAACTAATTTAAAACGAAGCGATTTGTTTATCGACAGTGGCTGTTTCTGCATGCCTGTGTTGATGGAAATAAAGATTCTGAAATACCATGTCTCTCACTGTTTAGTGTGGTTTGGGGTCATATTCATCAGACATGGCTTGTACCAGGATGGAGTCTTCAAGTTCACTGTGTATATTCCAGATAATTATCCAGATGGAGAGTGTCCTGTAAGTATATTGTACTATTTTTTTTTTTTTATGGTTTACTGTTTACAAACAAATATATATTACATTACATGTCATTTAGCTGACGCATTTATCCAAAGCGACTTACAATAGTGCATTCAATCATGAGTACAAACTCAGAACAACAAGAATCAATAATCAATAATCACTAAAGTACAGTTTCTTCAATAGAGTTAAATTACAAAAATTACAGAAAATTACAAAAGTGCTATCAATAAGAGACATCAAAGTGCTACTAGAGTGCTAGTACAGTGCTACCTTCCTTATTCCTTATATATTTTGTAGCAGGAAAGGGATTCTTGTTTGCATCAATCGTGTAGTATATGTGCAAATGGTGTCGATTTTTCCAGGTCGGCAACTCTTGTCAGTCGTAACAAGCGACGGTTGACAAGTGATCTTGGTGAACACTAAAAAATGTCGATCTAAAACTTGAGGCAAGCCCTCAACAATCTCTTCCTTGTGCTTTGTTTCAGAAATTAGTATTTGACATCCCAGTCTTCCATCCTCTTGTTGACCCCGTTTCTGGAGAACTTGATGTCAGAAGAGCTTTCACCAAATGGAGGTATGCTCTCTACTTTTACACATTTGGTATATTTTTCAAACATGAGTATTTAAAATAACTCTGAAAGGAAGGGCTTTTTTAAGATTACATTTTAGGTAGAAGAAAATTGTGAAAACAAATTTAGAATGGTGTTCAAATGGGAGTTAGAAATTATTGAAATATCCCTCTTTAGTTCATATTTTAACACAAGGTTATCAGGGTACCCGCGAGGTCTTAAAAACTTGAAAAAGTCTTAAATTTAGTATTCATAATTTAAGGCCTTAAAAAGGTATTACATTTTGTCAACAGGTCTTAAATTTCGTTCATCAAGTCTTAATTTTTACCCCCTTCCTTATTTGATACGGCGCCACAACATTTGTTTATTGTTCGTTGTTACAACGAATCTTAGTACACCCAAACGTCGCATCCAAAATATCAGGCAACCTGTATATGGCTCTGAACTGGCTGAGACGCTGTAGAGTTTAACAGCTGATCGCGCGCTGATCGCGCGCCACCCCCCTCCCCAAGCGCTAACTAGCGCTAACTAGCGCTAACTAGCGCTAACTAGCGCGCTCGCAGGTTTGCATCGAGCTACGCGAACCTGCTTTCCCGTTTCCATCGCGTGTCTCACCAGCAGGGTCAGATGCACTTGCCAGTAGTGTTACAGAGTCCACAGTCCTCCAGCTAAAGATTTTTCTTCTCTGTAAATTAAAGGGTTCTTCCCCAGGTAGCCAAAATGACCTTGTCCGGATCCGGCTTAAGCTAGACACGCCGGAAGAAACATGTCCGGCCCGGGTCCCGTTGCCGATTCTGCTGAGACTCGGCATGAATGACGCCCCAGAATCGGACCGAATACACTTGCCCGATTCCGGCGGCCGTCACTGCCGTCACTCGGCCGTAATTGAAACTAACCTGGGGCCAGCACTGGCCTGAAGGCGGCACTACAGAAAACACGTCGCCAGGGTCCGGTTGCCGACTCAGCGAAGTCTCAGAATGACGCCCCAGAATCGAGTTGAATATATTCATTATGACACAAAAACAATACTTTACTTACTAAATTAAGCCTATCAAGATCCCATTGTTTGGTAACACAAGCAGTCCAACAAATGCCAAATAAGATAACATTTTATGTATAATAATATATGATAAGAAAATATTGTTCATTAAAAAAAATTATTGTTCATTATTATATAACAATACAATAAAATAAGACACGTAGACCAAAATGTTAGAGTACATTTAAATGAACTGAATGCACACAGGGTCAAATTAAATTACATTCAAAATAGACTAACTAAACACGAAGACCACCGTCTGTTGTACTACAACCGCACACAGGTGCACCCACAGACATATCCACACACACACACACACACATACACCCCTCACAGTTATTGTTTTAAATGGTTCTGTCTTATGATTAAAGTTATTTGATTGATTGATTTCCTATTTTTTTCATTCATACGCATATCAGGAAAGGTGCGATGTTGGTCTTAAATTTCATTTAAAGTGGTCTTGAAAAGGTCTTAAAAAGTCTTAAATTTGAGATGAAAAATCCTGGGGGTACCCTGGTTATGAATGTAACTACAATTCTATGATGGCAGGGTGTTTACTTCTCGTGGTGGTTGTTAATGCGCATTAATTGTTGGATGCCTGGTGTAGCGTCCGGAAGAACTTAGTCAAACAACTTCTCTCGTTCTCTGAATTTATTTTCCTTGATCACAAGTAGAGTAACAAGCGCTGCAATCGCGATAGCAGGGAGTCGTCCAGTCAACACGCAGGTTGACCGTCCAAAAAAACACCCCGAACAGCCGGAAGTTCGGCTCTTTAATACACGGTTTTCCGTCATGAACATCTAACATTTCTATTGGCTCTAACCTTTCTAAGAGGAGGAGATTCGCGTCCTCATCTATTCTCACAGGGCTGGAACGTGCAACGACCAGTCTGCTTCCCTTATTTCACAGGTGTGAGTGTTGTGGTGCAGAGCGTGGAACCTTGAGGAACAGACAACCGGACAGTTCTCACAGAAACTTCTCACAGAAAGTATTTGTTAAACTGACCTCGCACAACCTGAACTCTAATAGACAGAAGAATAATGAAATGAAGAATATCTACAGAATATAACGATTTATATTATCATGGTCTACAAAATGGAGCGTATCTTTTCTCATCAAAAAGGGGATCATTAAGTGATGTCATGCATCCATATTAATTATGTTGTCTACTCCTTGTATTGTGTCCTTGTAGACGGAATCACAACCACATTTGGCAAGTCTTGATGTACGCACGTACAATTTTCTACAAGATCAATACCACGGAACCACTCAACCCAGAAGCGGCTGTGCTGTGAGTGTCTCTGCCTCCTTTCACTTGTTTTTATCCTAATTTAGGAAATTAACATACTTACCCTGTAGTGCCGTGGGATGTAGACGAAGAATACCCTTTTTTTTTTCTTTTTCGTTTTGTAATATTTTCTTGGAACAATATTTGCATTTTTTTCTGAAAGGCCTCTGTAAAAGGTTTTCCTTTACAATCAGAACATGCTAATCAATTAACACACCTTTATTCAACAGACCAGGAGTTATTTAATGGTTGACTATTAAGAATGTTTTATATTATTTAGGTTGACTAGAATTAAAATGCAGATTTACTCAGTTTATTGGTTCTTTAGCCACTGACAAAACTGAGTATAAAGCAGTTTGTATGCAACCAAGTTCTGACTAAATGGCTCTATTGCATAAGAAAGTATTGTTACATTGAAGCAAGTTGTTAATCACAACATGGAGGATATCTTTCCTGCTTCCTCTCAAGACCTTTTTCATGGCAAGACATTTTACTTGTCTGAGCAGGTTGAGAACAGGTGAATAAAATTGTATTAATGATTGCTCAGTACCATCAAGTGAGCCAGCGTTCACAATACCAGGACTTAGGAACTAGCTCACCTAAATGGAATACTGTCGTCGCTAATATTCTCGATTACACCTGTGATTTTCCTGATGACATGCCAAAACGTCTGCTGTGATGTAACCAAAAGTGCCAGTTTATTAGGTACACCTCGCTTAAATGAATGTAGTCCAATACAACAGTCCGACAATACATCATACCTTCATGATGGTTATAATTGTCAGTTTTTGCTCAAACTGTTTGAGAAGTTTTCATTCAACTGTACAGTCATTTGAGACTACAGTTTGTGATGCTGGTGTTATAGAGTTGTTTCTGTTATTTAGCCTTCCCCATTGACGTAAATGGAATTGAAAGAAATACAATTATACAGCAGCGCCACGCATGCTTTTTACATAGAAAGTGAAATTAACCAGATATATCATGACTTGTGTACAGGCATTTGGCATGAGATGCTCTAATAAAAAGGGACCAGGAACTCGACAGTCTTCACGTGCTTGGTAGCCGGTTCGATCCCCAGTCCCCCCATAGCTCACATGTCGAAGTGTCCCTGAGCAAGACACTGAACCCTAAAATTGCTCCCCGGGCGCCGCTCAGGGCAGCCCACTGCTCCCTAAGATATTAAGGATGGGTTAAATGCAGAGGACAAATTTCATGTATGTATGTACTATGACAATAAAACACGGTTTTCGTTTTGTCACGCTGTGTTTCTTGCCACACGGCAACGAATATGTTTGGATTTTCTTTCGGCTTTGGTTATAACCCATTACTTTTTTTAATGTTTTTATTTCAGATATGAAAAGGATGTGCAGTTGTTCAAAAGCAAAGTGGTGGATAGTGTGAAATTATGCAACAGTCATCTTTTTGACCAGCCCAAGATGGATGATCCGTACGCAATAAGGTTGGTAAACTGTCATTTTAAAATGTTCACATTCCACAACAGTAAAACACACCCTGTAAAGCTCACATTGCGACTCTGTATCCATTTGACAGTTTTTCTCCGTGGAACCCAGCTGTTCACGAGGAAGCAAAAGAGCGGATGTTCACATACAAAGTACGTCTTTTAATTATAATTTTTTTACAAGAGTTGACTGTCTCAAAGGTTTTATGGTCGCATGTGAACAAGAGAGTGCCGTCTACTGCAGTTCTCACAGAATTAAGCTACAGCATGAGCTATACGCATTCTGATTGGTTGGATCTGTTCAAATTGCGTAACTGTTATTTTGCCTTTGTTGCTCTAGAGACGGCCTGACGATCACCACAAGGGAACACAGGTATCCGGGCTGTCTTGGGTGAAGCCTGGATCGACGCAGCCCTTCAGCAAAGATGACGGTCCTCCCCAGAGCTGAGCCTGCAGTGGCGGTGCAGCGGCCACTAGAGGGCGGCCCATGCACCAGATACATCGGCTTGCCTCAGCTGTTTTTGTGAATTGGATCCTTGAAACAGTTGGGAGAACTTAATGTTAAATCTCCACGTTATTTTTCAGCTTTAAAGGCTTTGTAGGCGTCTCCTCGAACAGCTTTAGAATAAGGAAACAAAGTTTGTATTATATGTAAATCGACGATGACAAATGGATGTCCCAGCAACCTCATTTAGGCTGTGATGCAATCAAAGAGCTTTGTCAATTAGATTTTCAGAACCATGCACATCTTGGGCTAGGTGATACAACATACTGTCCCAAAAAGGAGCTGAAAAATATGAGCAAAGCACTTCATATGGTAAGTATAGTGGACTATGTGATCTCTACCACTTAAATTGGTTCAGGACTGTTTTATTCGTCAGACTTGGAATGTTGTCAGTCACAGCTGTGTGACTGAAACCTCATGAGCACCACCCCCCTCATTAACCAATTAGTGACATGATATGTTTTATATTTGTTTCTTATTGGACAATGATTTATTCTTAATCCCACTGTGTAAACTATTTTATTTTATATATATATATATATATATATATACCAGTGCTTCAAACCAAATTTATATAATATTGTTTGAGGTCAAAGTTGATATCTCAATTAGCTGTATGATTATGGCCTAAAAGTCCACTCATTCACATCTTTCATTAGTTACGTTGCCTACGAGCTGATGAAGTGGGAGAATCCGACTGTATGTTATAGTTTAAAGACATTCAGCTGTGGGCCACAGAACCACTTGGTTGGGTTGAGCAAAAGATTGTGTTTTTGGGTACGTTCTTTGACAATAATCCTTTTATTTTATATATATATATATATTAGTGCAGAGGAGGCAAATATGGTTTTAAATGAGATGCTAAGTAACTAAACTCATGTATTTCATTTTGTCTGGTTTTAAATCATTTTTTATGTTTTCTGTACCTTTTGGCGGTTGGTTATTAAAGGTCTGGGTTGTAAATAATGGATGCTGTGCTTAAGATTTGACTTTTGGAGAACTGTGTGCATTGATGCTTAGATTTTCTAAGTTGATTTCTTTGTTTTTTCTTTGCAAATGTTACTTAAGCTTCCTTATCGAAACTCTCATCACAAGTTAAAACGTTATTGCAGGATTACCACATAAGTCTGAAGGAAAATCAAATGTATTTTGATAAGGTTTAGTTATTAACTAGTTTCTAACTACCACAGACTTGAGTTTTGTCCAGTTCCAAAAAATACACCTTTTCCAGCGTGCCAGATAAATGTTGTGTTTTATGTAATGTCTTCATCTGTAAAGGGCTCTGGCTTAATCGTTAGTAATAATGCCCAAACACTTTCAATATGCAAATAGTAAAATTTAGGGTGTGGGAAGAGGATGGTATTTTTAAAATGTGTGGGAACCCCAGGAGGAAATGACAGATATGGTGCTGAAACCCGTGAGATCTATTTATAGCTGCTGTGAAAACGGGACGTGATAAAGGTTTGGTGTACTTCACACACTGACATTTGGGCTTTAGACCTATTCCAACGTGTGAGTTTCAATGTTTTCCATATGGACCCGTTCCTGCTCCAGCTTATGAAAGGCATTGATGCATAAATGACATGAGGTTTAAAGGCTTTTCTTTTGAAATCAATAAACTGATCAAACAATTTGAATTGTTGTTTTTGCACTGGGGGGGATCTGGTTTTATTTACAGCAAGCAAATGAAAATGCATGATGCAGAATAAACATACACTGTTCAGACATTTCTGGAATGAGGGTAGTAATGCATATTTAAAGTACATTAGTGTATGATCTACATGAGTGATGTTTCACTTGTAAACATTTGTACAATCGCAAGGCACGTTTATTTGTATAGCACTTGTATAACAAGGTGATTTAAAGTGCTTCACATAAAACCATTAAAAGCCTCAAAACATAATGCAGAAGAAAACAAGATTTAAAAACAATTAAGAACATTCATTAAAACATTAAAAACAGAGAAGCAAAACAATAGAATAAAAGTTACAGTGCAGTAGTGAGATGCAGCAATTTAATCTGGTTCAATTAAAGGCAACAGCAAACAGAAACGTCTTCGATCTGGATTTAAAGGAGCTGAGGGTCTCAGCAGACCTGCAGCTTTCAGGGACCTTGTTCCAGATATGTGGAGCAGAAAAGATGAACGCTGCTTCTCCATGTTAAGTTCTGACTCTTGGAACAGAAAGTAGACCCGTCCCAGACGACCTGGGTCACTACTGTCACACAATGTTCCCCCATATTCAATTCCACAATTAGGCTACTTAAGACTGTTGAATGATGGGCACGAGACTGTTTTAATGAATACATTATTGCAGAATACTGGGATCACTGGCAAAATCAGTGACATTTATGTGAAATGTCACGAATTGTATAAAGCCAATATGGGCACACTATTGAGGTACAAGTACAATAGTGAGGAAAAGACTTGATTTCGGGCCGTATGTAGCCCAGTCAGCCACCAGAGGTCAATATGTGCCCGCGGTGGAAAGCAGCGCTCCCACCCCATGTCCTCTCAGCGTTGTGGAGAGGCTCCGGTGCATGTGCGAAAGTGAAACCCCTCCGGATTGGCTCTGGCTTGTGCGCGGCCATCTTATGCACTCTGTCAACATGGGCACTTTACGCACGAAACCCCGATTTAATCAGCCACTCGCTGGAGCCGGTTGGCCGCGGCGCCGCACCGAAAGCGCTCGCGCCGCGGGAACCGGGTTTTAATTCCACGCGGAAAGGTGAAATGGACCCAATTGCCGGCGCGCCAATCAGAGAGGAGCTGACTAATATGCAAATGCAGCGTTATCGCGGTCACGTCAGCAGCAGCAGCGGTAGAGCCGCTGCGCCGTGGTCGCCAGCAGGAGTACAACTAACAACACAGTCACAAGTTCGCCGAAAACACTCTTTTGCGCGTCGACGTCTGGAGTTAAACTTTGGCGTTCGTCCCAGGTAAGGAAACCACACTTCTCCGTGTGGTTTGTTTTGTTGCCGAGAGGTGTTTCGGACTCGGGGAGGTTCCGCTTCATTCAGGCTCGGAGCTGTCAAATCGCGTGCAGTCAGTGCGGCTCGCCTCAGCTGTCTGATGACACCACCGAGTCTCCCTGAGTGTGTATCTCTCCGCCGGTGGAAATGAGAACGACACGACCCCCCCCCCCCCCCCCCCCTCCTAAAAAAAACAAAAACTTGTCCGCATTACGTTTCCCCGTGAGTTTACATTCGGAAATAGCGAAAGTCAGAGCACTTTGTCCGCAGTTTTGCGGAGTAAATGAGAGAAAGCGTGGCTTCAAAGTAACGTTCCCAGGTTCTTTTGGCCGTGGTGGTCCTGAACTGACAGTCCGCGCCGCACTTGTCTGCGGACCCGGTAACTCTTAGCGGTGGCAATAAGTCGCCAGTTTAATTTAATTAGGAAACGAAAAGTCCGTCGAGGGGCAACGAACTATTTGTATTATCACGGACACCATCACTGTCGACCTCTTCATCCATCTCCGGCGGCATCATCCTCCCCCCTCCTCTTGCTCCGTGTTGAAGCGTCACGACACCTTTTTTTTTTTAAATCCTGTGCTTTTTCCCAAAGTAGAGGCTTTTGGGAGCACGTGTGACCAACTCAACAGGCCGCGGCCACCGCTTTGAATCCAGAATCAAACGCCCCACAGGGCTGCTGCTGGTGGTGGTGTTGAGGGGGATTAATCTCGCTTTCCACTCGGCACATTTGTGCTTTTCCACGTTGTCGCCTCGCTCGCTTGTCAAACACCGCGTTTCACGGGAGCCGAAGCCATTGCTGGGGCTGAAGATGAAGAGGATGCTGGGACTTCTAGAGGTGAGCCCGGTGTCTCTTGTAATGAAAGCGAGACTTTCCCTCACAAACTTATCGGAGCTTTGAACGTTTTTTTTTCTCCTTTTTTTGCCGACTGTTACACGTGAAACTCAACGCGAGAGGCCGCCGACTGAAACATTTAACGCGCGTTGAAATGAAATGCGCTTTTTCGGTCCCGGCTACTTTGTTCCCAGCGCATTGTAATCTTCGGGCGACATTGTTGGTGCTTTGCAACAAGTTTTTTTGTTATGTTGTTTGCCTGAGGCACGATTCAATGGCGACCTCGGGGGAAGTTATGTACACGGAGTTCTTGTTGATATTAGGCATGGGTTGCACGTGCCTGGATGGTACTTACCACGTCATGATTATGAAGGAAACAGCTGGAAGGTGGTTTAGGGGATTGGTTTCTGTCTTGGGGCCAGATTGGGGGGTGTTTAAAGGTTAGCAGTGGCTTGGCTAGCAGGTTCAGGAATATGCTTCCATGGTACATGAGTAAGATGATATGAAGTGTATACTTTTTCAAACCCTTTCAACTCGAGCCCCCCTCATTACTGTTGTAAATCAATCTTGAATGGACTGCTTTCTTTGCCTCAGCTTTCAGGCTGGTGTCTCCGACTCACTTTGAACATCTCCAACAAGATAAATGGTCTGTGTTGGTAATCATTTCAAATAACACTAATTAGTTAACATAGGTTATTTTTGTGTTCATGAAAATGAAAGGACACAAGCACACCCTTTCGACAATACATTGTCTTGTGTTTGGCACAGACTCATTGGCGTCATCCCAAATAATTAGAGCACATTCAACATCATCATCATCATAAGAAACCCAAGTACACAGAGGAAAAATAAATCCGTTCGATACTTTCAAACCTCTTTTACGAGGGTGAGAAATGGTGTAATTATGACTGGAAAAGTGTAATCTTAAACTGCTGAACTGTGCCAATTATATACGTGTTCCTTATTCTCTTCTCAGGCAATAATTCCTCCATGTTTTGCTTGATGTGCAACAAGAGTATGTTGGCAATTAAGAGAGAGGCATCCGAAGATGCTTTAAAAAAATAAATAAAATCTAAGATGATTTAAGAAAAATGAACTAGTGAGTGTCACCATGACATGGCGCCTCAATGAACAGGATAGTAAACCACAGGCGTGAAATTAAAGTTGGAGGCACAACCCAAATGGACAGGAACGGCTTCATGCTTGTGTGAACAGATTTGTATTGGGACCTGTTGGAGTGGGGAGAGTGATCCTGCAAGGGCCTGGTGGTATGTCAGTGAGACCCGGAAGGAACGTTTTGCTGCGGTACTGCTGGAGCATTATCCTACCTCTGTTTGCTTCAGTTTATGATTTAAGTAATATGATTTACTTTTGCCATATTCTGAATGGGCCACTGGAAATGAACAACTTGGTGCTGCAAATTAACTAACTAATGGCAGGTGTGACATTACACCTCATGGAAATCACCCTTTAACAACATAGCCTGAGTATTGAACGATTTCTAATTTTAATCACATTTAGTGTGCGACCTCAAGGCCTGTTGCTGAGGTTTGTCAAGTGTCAGAATCCTGACACTATTTGTCTTTTCAAATTGGCTTTTCGACTGTAGAATTACCTCCTTTTTTATATTGTCTGGGGATGTGCTTTGGGTTTTAAGAAAGTTTAGCCACTCGTACATGAATTTCCCACTGCAGACACCATGTGGACCATTGCAGAGTAATTTATACACATTACTTGTTTTCAGAGGAAGTCACTTTTAATGATTTATTTGGCCTTTTGATTACACATGTCACGTGTGGTAGTTGAGCCTGTCACAGTTAGTTCTGTCTTAGTTAACGCCCCGTGTATTTAAAGGAATGGTATACTGAAAACCCCACTTTGCTATATGTTAAACCACTTCTCAGCCTGTATGTCATTTTATATACATGTTAGCTAATGAAACGATAAGTATCTCTAGAAGTTAGACCAAGATACTGGGGAAATGGCCGTGCTTGTTTGCTTTTTGTGTGCCTGCCTGTGTGCATAGCAAGTCAGCATATAATGACTGACCTGGGTAAGCTTCTGTCATCTTCCGCTGGTCTGTGGTTGCCACACACACACACACACACACACACAGAGACAAGCTCACCGGCTCAAAGCACCTCATCTGCCTCTGTCCCTAGCTGTTGAAATTCTATCAGCTGTTTGCACCTCCCAAACATTCTGCAGTAGCAGGGCAGGCGGCTTCATTGGTGGGGGGTTGAGGTGTGCTTGTGCATTTGTGTGTAATAGGGGAGGGGGTACAGGAAGAGGCACCTGCTGATGGTTGGTTTGCACCAGCTGCTTTGCTACACACATGAAAGGCGTTTCCCCCAGACCCTTTTGGTCTCGCCATTACCTGCCTTTTGAAAGCTTTTTTTTTGACAGTGGGCATTCATCCAATTCTACTGGCCTACAAGCACATATTACTGATGATGAAATGTATGATTAAAAGGAGATCTAGTGGGGAGAAATACTTTGTCACGTCATCTCAGCCTGAAAATGATTTATGTGTGTGGGTGGGGGGGTTCTGCTGGATTATTGTAATGAGTAGCTTGAAGTTTGTTTGCAATATGTGTTCTGTTTTTCTAGACTAGGGGTTTCCAACAAGCGGCTCATAATCTACCAGTAGCCTGCTGCTACCCGTTTCTGAGTGGCTTCCTAAAACTTCAAAGAATATGTACATCAATTTGATAGTACAAAGTCACTTTGGAAACCTGTTAAAATGTATCCCTAATCAAATTCAGAACCGAGCCCTTCTGACACAACATCATTGCTTGATGTGCATTGTTTGCACTTCTTTCAAGTTTGGCTCCATCAATGACGCTGTAGAGAGATGTTAGCAGACAAGCAAGCGCTCACCAAATTTGACAATGATATTAAAATATACTATTTTCAGTCAATCATTTTTCATGAATGTGAATGACAAATTCCTACAACAACCTTTTTATGGGACTTCATGGCTTGTAGTGTTAATCTACTGGTCGTAGATTTGTCAAAGAAGAACAAAGAGCTTTAAGATAAAAGTCTCCGTTTACCAAACTGTTGAAGGCCAACGCATTAACAGAGGCTTTGTTTAGTGGCTTAAGAACAGCCCGTTGCCAATGACAGGATTGTAATAGAAGTGATGACTGTGGAGGCTGAAATGTTAATTAAGGACCAAAGAAGTAAGAAAGAAAGTATATCTGCTATTGGCAATGTACAAAAAATGTGCAATGAGTAGATCTCCGTCACTTTAATTTTGTCAAATTAGCAATCACAAAAAGGTTGGAGACCCCTGATCTAGACCATATATTACTTCGTAAACACACGCAGTCTTCTTCTTCTCATACTAATGTTTTTTTTTCTTCTTTTTTCCCCCCTCCCCTCTGTTTTTGGAAAGGTACACACTATTATGGACATGCTGTAGGTCACAGTGAGGCTCATTGGGACCAGCTTGGATCCAGTGGCGTTCCAAAGCTTCCTGTTACCCTCCAGGCTCTGCCATGGACTTCTTTAATGACCCTAACCTCTTTGTTGGAGGATTGGAGGGGCTGGACGAAGATGTCTTTCCCACAGCACCATCACTTGTGGATGAGCTAAACCTCACTGCTGATTTTGAGCCCCTCCAAGTGGAGCCTCTAGACCCGGGGAAGCACCAAGACATGATGCCACCAGTCGCTACCCAACAAGCCATGCCTTCTTACAGTCAGCAGATGGGTCACTACATTGCCATTAAGGCACATACTCCTATGGGGCAGCCATTTTCTGGTCCTGGGGGCATAGGTGGTGGAGGTGGTGGCATGATTGCAGACCAGCATGGTCAATACCATAATGCTGCCATGAGCCAAGTACCTCAATCCAATGGGCTGTTCTGTAACAGTAGCAGTCCAATGTGGGGCAACCAAGACCAGAATGGGAATATGTATCACCCCTTATCTCAACAGCAACAACAGCTTTGTCAGCAACAACTGCACAACCAGCAACTTCATGTCAGACAACAACAAACACAGCAGCAACAACACCACTCAAGTCACCAACAACAACAACAAGAGCAGCAGCACAGAATGCAGCAGCAGCAGCAGCTGCACCAGCAGCAACAGCAGCTGCAACAACAACAGCAAAGACATCAGCAACAGCTGTTAAACCAGCGCCAGCACCAACAAATTAACACACAGACTATGTCCCTGCCGCAGCATCACAATTTCTCTTTTCACCAGAGAGGTCAATCTCAGAGCCAACAGCAAGTTCACCATACTCAGCAGCAGGTTCAGCACCAATTAACAGTAGGAGGACCACGGTTCCATTCAAGGGCTATGCCAACTAAGTCTTATTTGGATAGCCAAAATGCTACACTGAGTGGGACTTGCTTGCAGCCACAGCCGCAGCAGGGTAGCTACCAGTTGACAAGGGTAGGTCAAACCTTCTCTGGGTCAGGATCGGAAGACCCAAACCTGCCCTTCCCCATGCATTCGTCACCCATGGTTCACCCCCTGGCCACTTGCTCAGTCAGTTCTGCCACTGCTTACCAAGCTGCTCAGTACCCTGCCTATCCTGGAGAGCCAGAAATACCCAGTCTCAGTCAGCAGTCCACAGCCTCAGTGTCTATACCCAACACGACCATTGCTCCCCTCACTTCTACAGTGCCTGAGCTCCCAGGGACAGTATGTCAGTTCCCATCCACAGCAGTTATGAGGTACCCGGTGAACCAGGCCGATGAATGTGCTTTCCGGGCCCTGCAATGTTCTGGAGAAACACAGGGAAACAAGTCATCTGAGATGTTTGGTGAGTCAATGAACTGCTTCCCCAGCATAGCAAGCCAGCCGCCCTCTGAGCAGCCTCAGAGCTGCGGGGCCATAAACACTAATGGATACCAAGCATTGGGAGACAATCTCCTGCCGTCAAAGGCTGGAGACTTGGAGGGCTTGGAGCCTCCTGACCTCCTGCCTGACCTACTGCCCCAGCTGGAGGCTGCTCTCAGCCAACAGGATGACTCTAACTGTTCCTGGGTCGATTCCAGCCAGGAGACTGGACATGAGCACAGCAAACCACCTGTTGAGTACAAGCAAGAAAAGGTAATATGTTCCAAACTTAAGTAAAAACGGTAGCAGAGCAATCCTCTGAATGTAATAGGCTTTTTGCCAGAGTCTAATTTATATCCATACTTCCTATGCACTCTGTCCTGTATCCCAATTTATTGTCAGTATAGATTAATGAGGGGTATTTGAGCAGGATGGAGTTTTATAAGTTGAAAATAATTAGATATTATATTAGCACATATATCTGCTTTACCAATGGAGAACATCTCATTGCTGACATAAAGCAAATGTATTTCCAGTGTAGCATGGCACAAAATCCAGCCGCTCATGTAATGTTTAACTAACTATCCTAGTTAGAACATGTGCCTGTCTAGTAGGAAACCTGCAATCAGTGGTGGAGCAGGGGGAGGCGGCGAGGCGGTGTGCCATCTGAAAGCCTTCTGAAAATGATAATGGTCTGTCCGGCATGGACAGTCTATCTGGCCAGTGCGCCGACAGCAGGTCAGGCCTGATTAGGCTAAGAGTGGCAGGAGTGTCTTCAGGACTTAGCTGTAAGCATACTTAGGGCTATATCAAGATGTGGGTCAGGGCAAGTCAGAGGCACTTGCACACTGCCTCCATGGAGTGTGGGGGAGGTTGCACACTGTTGTGGTGGCTGCCACAGTCTGTGTGTGTCTGTGTGTGTGTGCGTGCATGCGTGCGTGTGAGTGCATGTGCACATGTGAGTGAGCGGGCGGCAAGAAGAAAAAAAAGAGTGGTGGAGGAGAGTGGTTAGCGCTTGAGGGAGGGGGAGGGGGTTTGGGAGATGGAGAGAGCACAAGCTCATGGAAAAAGGAGAGCGTAGGAAAGAAAGAAAAGGAAAGAGACAGAGAGGAAGAGCACGAGAGGGAGAGGAGAAACAGAGGGGGAGGCTGGAAGAATGCATTAGCTGGCTGTAACAGGCTTCAGGCGGTTCCTGGACCTCAGTTGGCTAGTAACTTAGCAGCATCCCCACTGCCTCTTGGCCAACGGGTGACACATGACCAGCAGCAAAAGCAACAGATGTTTCATAATGGTTTGCACTCTGAAAAATGAATTTCAGCACATCAGTGTATTCCCTTTTGATCTTATTTTTGTAGATTTCTGCAGTGTTGTTACAAAAACATCTCTTGTACTAACAATTACACCGATTTTGTTGAGTTCAGCATAAACCGAATACGTGTGGAAAATTCACACATTTTTCACAAGAGCACTTGTGTTTTCCATGGCCCACCACTGACGGTGCCGGGTCTGTCTCATTGCCACCGACAACACAACAATGCTGTTTGGCATTATCTTCCCAACCCTAACTTTTCTGTATCTGCACTTTCTCTAGTGTAGTAAATTAATGAATAATTACCATTTCACTGTGACAGTTTGAGTGACTTGTTTAAATCTCGCTAAACGGTGTCCTGTTACTGACAGCAGACCCATTATGCACCTCCAGACTTCTGAAACCAAACCTATGCCCATGAGCCAAAACAGGACCCGTGTGTTGAGTACTGCCTCTGCTATCCCCCAACAGGCAGCCGGTGACAACAAAACGGGTGGCCTGGTTAGGCAGACCATTTGCCCATCTGCAAAGGTCCTTGATTGAAATGAGGCCATGAACCACAGCCACACGAATGAGCCTCTCCCTGTCTGTGTCAACATCCAGCCCCGTGTTGATGCTTACAGGCTGACTGTGCTATTCATGTGCACTGATGTGTGAAGAGCCTGCTGATGGTGTGTTTGCTGAACAGGCAAGGCATCAGGGGCTAGCTGCCCACTCTTCACTCCTCCGCAGTGAATGGGGCTAATTAGGATTTCCAATGGCTGTAATGGTCAGCTGCAGCTGTGATTAGCACCTGGGATTCAAGATTATTGTCCCAGGTTGCCAAATTCTAAAGTTAAATTGAGTTTGCTTTAGGCCCTGTTGCAATGGATCTCAATTTAAATGAACAGATGTGTCGAACTCTAGCCTGTCCCACGAAGCATTTCAACAACTGTTATGGACTGCAAAGGGCTTTGCCTGAGGAGGTGTACCTCAAGCTTCAGCCTCGGTTATACTTCCAAATAGATGCGTACACGGACAGCTGCGGACCCCACAGACGCGTAGTAGTTCTGTTCATACTGTTCACTTGAAGGACGCGTTCCACACGCATTCACTTGTAGCGTCATGGTGCAGTCTGTGAGCTCTCCCTCAGTGTGTATTATTGTGAGACGTAATGTGTTGGTTGAAATAGACCATTGTCGGCAATGTCACAAATCAGTGAGTGGAGTGGGACTGCTTATTGCCAGTATTGGATTAACAGGGTTTTCAATTGATCAAGTGTCTTGATTAGTCTATTCACTGGATTAATGCATGACATACTTATTCTTGGTTGCTACCCCCCCCCCCCCCCCAATTACTACCCAGTTTAAGGTCAGTGGCTGGATCATCGAATTTAAAATCATGTTCTTGTGCTTGGCTCAAGAGGCCAATACGTGGGCATGTCCCCATGCTCGCAATGTTCCCAGAGTGCAGGAAAATAACAATGTGCATGCCAAAAGCCGTTGGCAATAAAAACACCATGGTAAATATTGATTTATAAACCACAAAAATAAACATTTCAGATTTTAACATGAGTGGTCTACTAACACTAGTTAATTAATGATGTGCTAACGTACTCTGCTGATGCTAGTCCCACAGGTTTTTAGATAGACGCGTAACGTTTTCGTTATGCATATCTTCTTCCAATGTCTTCGGGTAACGAGTATCACTATTACAATTGTCTACAAAACCAGCCTGAAATATAAGAGAATCTGAGACTATTGCATGAGTCGATGGAGCACAGCCGTAGAGTTTTCGGACCCTGACTAATGCTGTGTTCACACCGGACGCGACAGGAATTGTCGCGCTTACCGCTTCAGTTTGGTCGCGCGAGTGAAACGAGGGTGTTCACACCAAACGCCACAAAGGGGGCCTGGCTTATCGCCGTCGGGTCTCTCCGTGAAAAAGAGCTGTCTTTTCCGGTATCGACTATGGAAAAAATAACCACTAGTTCTGCTTTTTGTTGTGGAAGTCCCAAACATGTCGGAACATCAAACGCCCTCATGTTTGGGTTCATAATATTATCCGTAGCCGCACACAGCTCGGTGAATTTCACCGACTCCTCCAGGAACTGCGTCTGGCTTATCTCCGTAAAACCGATACCGATACTGCCATCCACCATGGAAATAACCACTAGTTCTGCTTTATACTTGTTGTGTAAACTCCACACACGTGGGAACATCAAACTCCATCGTGTCTGGGTTCATAATATTATCTGTAGTCCCACAACAGTGTCTGAATGAAGCCGCTACCAGCGCTACTTCTGGCGGACCAGCAGCAAGACGGCAAGACGGCGGTGGTGACGGGCAGAGCTTCTCACCGCTGATTCTCAACGCTGATTGGCTGACGCAACTATGACTCGCGCGACTTTGTCGCTGGAGTTGGGATATTTCAACTGGCGCGACTTCGCCCCGCTTCCTTCGCTCTGTTCGCTCCACGTCAAACGTTCTGTTCGCGCCGCCTCAAACGCGTCAGTCGCGTCGCCTGCTGGAAATGTCGCGCCGTCGCGTCTGTACATTGACTTTGCATGTAATCTGTTCGCGCGACAAAATCGTGTTGCGTCCGGTGTGAACACTGCATTATGCTACGCTTTGGTTGACCAGTCTGTGTTCGAGGGGCGGGTCAATTTGATTTACAGATTTAATGTATCATTCTAAATTATTACATATTGCATTTTTTCTTTCTATATCACCCCACCCTAACATTCAAGGATACACTGGTAAAACGTTGGATAGTAGACTGAAAATTGTTGGCGCTTGATCATGGTCTTAAATTGTTTGATTTCGTCTAATTTGTGCATTTCCTATGGGAATTTTAAACTTTGGGATTGTGAGCAAGAATACAAAATAAGGACGACACATATCATAGAAAATGAACCACAACAGAATGTCCAATGTGTCTTCATTTTGATTTGATCAAGCTATATATGGGTACAAATTAAAAATAATCCCCAAAGGCAAACAATAAACTGGTTTTGGAGATTTATGGGGCAACGGCAGCATGTTCAAATCACCCCTTCCAGGCGTACTTCAACTAAAAGAGGATGTTATCCAACCTGGTATCAGTCATGCTTTTTGGTACCCAAGGAGCCATCGTTTTTACAAGAAACCAGGTTCTTGGGAGACATACATTTGCACAAGAAACCAAAGAATGTTTAAATTAACTGCAACCTGGTTACTCTAAAATCAGTGTAATATGCAGCTGGCCTACAGTTACATTTAATGGCAATTGAAGAAAAATTATATTGGCATATTTTATATCATTGATGATATGATGCAGCAGATAATAATCAAAACAGATTAGATTTAATTATTCAGTTTTTCTCGAGCAGAGCCAGTTGTTTCCTATGTGATAACATCACATACGTAGGTAGATTTGTACCCCTATTCTCTTCATGATACATGTACGCCGAATGATTGGCGTTGCAATTTTTTGTCCTGCTATTACACACTTGTAATTGTTAATCACACCCAAGGCTTCCAATATGGGGCTACAAAGGACTCCCTTGCTCAACAGAAAATAAACTGAGATGGAAGTGGAGACTGATGGATACTGATGGCTGCTGTAGCCGCTACAGGGCCCCGACGGTGACACTGAGCAGGTGCCTGTATTGCTGATGTAGATTTATTATCTGACTGGGTATCGCTGCTCACCCCAGTCTACCCTGCCTTGGTCCCTGAGCTGTATCGCGAGTAAGCAGCAACTTCAGATATCTGTGTGCGCTTGTGAGTAGGGTTAGCATGTTTAAGTGTGCAATGCTAGCTTTGTTGCTTCCCGACATCTCTGAGGTTTATATAACTCCTAGCCAACCAGACTGGAGAGGCAATGCCATAATCAGCCCTGTGACTTGACACCAGCCCTCACCCCACATGCGCCACACACACACATTTTTCACACTCGTGCGCGCACACACGCACCACTGGGAAACCTGCTGCTTCTATGGCCACATGGTGATAGGCTGTGTCATTCACACACTCTCCCCGATCACCTCCCCCAACATCAATCTATACAGAACTCCCCCTCTCTCTCTCGGTCTCTCGGTCTGTGTCTCTCTTATTCGCTTGCTCACTCCCACACCAGCATCCGGCCTCATCAGCCTGTCTGTTTGGAAGCCTGCCAGATAAGGGCGGGGGATAACTAAGGGTCAGAGGTAAAGAGGAAGTCAGGCGGTCTTTGCTGCAGGCGGAAAGGGAGGGCTCAGTAGGGGAGGAGCTGGGAGAAGAGGGGGATTGGATTGAGTGTGTCAGCAGCATGTGGGAACATTGCCAGTCCAAACTGTCAGTAGGTCTGAATTTAAAGTATGCTCTTTTATTCTGCTTTTCTATCCTTTTCTTTCTCTTGGGATTAAATGGCTTTGAATCTTTTTCTGGGGTGAAGGGTGGGTGAGCTATTGCTCTGTCAAATTTATTTTAATTTTTTGACTAAAATGCAAGGCTTTTTTTGTTGTGACAAGAGACAACCTCCTCGAACTCATGTTAACCTTTGACTAGCAGAGAGGGGGAAGCTGGGTGGTGAGACTACCACAGTGTCTCTAGGAATAAAAAGAGCGAGGCAGCATGGAAATCACTGTCAATTTAACCTCAGTGCAATGTTCAACAGAGGAAATTAGAAAAGGCATGAAGGGGTAATGACCCCTTTGCCCTTGTGTTTACAACTGACATAGTGGTTGTCGTCTTGTGAGGAAATAATGATGTAAAACTAGAGCTTGAATAAAGCTAGCTCAAGTAGAGCTAGTTGGAGTTAGTGGCCTGCAATAAGTTTGTCCTGCTGTTCCACTTGATACGTGGTTTTCTTTAACACAATTTGACTTACAGAACCTAATGTCGGTCACATTGTCCACCGAGACGTCAGTTGGCTTACTGGTTACTGATTTGTAAGTTAAGCAAACAGGTTTGTGTCAGGAAGTCATTTGCTAGTTGCCATGGCTTGCCTATGTTGCAAGTCCAGGCTTTTGTTTTTATTTTAAACGTACTGAAAGAAAGTTCACTGTTGAAACTGGTCATAATCGTTCATCACTCGCTGGGTTGTGAGTCAAGCTACAGTACTGTCATACAGGCTCTCAAAGGTCAATTTATACAAACACAGATGAAAAATTATAATGGTTGTAGAGGTCCACCTGGTCAAAAGCAGCTTGTTGTTATTGACAGAATTTCTTGAATGTTTCAGTTTGCCCGTTTCATATGGAGGACCGTAAATGACTTAATTATAAATAAATAAATAAATGCAGGAATAAATACAGGAATAAATAAATGCTTAAATAAATGTATGAATAAATAAATAAATGCAGGAATAAATAAATAAATGCTTAAATAAATGTATAAATAAATAAATGCAGGAATAAATAAATAAATGCTTAAATAATGTATAAATAAATAAATACAGGAATATATCAATATAAGTTATACCTAAACAGGACATCATTAAATAAATCTATTTCTACATTTCTGTATTTCTGTATTTATGCCTGTATTTATGTGTCCACACGTATTTATACATTTATTTATTTATGTGTCCTTGTATGCAAATGAGCTGGGGCCGTCCGAACCTCATTGTTAAACAGGATTGGTCAAGTAGGGGAGCCAGACAGAAGCAATCGATCCCTGGCACATGGCCCCTGTAGACAAAAAGCTGTCTAGGCCAGGGTGACCATATCCATAACACCAAAAAGGAGGACACTATGCAGTATTTTGTGAGGCTGTGAATAATTGCACAGGAGGGGTGCAGTTTGATTTTATTAAGTGTGAAGAGAGATGTGAGCCCTTTTTACTGTAATTGATCTCCTTGGAGCAGGCCTGGCCAACCCGCGGCTCCCGAGCCGCATGCGGCTCTTTGCCTGGTTTCATGCGGCTCTTGCGTTCATATCGAAGTTTGTGTTTGTGTTATTTATTTATTTTTCTTTTAAAATCTTTTTATTGATTTTTGCAAAAAATAAGTCGACCCATTTAAGGCGGAGATGGACTGTTTGAAAGCCCCGCTAGTCACAGCTTCTCTGACGCACCTTGAAATATTTCGGCAAACTTCTCCTCAGACCTCAATGCTTGTATTGTGTGAATTACAGGAGGGGGCTGTCGGGGCGAAATTCTCACAATAACTCAAGTAAATGCCCCGTCAGATATCAAACACATTTGGGGGGAATTGATGACAGAGTCATTTTTATTTATTTATACATTTATTTAAGCATTTATTTATATATTCCTGTATTTATTTATTTATACATTTATTTAAGCATTTATTTATTTATTACTGCATTAATTAATTTATTTATTTATACATTTATTTAAGCATTTATTCCTGTATTTATTCCTGCATTTATTTATTTATTTATTTATACTTAAGTCATTTTCAGTCCTCCATAGTTTCATCAAAGGTGTTCTATTCATCTTTCTTCTTGATTTACAGCACCTTGCTAAACAGTGTTTTTAATCGTGAGAAATAAATAAGCGTCATACAGCAGTCATTTGAGTGTCGAGTCCTTGTTGGTATTCATCATGTTACTGAGCAGCTTTCCTTGGCTTAGTGGAGAAAATGTTGCTAGACTCCTACCCAGCATTATTGTTCCCCAACACCAACATCCACCAAAACCTAGTGTGTTCCTGCTCCCTTGATGCAACATTGTATTGAGCAAGCATGTCTGTAGTTCGTATTGCCTCCACTTTACTAAGTGGGAAATAAAAATCAAAGATTTGAATGACTTTCTTTTTTTGTAATGTCAACTTCATATAGTTATTTTACATTGTACCCTCAGTGATGGAGAACTCGTATTCGGTTTCCAAATTGAATGACAGATTTGTATTATTTCTCATCCTTTTTCAACCAATTTCTGTCTATCTAATACAGAAATTCAACACAATAGATCCAAACTATCCTCAAAATGTGGCCTGTGTATTAACACACCTTTTGGATTTGATTATTATTTTTATTTTGTATCCCTTGTGGATTTGGCATGTATTGTCTGTGCATCCCTCTGTACAATGTCATATGGTTTATGTGTGTGTATGTATATGTGTATATGTGTGTGTGTATGTGTATATATATATATATATATATATATATATATATGTATGTATGTATGTATGTGTATATATATATATATATATATATATATATATATATATATGTATATATGTATGTGTATATATATATATATATATATATGTATATATATATGTATATATATGTATGTGTATATATATATTATAAAATAATCTCTATCCTAAGGGACCTCCTCTCAGCTCCACTCCTCAGTTTGCGCCGATGTTCCCATTAATGAATGGCATCATCCGGCTTGCTTGTTTTGCACAGTTCAGCTTTACTTCACTGCCTGGTGTCTGACCTGCTGTGCCGTCTCTGATTCAGAGAACACCGTACCATTATTCAGAACAACTACAGTTAAAAAAACAGCCTGAAAGAAGACTGTTCCAAATTGAGTTGGTGACGCATCATGTAAAGTACCCAAAAGCCATGAAGTGTTCAATATGCAAAAGGGATTTAATTCCTCTGGGGTTGATGAACCTGTGCTGCTTTCAAGTCCATGTTATTGCTTATTGAGATTGACAACCGTTAATTAGTTTACATATGGGGTCTCATTCAGAAATCTAGTGTAGTTAAAAGCCTTATTCCCTCTTTTTTTTTTTATATATATTTTTATTTACAACATCAATCTTATTTCCACAAGGTTGACCATTGTTCTACTGGCTATGATAACATTGTTTGTGGCAAAGTAATTGCTGAGCTCTAGGAAGCAAGCGCAATCATCAATTTACAAGCCTGATTTCCTGATTCAACTTTGACCTGCCGCGTGTGCTGTATTGTTTTCTCCTGACAGTTTTCCTTTTACACTGAGGGACTATTGCTGACATTAAGGGTGCAGGCACTTTTGGTTTTACCTTTTTTAGACTAGGTGGTTTAGATAATCAAGGTGAAGACGACTGAGAGACGGTACTCGGGAGTCTGCTAGCTTGCTGTCCTTGCCACCGATATTGGATGGTTTGAGTTAACTATGTTGGGCTGAAAGAAATGTGCATGCAAAATGAAATTCAACCATGGTGTAAAGAAAAGTCTAATTTTTGTAAGTTAAAACACAGTTGTAATGCGCTGCAAAAATGACTTATCTTTTGTTTTTATATCGTCGAGGTGGGTCACACGGGTACTGCCATTAAAAGGTTGCAGATGTTTATATTAGTCTTATTTTTTTTAAAGCACTTTCTAAATAAAAAGCTAGTTCAGAATTATCTGACTGCTTATATTAATTCTTGAAACTGTAGCCATGTGCAGTGGCAGTAGAACATTGAGGATTTTATACATTGAGATTCATACAGAATCATTGTGCTTTCCAATCGTTGACAGGAGAGGCCAGTGAAGATTCCCACTTCTAGTGTGATAGCTACACAGGTTACATTACCGCAACGACCTCTAAAAAGTGTACTCATGTTTTATTTAACACAAAAGAGACTTGCATTTAGTGTGGTGACCTAGCTTTGAACAGGAAGGGATCCACAATGGCATTCGGGAGTCGGCTACTAATTGTGACTGGTGTCCCTCGGTGGATGGATGGCTTCCTGCTTTCACTTTGGCTCATGTTTGGTGGCGTGTGCCCACAGTGCTATTATCCCTTTTTAAAATATCATCTTATATCTTGCTGAGTGACTGCCCACTGAGCGCAGATGCCCTAGTTAGAATCAGTGCCTGCTCTCCTCAGTCATTGGGCCTGATGACAGTCAGGCTTTGGCTATACTCTGTATTCTGCATTACCCTCAAACGCAAGTCAAAGCTGTTTTTCTACAGGGGTTAGTAAGAAATGACCATCACCAAGAAACCAAACTAAACGAAGACACAAACAGTGGCCGGGCTACATAAATATTGATATCACAACTGTTTTACTTTTCAAACTATGTATTTTTCTGATGCGGAAAAAAACATTCTGGTATTTTCACTAGACTGATTCGGATATGACAAGCACTGAGAGGTGATGGCAGACGTCCTCTCTCTTTACCATGCACTCCTAAACCTTCTCCTTATAGTCCCCCCCTAGTGTTCACTTCTGTCCTAGCAAGACAACTCTGTACAGCCTGCTGCACTTTTACACTTCACATGGATCCGTCTGTGCTCATAAACATTTGTATTAGCTATCTAGGAATGGCTGTCTGTGCTTAACTTGATTAAATAAGGGAGTCAATTAGTGGACGGCATAATAGCGAGCTAATAGGTTGTCTTTGTTAAAGCTTGTTGGATTGAAGTTGATTGGGAGTGGTGTGATGCCGCTGGATCGCTTGGTTAATTGTATCCAGTGCACTAATTGCTTTATTTGCAGAGAATTAACTGTGTGTGTGTGTGTGTGTGTGTGTGTGTGTGTGTGTGTGTGTGTGTGTGTGTGAGAGAGACGAGGAAAGTAAACTGGGTGTTTTGTCGAGGTACAAAATGCTGCCTCGGACCATGATCACAAAGATGCTTCTAATTTATCACCAGGCCTTGGCATGTAGTTGACGGGTAAGGGATTGGACATTCCTTTATTCTGAAGACGTTGAGGTGGACTCAAAGGTCCATGAGATCAAAAGATCATGGTCCTTTGAGCTTTACGTGTGTTTGCTATAAATATCTCAGACAGACGCACACTGCTAGCAGTGTTGTATCCTGAGGTTATTGCAGTCATCAGACTTGAGCTTCGCTTACTACTTCTTTTTAAATGTTGGGCTTATTGCATGGTTAACCCTGAGGATGCAGAAATTGCAATGTATCATACTGTATGTATATTTTAAGTTGAAATAGGCTGACAATTCCTATACAATGTCACTGATATTATGTTAGGTGCCACATTATTGTGAAGAGTTAAAAAGGGTGAATCATTATTTTATTTTTTTTATATATAGTTGTCGTTTTTACACTCCAAAGGATGTTTATTTCTTTGAATTGTCTTCTTTTTTTGCAAGAAGCCTGCTTAAAACTGAATTTGGAAGTTTCAATTGAGCTTGTTTAGTTTGCGATCAATAATACATTTTAATTGGTTATTGTAGCCAAGAAAGTAGACAACAGCATCACTGGTATGTGTTCATCAGTACAGTCTGTGTAGGAATGTGAATGAGGCACCTGTTGCAAAGCTTTGTTGCTGTATGAATCTGATGGGAAAAAAATACACAACCTCAGGTAGCTGAGAAAAAGAATTCCGTTGTTTTCTTACAATGATACTGTGACTGAAGTTGTAGTTTTGCGAGTTTATACTTCCTCGTTTCTCCCTGGCCATTTCTTCTATCTGGCTCGTCAGACTTTCTGGTCACAAGTGGAGCAAACCAGACTGTAGAAATAATGCTCTGTTAGACTTTCAGCAGAGGGCACAATGCTCGGCCCAGCTACTGTTACTCTTGGCCCTGAATAAAGGATCATTAATGCATGGTGCTGTATTTAATTGGTTGAGGAAGCAGTGCTGTGCATCATGTCTCATTTCATTTATCAGCCCTGCCGCTGTCTCACACTTGAGCGTAGCTGCAAACTGGCCTGTAGCCGTATGCCTAATTAGCAGGGCCTGATCTCTTTGCACCTAGACATAACAGTGCCAACTATTTATCATTAACAAAGCCGTAGATATGAGATCTGGTGATCGGTGAGACGAGGCCTTCTTAGTAAACAGGCAACAGCACCAAGAAATGTGTTCAAGGAAAGGTGGAAGGTGAGGCAATCAGGCGTTGTTTATTTATGTTACCTATGGTATTTTGTGAAGGTGTAGGAGAGGGCACTGCTTTTTAACACCTACATAGCATTCACTAATTAACAGCTGATTAGCTAAATCTTTCTTCTGTAAAACTGTGCATGAATGCTGCATTCTGGAAGATAAAAATATATACTATACTATATATATATATATACACACACTCACTCACTCACTCACTCACTCACCTTTCAGGAGTATGCACTCGTTTGTTATGAAGATTGATCAAAATGGCTCCCAGAATGCAGCATTGCACGATCTTACAGATAAGACGAAATGCTAATCAGCTGTTACTTTGTGAATGCCACGCTGTGCTGCAGTCGACTCAAGTGCTGGATTTCAAACCACCACAAATCCGTTCTGAACCTGTGAGAAACGCTGGTTGCTGTCTGATGGATGCGAGAGATCCAATCAATAGTGCGTCACTATTGGATTGGCCAAGGCTGTTTTTTATTTTTATTGTTGATTTTAATTGGATCAATCTGGTGGATGTGATTGCTTGCTCAAGGACACTACGGCAGGATCAGCATTATGTAGCCCAAACCAAGTTGTTTCCAAACTCCTTAATTGCCAATGTTTAAAACGGACATGGGAATTGTTTTCAGCAAAATAAGTGCATAATGGATCTCTGTGTGTGTGTGTGTGTGTGTGTGGACTCTGACAGTGCTAGCCATCTTGTCATTTTCAGTTCATTGCAAGCTCTGAGCCCTCATTTTCCTAATGGTGATTAAGGTTAGTGGAGACGCTCACGATGGCACAGGCAAGAAATGAGTGCCGTGGCGCACTAATACAGGCTCTTTGAGGAAGTAATGGAGTGTTCAGACACCTGTGCCTCTATCTCCACACACACACACACACACACTCACACTCACTACTCTCCTCTCCTCCTCGTCCCTCCCTCATCTGTACTAAAGGAAGCCACTCCCCCACAGAGCTGCCAGCCTTGTTTGCATATTAACTGTTTAGTGGCCAAAGAGCAGTGGCTTCACCTTTTCAGTTAAGGAAAAATGCTTTGTAATCACGAACGTACCGGTAGCTAGGTTTTCCACCTTTTTACAGTGGAAAGGATATTCTGCTTCGTTGGAAGTGCAAGAGGTTGTGTGCTTACTGGTATTTGAGTTGACACCCATTGCACTGTTTAAAGTGTTTGTACTCTAAGCTAACCCCATGTGCTGTACCCTGGTGGGTATTATCTGACAGTGGATTTGTTTAGCTTGGATAGGACACTGTTGCTCAGCTTCCAGTGAGTACATGGTCTGCTTTAAAGTCCAAACTCCAAGGCCCGGCATGGCAGCTGGATTTGATGCCTGCTGCTGCAAATGCTTGAAAATGACAGCCACTGTTATGTGCACACACAGCAGTCGGCTCTGTCTCTAGAGGAGATATAAAACTGTAAAATGTCAATCACAAACCAGAGATGTAGTAAGAGAACTTCCACTGCCGTATCAGTGTGGCATCTCACTTGTCTTGCAACCTCCCACCCTCTCTACTCACGCACGCATCGACTCACACATACACATTTTTAATAAAGCTGTCCACACCGGTCCAGTTGGTCATTTGCATACAACTTTATTTAGTTTATCAGTTCAACATGCAATGTAAAGCCATATTGTGTTGTAGCAAACAAATGCTTGCCCACATATTTCACACCATACTTGAATACACTCACAACAAAGTAGTGCAGTTTGCTATCGGCTGAGAGGGATAAGAATGCAACAATGTAAGTCATTAGGAAAATACAAAATGTTTTTATTGGAAAAGAAAAAAAACATCTAAGTTCCTACCTGGACGACAGGCTCTTGTCATGTGTGTATATATGACGATATGTTTTTAAGATATTGTGGCAGATTTTACTTTGTCTTATTGTTTTTATTACTACTATTTGCTACATAACCTGTTGGTTGGTTGATTTATAAATGGTGTTTCAAAGACATGGTGTCATAAGGCAGACCCCTTCCCAGCTCTAGGTATGGGGGGGGGGGGGGGGGGGGGGGGGGGTGGCGGCGGCAAGCAGCAGCTCAATGCGTGCAGCTGCATGAAAAATGAACAGGGTGTTGGCTGGGAAAGTAGCCTGTTCAGCTGATGTGGCACAGTAAATACAGATTTAAAAGCTGACAGGGTATCTGTCAAACTCAGGCCTGACCCAGTGGTGCTGTGTGCACTGGACCTGGATTCAGGCCAGCCGTGTGTCTCTGCATAATTCCCAATACCATGTGCCTGCTGGTGCACATGGCCCCTGCATCATGCTGTCAAGAGTCCCCCTGAAAGGCTGGCTTGCTCCTCCTAGATCTGTTCTGGTGCTCAGGAAGAGCTGTATGTCTTGGACACATCCCAGTTTCCCCTCTTGGATTTATTTCCCCCCCCCAAGAGTCATAGCAGGGTGACCAGTGCTTGAACTCACCACTGGAGGTGCAGTGTAGGCTGCATGTTCCTGGCTTGGTCGGGGAGTCTTTATACTGTTCATTTCTGAATGTGTGTGTTTGTGTGTGCGTGTGTGTGTGTGCGCGCGCGCGGTTTTGCATTAGGAATGCGTTTTCATCCTTTGGGGATTTGTTCATCTCGATTTTTCTGTATGCTTTTCCATAAATAAATCAGCATGTCATTGGCAGTAACCTACATGGGGACAAAAAAAAAAGCCACACCGTTGACAATCTGTGGTGTGGGTGAAATTCAGTACTTTGGGGGTTAAGTTGTGAAAGTTAATGTAATAACTGCTAGCACCATCTGCTGGCCTACTTCCTTAAAGAGAGAGAGAGAGGGAGCGTGTGAGTGAGTGCGCGCTAGAGAGAGAGAGAAAAACGAGTCTGGGGTTTTAACGACATCTCTAATATTCATGCTGATGCATTTTGCTGCTTTGTGCTTTCATTTTCCGCCGCTCTTCCTGCCAGAGTCTCGAGCCCACCATACACGCCTCAGCCAGGTGAGGGCAGCGAGGGAGAACGAGGAGAAAGACAAGTGGGGGGGAAGAGAAGGGGAAAAAACAACCGGCCAAACAAGCAAGCAAGCGGACCCAAAAGCCCTTTTGTGTTTTAATAAAAAGGAGGAACCTACCTTATCCTGGCTGGTGAAGGACACGGTAGGCGCAAAAAGGGAAACGGCAAAGCGGAAAGAGCGAGAAATAAGAGGGAGAGGACTCGGAGAGCGCGTACGGAAGGCAGGCGGAAAGAGGAATCAATGAGAGGGGAGGAGAGAGGAGCCAGGGGAAGGCAACTCTGACACACGCGCACACAGACAGAGAGAGAGAGAGTAAGGGAGACTTGGGTGCCGGACGACAGCATAGCAGCACGCAGCAGCAGAATGAGCGCTTCCTGGACCGCCACGCACCTCCTCTACCGCCCACAGCGCTGCTCCCTCATCACCCTGTGAAGAGACAAACGAGGGAGAGAGAGAGGGCTCTCATGCGCTGCTCTTGAGCCCTGCCCGCTGGGGGAGGAGGAGACGAACGGCTCCGGCAGCTCTCGCAACTGCCCGAGGAGAAGAGCTGACCGGGAGGAGGAGGGGAGGCAAACTAGGAGCGAGGGAGGGGGAGGGGGGACTCGACAGCTCAAGGAAGAGTGAGAGGAAAAACGACTGTTGAAAGGGGGGAAGAGTGTGTGTCTGTGTTTGTTTGTAAGGGAAAACGAGCGAACAACGGAGAGAGTAAAAACCCGGCGAAAGGGCAAGGCTTTTGTTAGCCGGTTGGAGAGGGGGAGGAAAGAGGAAGAAACAAACCCAACCATGTCTACAGTGAAGAGGCCAAGAGGAAGGGTAAGTGAGCTGCTCTGAGAGCTGGGAGGGAGGAGGGACGAGGAGGAGGAGGAGGGGCCGGCAGGAACTGAACAACCTCCTCTGCTACTGGCTCATGCTGCACTGCCGCCATCTTGAACTCATTGCTGCTTTTATTTTTCTCCCCTCCATGCTAATTTGCTTAACTGTGCTAGACCTCATCAAGGCACACTAGATTTACAGTGTTGTCTGTTCCCCCCCGCCCCCACTTTCTATTCATTCTTTACGTCTCTCTCCCACCCTCTTTCTATGCTGCCCTGCACTGTAGTTTGTGTACTGTGTGTGTGTGTGTGTGTGTGTGTGTGTGTGTGCGCGCGCGCGCGCGCGTGCGTGTCCTCCATGAGTTGAACCTGTCACTCACCAGAGAGCACACTACATGTGGAAATGAGGGGGTGAGAGTGAGGGAAAGCTGGTCGGCCCAAATGGAGCTTACTCTACCAATTTTCATGGGCTGTAATGGTCCCCACCGATTTCATGGGACTACGTGCTGCTGGAGAGATTGAAATCACTGCAGTGCTGGCAGGCTGTAATTTCAGTTATTTATAGATGTATTACACAGCTGCAGTGCTCCCAGTTTTGGTGCATTTTATCTTTTCTCTCTTCCCGTCTCTCTCTCTCTCTCTCTGATGGAAGCCTGTTTTCTTATATTTTCCTCTTGCCGCTTCTTTCATGTGCCCTCATGTTCTTCCGCTGTTGAGCTTTACTTTCAACCCCTCCCCCGCTTTCTTTCTTTTTACCGTTAACTTGAATGAGAACATTCCAGCATGATCCAGTGAATTTCTTCCTAATAGCCTCAGCAGTGTTGCACACGTGAAAATCATAATGCAGCTTGTGTGTGTGTGTGTGTGTGTGTGTGTGTTTTCTCCCCTTCCTTCCAAATGAAACGCTAGTTATTCAACTCCCTCCCCCCACTTTGTTGGCGAGGTTCAAGCTAATTCTCTTTATTTCGCGAGCAGTAAGAAGAAGAAAAAAGCTACCTAAGCTGCGCCTGGGCTATGTAGACATACGCACATTTTTAGATTAGGTCATCCATTTATGGGTTTCCTCTCCGCTGGGCTCAAGGCCCACCACAAGGCGCTTATGTAGGCATAACCACAGTCACACCATCTATTATTCACATATTATCATGTATAAGCCAGGCTGGATAATGTATGTCTGTAAGGATCACTGTAACCTGCCACAGTGTCTACCCTACCTTTTTGAACCGTATACTCCACCTAAAACAATTTCATTTGTATCGGGCTCTGAGAGTTTTCATGACACTTGTGTTCTCTTGCATCTGATATGAATGAATTATTGCGGGAGGCACTGGCCCATCTCGTGCTGAAGGTGTGTTGCTAGAATTACATAGGAGGCTGAGAGCTGAAGTGAGCATCATGTAGCGCGAGACATGTCCAACCCCCCCTTCACCCAGCACATGAGACGGGGTCAGCAACAAGCTCTGCTGCCTGAAAGGTTAACAGTGTCCAGGAGGTTGTTGTGGTTTTTCTCTGAGTGATGGTTGCATCACTTTCTTGAAAGGTTTGCTTGTATTAGTCGCCTATTAGCTGAGCTGTATGACTCTATAATGGCCTCATACATTCGTACATCAACCATAAATAACAACCTCAATATTTATGGCTTTTATTCTAATATCATTGCTTGTATGTTACAAAACATTGTGGCATGTTTACTTTATCGGGCAAGTTTGTTCTTTGTGATATTGTGCTGTATGACTTGACTTATGTTTCCTCTATATGTGGAGAAATGCATAATGATTAGGTGGTTGAAGACCTTCACATGTAGCAGCTGATTTGTTTTTTTCTGAGAGAATTTGCTAAACCTTGTCCTTGTTCTACATCCGCTTCAGTCAATCAGCCCTGCTTTAAAGGTCAGGTGTCAACTTTATAAGTCTTTGTGCCACTTGTTCCTTCTATAGCACATATAGCACGGCATCTGGGTTTGTGTCATCTACAATAGATGACATTGTGCCTGTAATATTTGCCTCAATGATGATTCAAATTCTAAAACCCTTTTTTATTTCTCTCCCTCGTTCGTCAGCCTCGGAAGAACGCTAATGGTCCCGGTAGCCAGGTACGGGTCCTCAGTCCCCCAGTGAAGAGCAGCTCATCGTCCTCCTCCTCTTCCTCATCGTCTTCATCCTCATCCAGCTCCTCATCGGAGAAGAGGACGCCACGGAGGACACTTCAACAGATGGAGGCAGCAACACAGGACAAGCAGGAGAAGGCCAATCGGATAATATCAGAGGCTATTGCTAAAGCCCGGCAACGTGGGGAAAAGAACATCCCGAGAGTTATGAGTCCTGAGAGTTTCCCCAGCTCTTCGTCGCAGCACAAGCACCGTAACCGGGAGCACAAAGGAAATGGCAAGGCACGACTGAAAGAGAAGGCCTGTAGGAAGGCCTGTATTGTACCTTCCTCCAAGCCCAATAAGAAGTCAAAGATCGGGTATGTAGTCACAGCCGTTAATACACTGAAGTACGCCATCACTTGTTAAAAATAATCCTGTCGGTACAGATTTGAGCAGGTCCTACCCAAAGCATTGTAGAATTTTCTTTTAACAAAGCCTAAACCACTGCAGCAATTGATAAGCCTGAATGAACAAGTGACAAATTCCACAGCATGAATGTAAACACAGACTTGAGGAGACTTTATGCATATTTGACCCAGAAATAGAACTGCACTATTTGTCATAATCAATGAATGTATTGGAAAAAAAAATCATTCAATTTATTTTTCAATAAATTATGGTAAATCATAGTATGAACAAATGGACACAAGATTCAGGTCTACAATTTACAGTATTTATATCCTTCTCAACATCAAATAATCAATATCATTTAACTAGCATACATATGCTTCTCCACTGCAGACTTTCCCTTCTGTAAGGACATTCCGATTCCTTCAGATCCTCTTACCTAGGGCACACTGAATGTTACGAAGTACTTGCAAGACCAGATTTGCAATGCTAACACAATGCTGTCACTTGCTCTGATTTAGGGGAAAAATACTAACAAAACATGAGTCTAAAAGGGGACATTTGAGATTTTTGGTGACATGAGATGGGACGACTTTGGTGTTTTTAAATGTTTATTTTAAGAGGCCAAATTTGCTGCTGTTAATTTATATCTGGCGAGCTGCTGAATCGCTAAGCCATCTCTCTCGCCACATGAACTATTGATGGCATCATAAATAAAATCTGAACTATACTATTAATATACAATCAATCTCTTTCGTACAAGTTGGAGTCTGTTGGGGTTGAGCTGAGAATCTAAGCAATGTTACTTGGTAATTAAATTGTGTTTTTAGGCTTATACTCATATTAAACAATGCATACATTTCACTATGTTTGGATTGATCACCTTTTTTTACACCTGCTTCCTGTACTGCCATTGCCTATTTTTACTGATTCAACCTGCTTGTGTACTGGCTGATTTTGCTGGTACATTGTTTTTCTAGTGTGCATTTTCTGACTTTTGGTTGCCAAGATGGAAGCTCAAAGTTCAACAGAATTTACTGCACGCCATAACAATAAACCAGGCTCAGTCATCAGCATAGACATGGGAGGAGCAAACAAAGGCTGCTTTTACATGTGAGACAGTGCTGCCGAGTATTTTCAGGAAAGTAGTGTTGATGTATAGATACCGTGATCTGCCTCCCATCCCCCTGTTTTTAACTGCCATAAGCAGTGTGTAGTCATAATAAGCCACACCCAACACAAGCTATTGAAATATCAGCTGGTGCAGATGTGAGGGGAGGCAAGACGCTGAAGGAAAAGGGGGAATGTTTGGATACAGTAGTGTCAGGTTGTGCTGCTGAAGGTGACTGACAATGGCCAACATTATATCTGGCTGGCAGCTATGTTGATTAATAATTAGATGAGCTAGGCGGAGGGAGAAAAGCTGTTTCAGACAATGGATTCTGGTGTGTGTGTGTGTGTGTGAGAGATAATGAGAAAGTTGTGGCAGTACTGATGTTTAAGAAGATCGTGAGATGATGGTGGAATCAGTCATAGTGATACAGTTCCACCATCTTTTCAGCTTCAGTCGGCTGTACATTTCTAGCGTTGCTGACAGTAACTCAGACCTCTTAGCCATTTGGTAAACCAAAGGATTGTTGATCTCGTGGCATCACTGCACACGCTCAGTTTTGATAATAAAATAAAAGCTCTGATCATTTAAATTAACTTTGAGACAAAACACTTAGGGTTTCTTAACTCTGCACACCCAAATCCTTTTTTCCCTACCTAACCACCTTGTAGTTATGGAGACTAAGCTTAGCTTTTAAGCCAATGCAATCCAAGACTTGGTCCTGAAGGGCAGCCGACAACCACATTTTGTCATTCAAATGTGTTACCGATAACGGTCTTGGTTGTTGCAAGGTAACGAGCTGTGTAACCCATTTTTATTCAGTGTAACCATACTTGGCCTACATGCAGGAAAAGCATCAGATTAGGGTGCATGCAACATAACCTGCTTATGGAGCCAAATATTGTCTCAACCTTCATATAACATTCGTTACGTCATGCGTTTCAGACATTTTTAAATGTCAAATTCCTATTCTTATTTCTTCTGCTTATTCAGTCTAGTCAGATGACAGACTAGTTTATAATCTTACAGAAACCTTTATTTACGCATGACCTTTTGTACATGTTTGATAGCTTTTGTTTCAGCATTTGTTAAGGTTCTAAGTTTCACAACAGTCAAATGTTTTCTGTCGGTGCTGTTCGTATTATTGCTACTATGCTGCATTTTAATAACCTCTTTTGGACATAATGCAATTTGAACTTGTGAAACATTTGTCATTCATGCTGTACTTTCAGTGTGTGAATTGTTATATACTCACAGTTCTAGGCACTCCTCCTTGAAACAAATATAGAATAGGTCTGGCATGTAGTGAAATTGGTTAGGACCACTTTACACGGCTTTTAAAGCTACCTCCAATTTGGCCATGGTGACTAATATTTCAAGAGTCTGTACTATTCTCCAGAAAATAGGGCAGGTATGCTATCTTGTCTGAGCCTCAGAACAATTCTACTTGAGTTTAACTAAATGAATAGGGGAAAATCTGAATGTGACCCTGTAGATTGTCCTGCTTAATGCAATCTGAATTACGTGATGCTGTGACTTCATATTCAGTGGTTACATATGTGTGATGCAGAATCTTTTCGCAGTCCTTTTAGGATGTGGCTTCACTGATACATTTTCCAGTTGTAGCACCGACTGTGTGTCCCTCTCCCTTTTTTTGTTTTAATTGAGAAAAGTAGTTCAGTTGTATGGGTCCTTGGTGCAAATGTGGCACTGACGTATAACTTTGTATATGAAAAGAGTCTTGTGGGAGTGTGTGAATATTTCGTCTGTGTAAAGATTCATAGCTGGTAAATGTTTGTAGTAGAGCTTTTCTAAAGAGCTGCACGGATGAAGCTTGAGGCCTGAGTAATAAACATACATTTGACTCTTGATGTTGAAATAATACACTTGCAGACCTGGAATGTCCAGTTCCCCTTTTTATTAGAAATTATCCATTGTAAAAACTGAAGATGATAACATGCCTTGTATTGCGTTCCTTAAAAGCACGATGAGTTGGATTTTTCTAAAAATCCATGTATAGACTCATACAAAAATAATCCCTGTCGATCATCACCTATGACCACTAGAAAGAAGTATGTGGCGGGGTCTGTTTTTGCAGACACCCTGCTCTCCGCCTGTATAATCTCTTTTCTTTTTTGCCATTTGCAACATTTCTGGGTGTCAACCTCTATGAAAACGTAGCTACCAGGTGCCAGATCGTAAGCACGCATCTAAGATGAACTATAAAAAAACGCGGACTCAGCGCAGAAACATAGCGAGGCTAAACGCCAAGTGGACAAAGCTTGTTCCAAAAGTGAAGAGTGACTCTTGGGTTGGCTTTCACCCGCTGGCGAGCATCTCAACCCTCGTTGAGCCGGGGAGGAGGTGCCAACTTTGAATGTTGTTTTTACAAACCACAACCAAGAAATCCTACTCATTCTGCCTTTTTTTTTTTTTTAAATGACAATAACGCATCCAGCCAATCCAGTTTTCCCCTAGAATCATGAGAAGACAGAGTGATCCGTCTCAAGTTCCTCCACTGTAATGTAAACAGGAGAACTAAAACATACTTCTGTGTTGGCCTGAACACCAGATGACTTGATTATACTTCTTTGTTTTTCACACTAGCTTTTGGACTTCCGTCAAAGTAGGCAGATGTAACGGTTGTAACATCAATAAAATGTGTTGTCACTTTTTAAATGAATAAAGAAACCCGGTATAAGACAGAAGGAAGCTTGCGAGCTTAGCTGCACAAACAATCAGGCCATAATATAACACTATTTAAACAGGTTGGACAGGTAACAGTGTTGCGGTAGCGCTCTCCAGTCAAAAGGGAACATGTACTGTGAATTTGAAGATGTTAATGAGACAATTGTGCTTTTTCAAAATGTAATGTCCATAAATATTTGCGTCAATGTTTTAACAAGGCTGTGAGTGTGCTGCAAAGTAGAGTGAGACTTATACAGTGTTTGCGCTTCTACACAGGTGAGGTTGAGATGTGTGTCTATACAGCGACATTGGTTGTTTTGAGAGATTAATACTGGAGGAGAGTCCTGCTCATATGCATGCACCACCCAGGATCTCCCCATAAAATATTAATGCATCATGGCTGCAGAATGTACTAACCTCCTGCTAAAGTCATTACTTCAGCCTCTGCTCTGTTGAGGGTGTGTGCAGACCTGTGTTCAGAAAGCTTCGGGTAACGGGTTGCGTGTGTGTAGTTGGTGTTCAGTGTGCGCTCACTCTTCCATTGAATCTGACTCTTCTTTTAGTAGGGAATGGGGACTGATATTAGTCTGTCACCTTAATCGTGAGGGTCTGCTGCTCTGAGACCACTATGTTGGCATTACTACCTGAGTTTCTACTAGAATCCTTAATTCAATTTAATTGCTAGTAAGTGCCTTCTGGTTTACTTTGCTAGTTTACCCTATCAGCCGCTTGGCAAGCAGGCTGGGGGGGTCATATCATCACATGGAAATCAATCTGACTGATGAGAAACATAAATGAAAACAGCTGATTAAAATATGGATGCACCAGCCGCTGTGGCAGGTGGACTAGCAACATGACGCATTTAAGAAAAATGTGGCTATTGAAGTGCTTTAATATCAAGTAGGGCTCCTGATCTGAGGCTGTTTGAGGAAAATACAACCACATAAGAAATTTCCATTACCAAAGTCTCAACGGATAACTAATAAAAGTCAGCTACTTTGGAATTGAAACTGCTCTAAATGGGATACATTATTTGTTAATAACGTTCTCTATCATTAAATCTGGGCTGGACCTTTTTATCAAAGCTTCAACACAGACCGTAAGATCTGAAATCCTTAAAACAAATCAAAACAAATCAACATAGAAGCTCCTGTGCATTGCTGTCGGATGGGGACAAAACCCTGGAGAATCGCTAATCATCTCATTTACAGTATTTGTTTCAAAAGTGGCTATTTTCTTTAAATATAAAAGCAGACATTTTGACATAGTTGAAGAAGCACAGGTGTTATGGTGGTTGCTTTTTATATTGCGTCTTAAGAATAAGAGTTAAGTGTGTTTTCCATGTGTCATTTGACTTCCATTTTCAAGGCCTCTTTTCATTGAAAGACTGAAATTCATCATGTTGTGCATGTATCTATGGTAGATGAGGCTTTTTACAAATATAAACCTTTTTGGGAGGGTAACCACAGGGTCTGTATCTAATGCATTGAGAGGAGAGATTCATTTTCAGTAAAGATTGCTGTAAAGTTTAGTATTTTAGCATTTCAGTATTTACATTTTTTTATTTTATTAAACAGACATTGGTAGATTTTAGATTTGGCCTCCTCTAATAGGTACATATATGTATCAAACTATTCACAAAATCTACTGTTGGGTGAGGCAAGGGTTATTTAACAGGACAGGCTTGACTGATCACAGCTCTGTCCTTGCTGGAATTTGCTTTTCTATGCAGCCTACCTGCTGAAAAATAAGCTCCTATAATCATCAGATGAAAGCACTTTGCCGCTCATTCCCTTTTTTTGTTTCTCCCTCCCCCGCCTCGTTTGCCTTTTTTTGTTTGTTTTTGTTGTCCTAATATTAACGTGGTTCTTCCAGCATGCTTAAAAGCTGTGCACACGTTTCCTGTAAGCAGGCATGTTCTAAATATGCTGATACAACAAAGCAGCAGGATAGCAGGAAAATATCAAACAAAATGGTGCTTGTGAGATCAATTACATGATAGAAAATGGAGGTTTAAGTCTAGCGTATATGCAGCAGCATATAGCCGTTCATATTTCAGGGCTTGCCTGCTAGCCGTCTAATCTTTTTCCCTCACTTTTTCATTAGGAAGAGCTAAAGCTATTTTTTTTTAATTGAATGTTTCCTGGTTAATCCCTTGCAGGGTGCTTGCGTGCGTGCGTGATATAGAAACATGTTTGTGTTAGTCTTTGAGTTGAACATCATTATAAGGATACACGTTCTTGTTGGTGTGTGTGTGTGTGTGTGTGTGTACGCACGCGTGTGTGAGCGTTTTGCGCATTTTTTTTAATGTTTGCTGATTAAAGCAGAAATCCCCTGTGTGGCCATGTGCACTGTGCTGATACAGTATTTGTCTTTTGAGAGGCTTGATGGTGCCGTTACTACTGTTTCCAGTTGTGTGCTCTAACGCACTGAGATTATAGCCCTCCATTCATAAGAAGGGGGGAATTTCCTGTTGAGGACCAGCACTACTGTCTCAATAAGC
This sequence comes from Myoxocephalus aenaeus, assembly GCA_038501785.1. Classification (NCBI taxonomy): domain Eukaryota; kingdom Metazoa; phylum Chordata; class Actinopteri; order Perciformes; family Cottidae; genus Myoxocephalus; species Myoxocephalus aenaeus. The sequence continues at coordinate 3,313,244 of JBAMJR010000151.1, read as the reverse complement.
CCCTCGGGATGAGAAACAGACACACACAGCACACTTAACAGCTGTTTTAAAGAATTCTGTCTCACACAATCAGAATTTCTGAGGTAGACACACTGAAGAGCGAGGAAGGTCTCTGATCTTGACTAAATTATAAATAATTATATAAAATCAAATCCTCATGCACACTCCCAGTGGCGGCTGCCAAGTAGGGCAGGACAATACTGGGGGGGGGGGGGGGGCACGACGACGACAAGGCATGGAGGTTATTTGGCACAATAGCAGGATGGGAGCCAAGCAAGCCTCTAACAGCAACTAGCCTATCACTCTCAGGAAAAAGCTAGAGGTAGCCCATCATCGGGATCACGCAGTAATGTCAGATTGAGGGCAGCTGAAGTCTAATTAGCGATGCTAGATTATGTCTGGAGGATGGCCTCTTTAAATCTTGGTGGGGAGGCAAATACATATCTTTCATCTCCATCTGTAAACAAACATTAAGGGCAGCCAGCACCATCCATAAAACAAGGTGGTGTTGAATAGTTTGCAGTTGTGAAATTATAGAAGATGGACTTTTCATGGGCTAAAGACGTCCATGATTGACATTGATTTGCATCCGTGTCAGAACTAATAATTAAAATAAGGGCATGAAAATGAACATACAAATGGATTTCAAAGTGTTTGTGTCATTTCGTGGTACCAAAATAATTAAACGTGAATCAAGGGCAGCTTCCCACACATGCCGGTGTGCTGTCACCATCTCCTTGTGTCGTTTACAGTTTTAATTATAGAGCAAAAATGTAATTGCTTCCTAAAGTCAGAAAACAAACAAAGTAATTATCACAAAAGACAACAATGGACACTCGCGGTCATAAATATTTTCATTTTGATTATCCAAACACTAAGAAAAAAAATCCAGTTAACTAAACTATGTTGCATACCTTTTTACATTTTTAAATGAAGGTTTTTATGCCATGTTCATTCCAACACTGCATTGCTTTCTCTTAACAAATGCTCAGCTGGTAACAAATCTATTCCTTTTGTATTGTTATTCTTTTACAAAAGCAACACTGCAGTTGTCGCAAAGCTCCCTTCCAAATGTTTCGCCATTTACTAACGTGTACTAATGTTTTTAAAGCAGGCATGCATACAATATCCAGCTTGTCGAGTAGACTAGGTTGAATATACTCCATAATGTTGTGCACGGCAGATCCCACTGAGCACTGTGTCCAGTCAAATGTTGAATAATATTTAAAGTGAACGTGTATTTCTTTGTTAAAGCATATAGCAAAACATTTAAGGCTTTGAATGTGTTACTCCAGCATCAGCCTTGGGTGTATACCAGGGGTGGGCAAACTTTTTGGCTCAGGGGCCACATTGAATTAAAAAATTTGACAGACTGGCCGGGCCAGTATCAGATGGATGGAGAGTGTTTGACAAAGGGGGCGTGGCTTATCGCCGTCGGGTCTCTCCGTGAAAAAGAGCTGTCTTTTCCGGTATCGATTATGGAATAAATAACCACTAGTTTTGCTTTATACTTGTTGTGGAAGTCCCAAACATGTCGGAACATGAAACACCCTTGTGTTTGGGTTCATAATATTATCCGTAGCCGCACACAGCTCGGTGAATTTCTCCGACTCCTCCAGGAACTGCGCCGGTCTTATCTCCGTAAAACGGATACCGATTCTGCCATCCACCTTGGAAATAACCACCAGTTCTGCTTTATACTTGTTGTGTAAACTCCACATACGTCGGAACATCAAACTCCGTGGTGTCTGGGTTCATAATATTATCCGTAGTCCCACAACAGCGTCTGAATGACAGCCGCTGCACACACGAAAAGCCTAAAAGAGCGCTGTGCAATAAATAAGCATGAAGAAACATCAACGCTGGTCTGTTGTGGTCATCGTGCTTCGGGAAACTGAACTTGGGAACGGAGAAGCGCTACAGCGGTCTTTACTATAACTTATAATTATTTAAAATAAAAAACTTTTTTTTAATATATTTTTTTAATAACTTTTTTTTAATATTTTTTTAATGTTATAATAATTATAATACTCGGCGGGCCGTATATTAATACTCGGCGGGCCGTATCCGGCCCGCGGGCCGTAGTTTGCCCACCTCTGGTGTATACTGTACTTAAATATGTGAGCATGGTTTTAAAATTGACAGTTACTATTGGATAGTCTGAGTAAAGTTTCATGTGTTCATTTGGTTGACCACAAGTTCTGTCTTAAATACAAGGTTAGGACAGGTTTTTTACTACTTTGCCAGAGGGTAGGATTGTAAGAGGAGACACCTTCTGCAAATAAATAAAAAGAACAGACTTATGGAAATCTGAAAAAAAAGCTTGTTGGATTTCATTCAGTTTGTCATATAGGCAACATTCTGCAATGTGTATATTGTAAAGCAAACTGAGGTTATCGTGTCAAGTTCTCAATTGTATTTCTCAAGCTTGTCAGAGTGCCTTCTAACCATCAGTTAGCGATCCTTCTCCTCTAATTCAAGGTCAGCCGATAGGGTTTCTATGGCATTTTAACTGTCTGTGCAAAAGCTCTATAGCCAGTTCTTCACATCAAAGAGACTCCACTCTGACCCAGAAGAGGAGAACTGACTGCTTTCCAACCTATTTTTCTCAGTAAGAGGTTAATTTTAAAAGTCCTCCCTGTCATTTGAGAAAAAAATTGTTCACCTTGTGGCGAGGCTATCTAGGCAAAGGGAGCGTGGACATTAGCATTGTTGCTAGTAAAGCCCTGGGTGGTCCTGTGTATCAGCCAGAGCAGGGTAGAACAGGCTGTAACTGTCACTAAGTGTGATCACTGTGACTTGCGCTTTGTGTGTTTCTGGCGGTCTGTGTGGAATATATACTTTTTCATCATATTAAGCTTTGCCATGCTTACATTAGAGCTGCAACGGTTATTCAATTGGTTGTCTAATGTTAAATAATCTGCAACTATTTTGATAATTGATTAATCCGTTTGAGTAATGTTTCAAGAAAAGTCAAAATTCTGTCTCTGGTTTCTTTACTCTGACAGTAAACTCAATATTTTTGAATTGTGAACAAGAAAAAAAAAAACTTTTGAGGATATCATCTTGGGCTTTGGGAATCATTGACATTACATGCTGTACACCACCTCACTTTCAACGTTCTCTGCCTGTTCTGGCTCAATCGATGATTTCACAGCCCTCAAGTATCTCGTTACACAGGTTTTCCACACGGATCAGAGAGATGCTTCAGCCCTGTTGTATGCTTTTAGCTGGTTAATGTGACACTTGTATTCTGCTAGGCCCATATATCAGCTTTAATGGGGTGGTCGAAGAACAACGCTTTTTCTTCTTCCAAATCTTCCCGGTGGCACAGCTGGTTATTTGTTTCATTGTGTCACTCTGACTTAGCATTGTGTCAGTGGACATGTGCTGGTGTTGTTTTTCACAGGAAGTGACATCACCATGAACATTGCCGCCCACATTGCCAAATGCACTCCCAAGGGCATGTTGCATGGCAACCATAAAGTGTCATTGTCAAGAGGATTTGTGAAATGTAATATCATCTAGAGGGGGCAGGGACAGCTTCAGCAGAGTGTTGCTGGAAGAATCTGCTGTTTTCTACTTTACACATAAGAATAGGTTTGTGTTTGAGCGCTTGTCTCTGTTCTCCTCACAGTTTATATTTACATCATTTAGTACATAGATTAAGGGTAGGTACTGCAAACTACCTTAAAGTCTCCATCTCTTAATGAATTGGGAAGACAAGTGACACCACAGTCAGCTGAGTTGACGAGATGTTAAAAGTTGGACAAATGCTGCTGATTTAAAAAAAGATGTTCTATTTGTTTTGTTTACAGCTCATTGTTCTATATTACTCAAATTGCAGATCAGTGGATGTCTGTTGTCTTGTTGAAGAAAGATACAGAGAAAATTAAAGAACATCTCAGTCAAATGTCTTTCTTTAAACTGTGCAGAAGTCGACATATGGTGACAGTCTATGTTGGAGCCATGATGCTAGTGCTAGGAGCACTATCAAACAGAATTAGGAAGTCTATGCACATGCTGCCACTAAATCTAACTACATGGAATTAAATTATTAAAAAAAGTCAGTTTTTTTTTATTTATTTTTTTATATATATGGTTGACTTGTTGAACGATCTAATATGCTTTTTCAACAGGTTGGCTTGCTGTTCCTCCTCCTGTCTAGTGGGTCCACTTGGTGTCTAAAGAACTGACTTGCTGTCTGACAGAATGGATGTTTTCTAACAATAGAAGATATTGGCAAGCGTGGGAATCTTTGTTCACACTCGATATGAGTCCCTGATGTAATCTCGTATTCTCATATGAACGTGCCCTACTGGGACGTTCTTCTCACTCTGACTGACTGACTGACTGCAGTGTTTTTATCTCCCCCTCCCGCATTAACATCACACCAAGCCAGAGTTTTGGCGCCTGTGGCTTCCAAGAGATAATACATGTGGTGAGGCGCAAGATAGGAAGTGTGTGCATATGTGGGGAAAGAATGTATGGTGAAAGGTCACAGAAATAATATGTGACTGTGTGTGAAAGAGAGAGTTGAAGATGGAACCCTGGCAAAAGTAGAAGCTTGCGTCTATTCATTGTGCAATCTGCTGCTATCTGGACTTCTGATATTATCACATCCCAGCATTCTTTCTTGGTACGACAATTGTACATTAGGCCATGGTGAGAGTTTCAACACTCACAAACTAGCAATGGTAGCGGAAGTGGGAGCACTGAATTCCTTTTGCCATAAACACGGGCAGCAGCTGCCATTGTAAGAATGTCAATACATGCAAGCATTTCCTAGCATACTTCAGCTGGTCCAGCACATTGGAGAAGTTTTCCTTACTGACAGAAATCTTCTTAGGTTAATACAACAAACATACGTGGTAAGGTTTAGGAAAAAGATCATTATTTTTGGTTAAAATAAACCCTTTCTGGCAGTAAGCCCGCAAGGCAACTGTGTGCGCTTTTCCCACAGCCATTAATGTTTGTATGTCAGAAAAATTGCATGCTGACAGCCGTACAGTGAGAGGTTCTTAAAGAATATAGTCTCCTGCCGCATGTATTGTTTACGGACTGCAGTGCCGCAGATGCAAATCTATGTATTCCTTTTTTTCACTCCATCTTGCATTCTGGTGCAAACCTGCAGGGGGTTATGCACGTGCAGCCTACGATGAAATGAAAAAAGGTTTTTCAATCTTCAACGGGCTGCTTATTAGTTTGTCTGCCATGGTTTCTCAGTGCAAGTCTCTTTTTAACGTCTGTATGGCGACACGTATTACTCTTATAATCCATTAAAGGACAGTCCCTCACCCAAGCAGTTGAAGATATTTTATATCAGTCAGATTCATTTTAGAAAGTTTGAACACGGGTTAAATGTACATATATTTTGATAAATCATGCAAATGGTTTCTTTACACGGATCAAATACCTAAAGACTGTCTGTCTGTGCAGATGATCTCGAGTCACCTCTGGGCATTGTCATGACAAAATACATTACTTATTATACTACCAACATTGTTTTTAACATTACTGCATGAACGTGGAACATGATTTTATTACTTCAGCTATCATCTCATCAGTCGTATTCATGGTGTGCTTTTCCTCCCCACAGGAAAATTGTCATCAAAATTGGGAAGAAGAAGAAGCGAAAGCCGGCGTCTTCAGAGGAGTCCGATGATGACCCTCCCCCTCGACACGCAGCTAAAGATGATGACTCTGTAAGATCCAGCATTTACACACACTCACAAACTGACACACAAACCTACAGTACAAGTCACTATTATTGTAACTGGGACTGTAATGCTGTTCTGCTTGGGAATACATGGCGCATAATACATCCCACCTAATCATATTAGAATATTAATCCTAAACTGTGAGACAACACTCTTGAGTGAATTGCCGTCATTTGACTGTTTTACTTCCCCGTCTTATTCAGAGTTTTTGCTGTTAATACATGTGGGGTCACACCTCTGCTAAAAGAAAACATGGACATTCTTGATCTTTTTTTCTTGCCATTCCCAATGCGAGGCTTTAAGTTAGGGTTGTCACAATACCAAAATGATGACTTCGATACGATACCTGCCATAAGTATCACGATACTCGATACTTTCGATACGATACCAGAATACGATACAATACTGGTATATATATTTATTTATAATAGTAATAAATAAAACGTCTGTATGGTTCCCTTTTTTACCAGCTTGTTCCTGCCCAGCTTTTTGAACTCTTAACAAATGGCATTAATATTAGTATTAGCCTACAGCAAGATATAAATGAAAACTACATGGTGCCATCATAGCATTGATTATACACAGCTATGTAGACCTATTGTCCGTATCTGACCAGATGACTACATACTGTAGTTATTTCCATAAGTATGAGACATTGTAGAGTTACATACTTTTACAGATGTGAGTTTGAGATGAAGAAAAAAAAAAACTAAAGCTGGACATTAAAGATGGACACATAATTAAAGGGTAATTTCTCCCCTTTATTGAAAAACAACAATGAAAAACATGCCACCACATACCTTTCACCAATACAATGCAATTACACTATGGGAACAATGACAGCCAGTCTCTCTATGCTGTCTGGCAGAATTGTGAATATTCACACTTGTTGATGCACTTATTACAACTATTTACTATTTAGTGAGTTTGATATTTTCACTTCATATTTTATCTCAATTCATGAAAGTTATTTTTCCTTAACTAAAAATAATTAGCTCAAGATCCACCCTCATGTCGCCAGTTTGCATCAATTGTGTTTCATTTGGTACACTTTTGTGTGCATTCTGACCTCATGATCATATATGCTGGTCATCAAACTAGGCTGAGGCTACTCTGTTAGGCTGTATATGGGTGATTTTGGGGGTTTTCATGTTTATAATCACATTACCTGTTGTTCGTTGAACTCTTTGAAAAGTGTGGGGTGTCTGCCTGAAAGGTGCTTTGCCATGTTCAACGTGTTACTCCCTTAGTCTGTGTGGCTTTAAAACACGTTTTGCAGACGGGTCTCTGTGTTAGACGGTCGGCAAAAAGCTCCTGAACTCGACATGTCTCCCCTGATCTCTCTGAGCGCTGCTGCTGCGTGTGAGCGGGCAGCCCCGCCTCCTGCAGCCCCGCCTCTTTGAGCTCCGTCTCCATGCGCTCAATGCATGCAGAGAGCATGACAGAGACAAGCGGAGCAGTTTTAAGGAAGTATCGATACTAAAAATATGCAGTATCGTTTTTTGTAGTATCGGTATACCGTGCAACATTACTTTTGAGTGAAGTTGTGTCCTCGGTCTGACTGTTGACACTGCTGCTGAGCCTAGAGGAAGGCTTCACAGATTTAGCTCGAGCCGTGGAGGGTTGACTCTGTGGTTCACATGTGGGTCATGCAGTGGGTGGCTCAAGTACACATGCTTATCTTTGTTGATGACGGATATATGATGGAGACATCGTCAACTCAGCATTATCTAGTTCAAAGCACCAACAATAGCACCCTCAAATGCAGACTCCTAAATATAACAGTTTTTCATTTAAACGGAAAATGTAGTTGCCACAGCAGCCAGTGAAATTAAAATCCTCCATGGATATCATGTTTGTTTGATAACATAACACTTAGCTAAATTAAGTGATCACGTAGTTTTTATTTAAAATCCAGATTCTATTTTCCACTAAATACAAGGTACCACTGTGGAAAATTGGTAATTGCTCACTTGAGGTTGAGATTTTTCAAGGTACAAACAAAGAACTATCGGGAAGGGGTCCAATACATCCTCAAACAAGTCTCTGAGATCTACCCTGGCCATGTGATCTGATCAATATAACAGTTTAAGTAGGTATCTTTTCCATCCATCCAATAATTATCTGTTCAGGGTCCCGGGGGCGAAGGCAGGGTACACCCTGGACAGGTCACTTGAGTATCACAGGGCTGACACACAGAGACGGACAACCATTCACGCTTGCATCCACATCTACGGGAAATTTAGAGTCAACAATTGACGTAAGGTGCATGTCTTGGGAGGGAGCCGGAGAACCCGGAGAGAACCAACGCTGCTATGGGGAGAACGTGCAAACTCCACACAGAAGGGCCGCCCTGCCAGCGATCGAACACGGGCCACTCTTGCTTTGAGGCGACAGTGCTAGCCACTGTTCAGCCCAGAGTTTATCTTTTTGTAACCTTTGGTCACTGCTAAGTCACAATAGATATCTGCCATGTTCAGAGTGTCTGAATGAGTGGGGATGACAACAAGTGATTTTTGGATCCTCCTCCGCGCCACTACCTCCCTCTTTCCTTTTTGCCTCCTATCCGGACTATTGCCTATGATATAATTACACTCATTAAATGCCGCCCATGGCCTCGATGAATACAGTCTGTCAAAGTACCATGTCTGACAGCAAAAAAGAAAGAAAGAAGCATGGCCACCTCAGGGGTTCAGCACTATAGTCGAGACATGCAGCAAGTTTGACTTTGCAGCTTCTGGTCAGCTTGAGTTGAGGGATCTGTGGGTATATCTCCACGGGGATATTATACTCCACACTTAATTAACTTCGGCTCAGTGGCATTTATTCCTAATTAACTACATATTACCATCAGGAGGGGCTCATGTATTGATGCAGGATACAGCAGCCCACGCATATGATAATTCTAAAGACAGGAGGGAGTCGAAAGAAGCTGGATTTTAAAGCACTTTTGTTTTGTACGTGGGGTTCTCAGTGCAGAATGTTTTTCAGAATTTCTTCCTTAAAATTCAACAATTTTATAAATATATGAATAGATATCTGTTGAATCATAATTAAAGATGGCATCAACAATGTCACAGGGACAGATTTAAAAACTTGCGTAAATGTTGGATCAATAGTAACCAAGATGTCTGGGCATTGTTGCGAACTCGGAGCCTTGATAATAAATAAGTCATGACTCGTGATTGAGGGAACAGTGTGGTTTTTCAGTGTGGTTTACTGAAGTGGAGCACCTCTGTGACTTCATTGATATACACATGTAAAATAGTGATGATGCCTTTTATGATATACAGTACAGTGTTTCCCCTAGGTTTGCAGCTTCAGGGGGCGGCGACGGGGCGGCGATGGCACCGACACAAACACTTAAAGCAGTGGTTCTCAAACTTTTTCTGTAAATAACTTCATTTTGTGACTCCATCTGTGCTTTTATAAATAACAGAATAAAGAAAATTGCAACCACTTTCAAGTAAATCAGATTGCTCCATCAGACAATTTTTTATTTTTAAATTGCAATCACTTAGAACAATGAAAATAAAGTCATATCTGTGTAAAAAATAACTAATATTTAGTTACTACTAAATAGCTCATTGTGGAAAACAATAAGCTTATTTTTTTTTTTTGCCAAACAAAACAGAATGAGTGCAGATATGTGAGCATTAGGTTGCATCAGTATTAGTGGCTGCAGTGAGCCTCTACACATCTTTTAAAAACAAGGTTGTAGATTTGATACAATTCCTGTTCAACGTTGTGCAGAGATCTGTTTTCTGTTTTGAGACACGCAGCAGCAGAAAGGACGTCGCGGAGACTTCTGGCAAAGAGCCAAAAATCGGCGAGTCGCGCAAGCGTAGCCTGTTAACGGCGTAACGTAACCATTTACCCGAAAGTACAGGCATTTCTCCATGTATTTATTAATGACTTAGTTTTATGTCCGTGTACTTTGTACTTCTGTAATATGTGAAGCCAGCAGCTCATTGTTGGTAGAAGACACGAGCACTTTGGCTCTTTCACCTGGAGCAGAAGAGCTGCTCCGGTGCTCCTCATAGGAGAGCTGCTGTTGCCATCTTCACCCTGGGAGCGTTTAAAACGCAGATATAGCGGTCTGCTTTTCACGCGACATATTTTTCGACGCTCTCTGTCCGCTGCTGGTGTGTGTGTGTGTGTGTGTGTGTGTGTGTGTGTGTGTGTGTGTGTGTGTGTGTGTGCGCATCGGGGCGGAACTCCGCTGTGCGCGATGCAGAGCAGAGGAGAAGCGTTAACGCGACTATGTAGAGACAGAAATGACAAGCTGTGTGTGGATAATATAAACAGAACAAGGTGTAGACCGGTTCTATAGGAAAGAGAAACTTAAATGACGACTTGTGATCTGGCGCTATCGAGAAAATTACAGGGGGGCGGGGGGTTTCTTCAGGGGGGCGCCCCGCCCCCCTATTATAACGGTGGGGGAAACACTGCAGTAAGACCATTCTACTTTCCAAGCACACATGGAGAATATCAGATTTGATCAAGCAGTGTTAACATCTGCTCAGTCCAGATTACAGCTGACCCAACTTCAGATGTATTAAATAGAGTCATTTAGGACATGTCAGATTACTGATAAAAGATAACGTTTTTAATTTCATTTTTCAGTGGTGATAACGATGTATGAAGCAGCTGATCAAGATCAGTTGGATATATTGCAAATCGTTTTTTTTCCACCTTGTACTTGGCTTTCCTAGAAGAGGCGATCCAATCGCCAGGTGAAGAGGAAGAAATACGCTGAAGAGCTGGAGGCCAGGTTGTCGGATGATGAGGTCAAGGTTATCGTCAAGGCCAAGAAAAACAACACTGCAGCATCCAAACACCCTGCTGTTCAACTCTTTGTAGTAAGTAGTTCTGCCTACAACTCCCCAGTTGGTAAGAAGTAGTAGAGTTTAAATGTATTAATTTTTGGGAAAACATGAAAAATAGAGTGCTGATGAATCATTCATTTTATTTAAAGTATTTGTTGGCTTAAAAACAATGATACACATGAATATTGTTGAAAATAACTTGTATACCGGGAAAAACAAGAACGCATTTGGTGGAAGAGCAACAGCACAACACGGTCAGTGAAGTGCAGCACAGCTTGTTCTTTTCACCAACACATTGTGACGTACAAACCAGGACCCCTGCAGAATGTCTGTAAAAACAGGGAATATGCATATTCTGTACCCATTTAAAAAAATTGAGAATATCAGAGAAATTAGGATGGGATAATTGTGATGATGGCTCAAATATGTTGTCCAAAAATGTCACCCTGCTTTTCGGGCTTATACTTCTTGAGTCACTCTCCACGGGTGGAGGCAGTGCTGGAGTAGCGAACTCTATCCCCTCAAGTCAGTTTTATTTATGTGCAACAAAATCACAAATATGCCAAAGGGCTTCACAATCTGTTTGATTTATGACAGCCTCCAACCACAGGTCCTCTATCCAGATAAGGAACACAAATAAGGGGGGGAAAGAGTAGACATCTCTGCACAACTGTGTGCAGACTGTGCAGTTTTTATTTCCATTTTTATTATTGCACACTGTGGTGCGTGTGTGGTTGTATTCTGAAGTGTCCTGAGGCTTATGCAAATACTTTCTGCTCGGGGGAACTATGAAGTAACACTTGACATTACATGTTTTCATGTGCGCTGCATTTGCAGGAGAATCCCAGTGAAGAAGATGCTGCTGTTGTTGACAAAATCATGTCTTCTCGTATCATCAAGAAGGAGGTAGTGATTTTATGCCATTTCTTTTCCTGCTTTTTTTGTGATTTTGCTGGATATTGAGATATATTGAAAGTTATTGCATTTTATTTTACTTAATTTGTATTTTGGCTCAATCTACATTTACTGTATGAAATTGCATAACACAGCTAATAGCCAAGTGAAAGAAGAGATGAAAGTTAGTCTGTAGTTAAATGTTCTCTCCTTTTTTCTTTTTTTTAACCTCTCCAGGTTTCTCCAGGAGTGGTGGTCGAAGGAGAGGAGTTTTTTGTAAAATACAAAAACTAGTAAGTTCACTTGGTTTAAATTAGCAACAGTTTTTATGAATAACACTATGAAAAGAAATATTCAAAAAATTATATTTGTGTTTATTATTATTATATTATAATCATCCCTGTATAAGTAAATGTGTGATTTATTCATAGAAACCATTCTAGATATTACTGTTGCATTTCCTAAATTCTAACACTTTTTTTTTTAACTGAACTGAAAAAAAAACTGACCACATCTGCAGCCTGTGATCACACCTGCTGGCCTCAGCGGTTGCCCCAGATGTTTTTTTAGAAGGATGTTTTTCAGGGTTTCTTACGTGTGTGTGTGTGTGTGTGTCTTTGTCTGTATGTGTGTGTGTATCAGCTCCTACCTACACTGTGAGTGGGCCACGGAGCAGCAGCTGGAGAAGGACAAGAGGATTCAGCTGAAGATCAAACGCTTCAAGATTAAACAAGCACAGAGGGCACTCTTCTTCGCAGATGTAAGGCTGTGTTTCTATCTGTGGACATTCTGCTGTGTAGTGTGTACTGTGTGTAATTTAATCCAATTTAATTTACTTTTTGTGTTTTGTCTGTGTGGGCAGACACATCTGTGTGCATATATTTGAATCTCTTTGCTCGCAGTAGTGATACTTGTCTCAGATTCCAGATGGTGAGTGGGCATTTAGGTTTATTCTCTCCCTTTTCTTTCTTTGTGTCTCTCAGATGGAAGAGGACCCCTTTAACCCGGACTATGTAGAGGTAGACAGAGTGCTGGAGGTGTCTTATTGTGAGGACAAAGACACAGGAGAGGTAAAGTGAATCCTCTTCAGTTTGCAGTTATGCTTTACTCTATTTAAGTTTTTTGTGGGGTTTTTCTTTCATTATATTCTCCGCTTTAGTGATGTCTTTGTATCTCAGAAGGGCCCAAGGCCATCCTGACGGGCTTCCTCGCAGCCTTTGTTAATAGTATAAAAGAGGAGCTTGGCGTCGTTCTAGTCTTTTGCAGCGCTAATTCTTCTCCGGCTGCTGCAGGAGGTGGTGTACTACCTGGTGAAGTGGTGCTCTCTGGCATATGAGGACAGTACCTGGGAGCTGAAGGATGATGTCGATCAGAGCAAGATTGAAGAGTTTGAGCAGCTGCAGGCAGTCAAGCCAGACTCGCGCAGGATGGTAAGCTATGCCCACCGACGTTCCTCATTAATCACTGTATTTCTTATTTACCTCGAACGCTCTCATACTGAATATATACTTTTTTTTTGGTTGCTGATGTTTTTAAGTGCTAACAAGGGAATTAAAATGAATACAAATTGTAAAATGATGTGGATTTGTTGCAGTGCAATCTTTGAGAATGCGTTGACACTGCAGTGACCAAACATGTATTGTGAGATTAATGTGCATCATTAGCCAAACAACCACATTCGCACAGAAGTGAACACACTGAGACTTGGAAACACCTGCTGCCAGTCATTTCAAGAGCAGTGAATGATGTTTCTGCTGTATAAATATTACATTTGTTTTTATCAGAATATATTCACTAGTTAAGATTAGAGCTAAAACTTGAAGGGGAAGGGAAAAAAATAAAATAAAATGTTTTGTGCTGCAAATCATAGATTCTGCTCCATGAAGCAAAAACATGGTTGTATTTATTATATATGGTATTGTCACCAGACTTCACAGATTTGTTGTGTAGTAGTGTTTTATTCAGTCATTACATACAATGATAAAAGCCTATGTACAATATAACTGAAAAGGTATAGGCAGAATCATGATGCTTATATATTCCTATCTTAAATTCGTATCAATCAAGTAACCCTTGTAAGCGTGTGTCAATTATTGGATGCCTGGAAGAACTCAGTTCAACAACTTCTCTCGTTCTCTATATTTATTTACTAAATGATCACAAGTAAAGTAGCAAGCGCTGCAATTGAAAAAGCAGTGAGTGGTACAGCCAACACGCAGGTTGGTCAAAGAACAACTGCCCCACAACGGAAGTGGGGCCTTTCATACACAGTTTATCGTCACAGGTTCGTCTCGCCTCGTCCTAACATCTGATTCGCTCTGTCCTGTCAAGAGGAGGAGAATCCCGTGTTCTCATCTTTTCTCACAAGACTGGAACGTGCAACGACCAGTCTGCTTCCAGAATGTCAATATACTGATAAACAGTTGTGGGTGTTGAAGTGCGCAGGCGTGTGACTAACTTCCCTTGGGAACTGGACATTTCATAGACACAACAGCTGCATAGCTGTGTTATACTGACCTCGCTAGCCTGAACTTTAATAGACATGAAGAGTAATACAATGAAGAATATCTACAGAATATAAGGATTTATATTATCACCCTCAAGATAATTAGATATGTTATTTTGTTGTGGATAAACTCTAATTTAACAGTCTTTTCAGTTTTATTGATCAGGTTATATTTACTCTTGTCATAGTCACCTCTTTGTTGACTATCACACTGTTTCCCAGTATTGACACAAATGCATAAATGCTTGCGGCCATGCACATACAATAAACCGGAGTCACTACCACACCACTGTTTGCGTTTCCCTCTTTGCCATACCTTTAAAAAAACAAACAAAAAAAACAACCTGATGGTTGCTTCATCTTTGTCACTTCTCCTAAAATTGCCCCATGTCTATCATTGCGTTCATTCGACATCTAAAATGTAAATGTGGAATTGCTTTCAAAACGCTTGTTTTAACGCTCAATTTATAATCTATCACTTAGGAGCGGCCCCCAGCCAATCTGTGGAAGAAGAGGGTACAGTCGAGAGAATACATGAATGGCAACAGCCTCAGGGACTACCAGCTAGAAGGGGTCAACTGGCTCCTCTTCAACTGGTACAACAGGTCAGTTTCTTGTATCATACATGAACACAGCTACTGCACGGAATATATGACAATGAACAGGAACAACATGGAAATATAGGGGTTATCTGCTCAGGCTGCAGATGGAAGCAAACCCTTTTGCCATATCGTAAAGAGACATTATCCATTAATGTGCCAGATGAATCCATTAATTTGTCAAATGTGTCATGTGTTGCGTTATTTAGCTATAACTAACCGGGAAAGATACTTTGAAATTTTGATAGAAAAACTTTGATAGAAAGTTATAAACGGTGAACTTTGCTTTCAGCTCCTATCTGTAGCTTAACTGAAATATTACAAAACAATATATGAAATATATTCACTCCAGAAATATAATTTGAAACTTCTCTGAAAACATGTAATGCTCTGGCTCAGACTGTGGGAGAGTATACTGTGCATGCGAAGGGTTGTAATTTTACTGAATTGCTATTTTATGTAACGCTGGCAAATTATCTGATGGAAGAGTGCACTGCTGAACATAATGCATAGTTACAAAGTTGTTTAACCAAACATACCATTATACCTGGTACCTCACATTAGTTCACTTTTAAAAAAGGTCAGATTTTCATCATGAAATTGTGCAAATATTCCCAAAAGTCCCGACCTTCACCATTTGTAACTCTAGACACAACCTTCGCACACTTCTGAAATGGAAAGACGCATTCAGGATTTCGTATATACCTCAGACTTTAAGCAAAATGGCAACTCTTGCTTGTGAACTCTCGGTAATCCTATGCGGATATTAAAAACCACAGTATATTTATTGATTCTGAGGTTTTTACATTGGCGTTGTGTATTTCAAGAGGAATCCTCTGGGTGCTTTGGGACTACGAATAATGATTACCTTTCTTGTTGTGTGTGTGTGTGTGTGTGTGTGTGTGTGGACCATGCTGGGATTTGACTATTCACATTATTTGGTTGGGCCTGCAAGGAGTTTCGGATTTCCTTTCAAGGTGCACACTGCTGCAACAACAACCGCTCTTCTTCGCCCACGATCACAAAAAGAAGTGCTGCACATTACATCTGGAGAATGAAGTGTCAGTGTGCTTGCATTAACCCTGGGAATTGGCTTTGTGTGAGCATGCAGGAGTTTGTGTATGCCTACGCAGAGAGATTCATCAAAAGTAGAGAGCTGCTTAAGAGGCCAGTGGGAATATCTGCACGTTGCAATTAGCATCAAGACATAATACCCCCACCCACTGGACAGCTGAATAAATGGTTTGCTGGAGTACACCACGCAGCAGAGGCAGTTGCGTTTGCCATTATATTGTATCTCGTCTATTCGGGGCTGTTATTACTGCTGATGATGTCGTTTTCGCCTCCATTGTTTGCTGTTTATTCTTTTAGTATCATGGGATTTTTGTATTTTCCTTGTTTTTCTTCATCTTCGCCACCCACTTTTTTAGCCCACTACACATTTCTTTTGTTTACTTTGAAAGAGTTACAAGCATAAAAAATTATCACGCTGAATATACACTGTGGAGAAATAACATTCAGCAACATAGTCGAACTTAAAAAATCCACATCCACACATGGCGTACGCACCAGGGATATATTATAGTTTTCACACAGGTGTCATTGATTTCTAAACTGTTCATCACCTTTTGTTACACTACTGCCTTCGCTATTCTCTGCTGTTTTTTTATTCTACCTCATTTGTGTCTCCATTTTTTTCTCTTCTAACCCTTTTATTTCCACCTGTCAGGCGGAACTGCATCCTGGCAGATGAGATGGGCCTCGGAAAGACCATCCAGTCCATCACATTCCTAGAAGAGATCCTTCGTGTGGGCATTAAAGGGCCATTCCTCATCATTGCTCCTCTCTCCACTATTGCCAACTGGGAGCGCGAGTTTCGTACTTGGACCTATCACAATGTCATCGTCTACCATGGAAGCATGGTCAGCAGGCAGATGCTCCAACAATATGAGATGTATTTCAGGGATGCACAGGTAAATGTACAGATTGCGTTGACTGCATTTTTATGATTGGGCTGTTAATACTTGCATTACATTAGTGTAAATACAAGTTAGAAAAAGATCAATTAAAATACATTGGTGGCATAAATACATACTTTGTGGGCTCACAACGAAATTACCACAAGACCTTCAACATATTACACGGTTGTAGTGCAACACACACACACACACACACACACACACACCATTCTCATTCATTATATCAATTTCAGGTAGGTGTAAAAAGGTGCCAAGATTGAAAGTCTAAAGCCCTGCTAGTACACCTTTTAGAGAAGGCCCTTCTTCTACACTATTTACATTTTAGGTTTACAAATGTTTAGCGGTGCAACTATTGCTATTGTATGCCCTAAGAAAGAACACAGTAATTGTTTTTGCCTGAGAGAAGTCATGAATTAGTCACAGACACCAAGCTGGGCATTCAGCTTGCTTCACATACCTAACATAATTGGACTTGAGAGGCCATTTCTCCCATCCTGACATACCTAATGGTCCCCTTTTTTAAAAACGGATGAGCAGAAAGCAGCATCACTCTGCTTACCTTCAGACTGGAAAGCAGTGATTCACTTTGATTAAAATAATCACAGTGCTGCTTATTAGAGAACAGCAGCACTGTGTCGGCAACATGAAGTCCTGAGAGTAATGTGTTTGAAAACAGGAAGCCTGCCCTGTATGCAACAATAGGGAGTTGTATATTAAAAATCCTGGCAGAACGTGATTGCCATGTTTAACGCAAAGGCTAGATACACCGACAGAAGGAAAGTAAAGAGGAAAGCAGGCAGCAAGGAATAATAGTGAATATCTCAGGAAACTGTGTCAAAAAATTTGCTAAAAATGTAGGGTTTTTTTGGTGACATTGTTGATTCTGTTATGTCAAAATGTTGCAAATCTACAAAATCTATTTACTTGTATAGAGCTACAGATTTGATGTAATTTTTTGAAGCCCATCATTTCTTACTGTGTTGGGTAAGAGAACATTCTTATGAACAAGTGGTTGATAGTACTAACGTAGCGTATTCAAAGAAGAGCACGTGCCCAACAGTAAGTAGGCTGCTGGGTAGTTAGTGAGCCTTGGGAAGAGGCTTTCTTTGGTTGTCAGGCCATGTGATGTGTCACAACAGGCAGTTAGAAGCTCTTAGTATTCAGACGAACCGTAGGAGGAATTAAAGCGAACGAGAGCAGAACAGAGCGAAGCTGCCACCAGGCTGTCTCCCAGGCAGCCTGTGATGTCATAGCATCCCCCAAGGGGAGCTATCTGTCAGTGCTGCTCAGGCATATTAGAGAGAGAGGCTCCTCTACAGCAGTCTGTTGGCTGGCTGGCTGTGGGAGGGGGTTATCGGATAACTGAGTATCCCTCGAGGACTGTTGTCAAGGCAATAGATACAAATGGAAAGGCGGTGTGAAGAAAAGCCTCCCCAACAGACAAACAGCATAAATACTCACTCGCAGGTGTGCACATGAGGAAAATCTGTGATGTGCCATAACATTTGACAATATTGTGATGATGATGATGATAAGACGTGCGATAAATAAACATTGTGCATATTAGCTCCACATTTCCTTTGACAGCCTAGTTATCTTTGAATACAGAACTGGATGAGAATTTTATGTTTTAAATATATTTAATGTTGTTTCTAGAGCAGCAACAGTAATGTCTACAGAAAAGTAATGCTATACAATGTCTCACTGGAAACAAATCATTAGAATACTGAATGAAGTTTAGAACAAATGAAGGAAGTCAGTCAATATCGGTGATTCCTCCTGTCCTTCCGGCTGATGTGATTCGCTGGTTGAGGAAGGAGGGGCTATTTTGTCAGCCAGCAGCCGAGTTTACAAGAATTAGATTTTAAGATGCATGGCAAACTAAGCTAAACAGTTGGACTACAGACAGTTTTTTGTTTTAAATTGTGTAGACAAGGGTTATGTTGCGCCTGCACTTTTATGAAGGTAATAAAGTAATGGCACGGCCTGACACAGAGCAGGGCAGAGGCTTCAGTGTGAGGATTAAAAATGGTTTCTTATTCATCACGTTTCTTTTGCGATGACGATGATAATGCAATTCATGGCCTTCATGTACTGGTTCTATTGTAGGTAGCTTCACAACCAAGAGGTGTGTCAGCAAAATCTTAAAATAAAGTAAGCAACCATGTGTTTGCAGCATAAGGCTGCAAATTATTAGTTTTCTAATGTTAACAGTTACATACTCGTTACATCTTCTCATTGAACAGCTTTTTTTAATGACCGTACACATTCTGCATGATTAAAATATCATAGCACAACATAAATGAAAAATGTTTTTACACACCTCCACAGACAGTTTCCTGTGCATAGCAACAGGAATCTGTTAAAAATATGAATACTTGTTTTATAAAGGATTCATATGACAGTTAACATCTCCTCACCTTTTTTGTCTTCAGGGCCGTGTGATGCGAGGTGCCTACAGGTTCCATGCCATTATCACCACGTTTGAGATGATCCTGGGAGGCTGTCCCGAACTCAACGCCATTGAGTGGCGCTGTGTTATCATCGATGAGGCCCACCGCCTCAAGAACAAGAACTGCAAGCTGCTAGAGGGCTTCAAGCTCATGAACCTGGTACAAAAACCATCAATTCCAGAGAGATATAAATGTCTTTAGTGTGTGCATCGTGAAACTTGTTTCTCGTTACTGTCATTTTTACAGCGTGTTGTCTAATGATCAAATGATACTTAAACATTCTCTTCTCGTACCTGTTCTTCTCTTTCAGGAGCACAAGGTCCTGCTGACGGGTACTCCTCTCCAGAACACAGTGGAGGAGCTCTTCAGCCTGCTCCACTTCCTGGAGCCGGCACGCTTCCCCTCAGAAACCACCTTCATGCAGGAATTTGGAGACCTGAAGACTGAGGAGCAGGTGAGCCAGCGGATACATGGAGAAGATGTCCTGACATTATGTTCTCTGAGCTCTTCTGGTGCCGTTTTTGTCACCTCAATGTTAATGCATTTAAGCGTAAAAAAACTTTGTCTATAGAGCTCCACAAAACACATTGCTCAGATATATTATGAAAATCCTATTGGTACAGATGGAACACTTGAAGTGGGCCTTTTTCTAACTAGGCCACAGCGACATTTTGACACACACACACACACACACACACACACACACACACACACACACACACACACACACACACACACACACACACACACACACACAACATATGGTGGATAACAGATAATGGGGCATTGTTAGACTATGTATCGACATAGTTGCTCACAAGAAAAGGGTGTTTTACCTATCTTCATATCGCTGTTTGGCATTTAATTTTTTCGGTAGAAGTGCTAAAGAGATGCTCGAGAAAGGACCATTAAAACATGTTTTGAAGAGTGGTACTCATGCTGAAAGTTAAAATATTGGGAACAGCTAGTACTCAACACACGGTACTAAATCTAGAAGCTCTTTGTGCCCGTGGGAATGTAATAACATTTGCTGATGCTGTTAAGAGGTACATTTTCAACAAATGCCATAACTGATTTTAAACGAACGAGAGCCTGTATGTGTAACAAAGAGCACTGGTGGTCATAAAAGCTGTGATGCTTTACTCTTGGCCCAAACTGATTTGGGAAACATGTCTCTACATCAATTGAAAAAGACAAAATCGAAACACTGGTTTTAATTTAATATATTCATATAAAATTAAGACATTCTACATAACAACCCGAAACCCATATAATAATAACATATAGAGCATGACAACATTCAATTTTGATATAAAATAGATCGTTGGTGACAGCCAGATTTTATGTGTAAGTTGATAAATGTGGTGTTTATCTCTAAATGAAAATAATAACCGGGCAACTACTGTTGAGTTAAAGTTAGTTCTAACTAACGTTAGTAAAGTCATTATCAATTAACTGTATGTTGTGTATTTTTCTTTGCATTGGAGTCCACTACAGTCATGAAGGAATCAGAATAATTTATTGGCCAAGTACGTTGCACATACAAGGAATTTGTCTCTGGGAAAGGTGCATAACAATAAATAAAAAAAGATAAAACAATAAACATAGTGCAATAATAAATACATATGGTAAACAACAAACGGATAACAGTACTTTAGAACAAGTATATATTATAAAAGTGTCAAGTGTATTTCAAAAAGAAAAGATGTGTTTTTGAAATAGTCCTGGGGATGTGAGAGTCACTCAGTGTGGGTCGCCGGCTTTATTGATGAACCCGACTGCAGCTGGAAAGAAACTGTTCTTGTGGCTTCAGGTCTTGTTCCTGACGGACGCACATGTGCACACATGAAGTAAAAATAGAAATTTGAAAAGAAACGTAAATGCTTCGTCTGATGTTGCATTGCAATCAAATTTGTATTACTGAAAACAATAAATTATTCTCAATTTTGGGATGGGAAACTCACTGGAGCATGCAAACATTTTCTGTAATGATGTGTATGGCACTGCTGTTTCGGTTTTGATCAGAACCAGTACAAACTGTGTAACCCCATACCATACAACATCCCACAGTTATTGAATGTGATAACTTCAACTCTCCTCTCATCTCTGGGCCCACAGGTACAGAGTCTTCAAGCTATCCTGAAGCCCATGATGCTGCGTCGGCTGAAGGAGGACGTGGAGAAGAAGTTGGCTCCTAAAGAGGAAACCATCATCGAGGTTGAGCTAACCAACATTCAAAAGAAATACTACCGCGCCATCATAGAGAGGAACTTCTCCTTCCTGGCTAAAGGAGCTGGCCAGGCAAATATGCCCAACCTGGTCAACACCATGATGGAGCTGAGGAAGTGCTGCAATCACCCCTACCTCATTAAAGGTAAGCTGGCACCTTTTTACAGGTTTATTATTTAGGTGCTCACTATAATTTGAGTCAAGTGGTTCTTCAGACATCAGACTCGGCATACTGGTAATGCTGCTTTATTAATCTTTATCTCAACATATATTGCATATGCACAAAATCTCTTGACTGATTTTTTTTATTTTTTATTTTTTTGTGCAAATCCTCAGGCTCTCTTTATTACTATATACTCATGAAATTCTACTATATACATCATATGTTACACAGAAAGGCTTTTTTTTTCTTCTGGAGATTCTGAAGTTATTTTTCATGCACTTAAAAATGAGTGGACATTGTTGCACATTAGTGGAAATAAGATCTGGTAGAAAAAGTATGAAACACTTGCTGATGTAGCCATGTCTTTGTTATGTCAGGAGCTGAGGAGAAGATCCTAGAGGACTTCAGGGAGGTGTACAGCCCCACTGCAATGGACTTTCACCTACAAGCTATGGTGCAGTCTGCCGGGAAGCTGGTCCTCATTGACAAACTGCTGCCCAAGATGAAGGCCGGAGGGCACAGGGTGCTCATCTTCTCCCAGATGGTGCGCTGCCTTGACATCTTGGAAGACTACCTCATTCAGAGAAGGTAATGGTGACAGATGATGAAGGGCTTGTTGTCCCTGGGGTGTACAACTTTTTTTTTTTCTTGATCAAAGGAAAATTTTAATTGTTAACTTGGTGCTGCTGCTCTAAAATGTAAAGTCACTAGTATCATCTGGCTTTATTAGATACGTTATGATTCAAAGAAAAGCACCAAATTAGTGGTACAGTTTACTGGGAACACTCAGTAGCTTCTACACATGTTGTAAAGGAAGATCTGACTCCCATCGCTGAAAATTGTTTGGATCAGTAAGTCTATAGTGGTATGTCCGAGCATGCAATACATGACGGCCAATTGCCAGTGAGAGTAGTTGGCTGCAGAAGCATTAGTGATTAGAGATATGGAGCCTGGTGTTTCATCACACCAAATGAATCAAAACAACGCATCCATCTATTTCTGCATCCATTTATCCTGTTTGATCCAAAAGGTGCTGTAACATATCATAGCATGCACTAGACAATAGGTTGGGTACCCACCTGCACCATGCAAACACAAATTATCCTCGGGTATGAGTGGAAGTATTAAAGTATTCAGTTTACCTAAACTGTTTGTCAAACCTGGAAATTGACTTAAGCACTTGATCCTATGGGGACAATGGAATTATATATTTTTCTCTCTCAAAACTTATGGTCTGTAGTTGGAGTGAAAGAAAAAGGGACCCCACTGCTGAGAACAGTAGTAACTGATAAAGATGATGGACAATAATTTGGACTTTTGTCACATAAAGCTTCTAAATGCAACCAAAGCTCCGCCAAAGTACAACATTGCTATGCGAATCAAAGAGCTCTCACTTTCTGTGTGTGTGTGTGTGTGTGCGTGTGCGTGTGTGTGCGCGTCAGCAGTCTTAGGTAATGCCCAAAAGTCCCATTTAAAAAGCTGAAATGTGGTCAGGAACAAGACTTTCATAGGGAAAGGTTAACGACCAGCCATAAGAGTTTAAATTCCATGGCATTTAGGAATGTGATTATTACTTATAAGAGTTTTCTGGTTTATAGTTGTTGTCTTTTATTTTTATTTTATTCTACCAACTTTTACCCCTCAGACTTTTATGTTTCATATACCTTGACTTTTTTGGGTCTCCATCGATACCGTTGTTTCTCTTCCTCTCTCTCTCTCTCTCTCTCTCTCCCCTAAACTATTGTAAACATGTGAGGTGCTGTGCAGTACAGACCTCAGTCAGGGTTCAGCAGCAGGTTATAGAAGCCCTCGGGGCTCTACTACATTTAGACAAGCAGGGTTTTCTGTGAGGTTTCTCCTGACTGAAAGTGTTTTGCCCTGGGGGTGGTCAGGGGGTTGGATTGTGGGAGGGGATGAGAATGGACACAAGGATGAAAGGGGATACAACCACTCCTTGTAGAAACAGTTTTATCTATTGATTTGGCTACAGTTTCCAGGTGTAGAAGGGAAGCAAAATGAAAGTAAGTTGTGGGTAGATATACTGTACAACCCAGTCAATAAGTACTATGGTAAAAATGTTACTGCAATCAGTTATTGCAATGCATATTTTTGTTTTGTTGCAGGTACTTGTATGAGCGAATAGATGGACGTGTTCGTGGGAACCTACGGCAGGCAGCTATCGACCGCTTCAGTAAACCCGACTCGGAACGCTTTGTTTTCCTTCTGTGCACAAGAGCTGGTGGCCTGGGAATCAACCTCACGGCAGCAGACACCTGCATCATCTTTGACTCGGACTGGAACCCGCAGAACGACTTGCAGGTACGACAGACTCACTGAGCAGGAGGTGCGACGTAGTGCTGTAGTAAATTTGTATGTGCAGGCATGAGAGCATTTTGGCTCTCGAACAGATGTCAGACAAGAGAGAACTATTCATGCAAACACCTGCCAACAAGACTCATCAACACAAAAAGTGCCTGACACTGTCCAACCACATGCCAATTTCACTCTAACAAAAATTACATTCTTTAGGATCAGATGACCTTCGTGCCCAACTAAAGATATCGATACAAAATCTCCTTTTTTGTATGAGCAGTGCATTTTACTACTTTCTGTCCTTCACAGGCCCAGGCTCGCTGCCATCGGATCGGTCAGAACAAAGCAGTAAAGGTGTACCGCCTGATCACCAGGAACTCGTACGAGCGAGAAATGTTTGATCGCGCCAGCCTCAAGCTGGGCCTGGACAAAGCAGTGTTGCAGAGCATGAGTGGCCGAGATAACAGCCTGGGTGGAGGCGCCGCTGGGGGAGGGGTGAGTTTGAGAATTGTCCATATGGTCTGGAATCAAAATGGGGAATTAAATCATTTAGTAATGTAAATTCTGTTCAGTAAATTTTCAGAGAGGTGCTTGTTTTTAGACAGTGCTTGTGATGAAAGCCATCAATTTCACAAGATGATCTTGGCGAGTCATACATTTTTTTCAGTGTGGCACTGTGCTAATTATAGAGCGTTCATTACATGTTTTTTCATCTTCATTCTTTTTGTTATCTATGTTATCTTCTTGATGTACCTCTACCATGTACCCACTAAACTTATGTAACTCTTCCCGGCTTATTTTCCTGCCACTCAGTTTAGCGTCGCATTAAATAACTTAAATCTTAAATATCACTTTGAAATTAAATTTGGAAGTGGGTAGAGCGGGTTAGCCTTTACGTTTCTTATGCTCACTAACTCAGACTTCCATGTAACCATCGTGTGAGACTGAGTGCGGTTATAGAAGTAAAGGACAAAATATTTCTTCTAATAGTCTCTCTGACAACAACAAAGTCAACCATTTTTGATATCAGTCTTTGAATGATATCAGAGGAACACTGTAAGCACAAGCAAAGAAAATTGAACCGCTCACAAACCCTAAAACTTGGATCTCACTCTGAAAATGTTGTGAAATTTAGTGAGTGTAACCGATCCTATTAGTCTAATCTCGTTGTGAGGGAGTGTGTCAACAGTGTTTGAAGTGTGTAGGTGGATGTTTTGCTACAGTTGGTGTCCCCTGAGAATTAACAGAAATATAAGGAGGTTGAGCTATTAGCAGGTCTCCACATCTGGTCTGACTGAACATATTTGCATAATAAACATCTGCAAGGGTTAGATACAGGGCTGCTGATATTATAATAATCCAACATGTTTTTAGATTTTTATTTATTTTTTGAGAATTGAAAGGTTTTGCAGCTATTGTAATATTATGTTCCATACTGTTTCCTTTTTCCTCTGTTAGGCCATAATCATTTATTTGTATTTGTTGTATATAGTTTCTTGACCCTAAATGTCTATCTCCTTCTCCTTAACGCTCAGGCAACGCAGCAGCAGCAGCTGTCTAAGAAGGCGATTGAGGATCTGTTGCGACGTGGTGCATACGGGGCGATCATGGATGAAGAGGATGAAGGGGCCAAATTCTGTGAGGAGGACATCGATCAGATTCTCCAGCGCAGGACAAAAACCATCACCATCGAGTCTGAGGGACGAGGATCCACTTTTGCTAAGGTGAATGAAATGGATAATATGGCTGCTCCAACACAAAGTGATGTAAATTGAAACGTTTCTACCCAGTCTTCGCCATGGAATTAGGGACGGCTACATTTAACATTTTACAGGTCACTGGTTGTCGTTGATTTTGGACCAGGAGCAACTTTTAATACAGGGAATATCAATATGATTATGTTTTGATATGATATTCATGTCTGCTTTCAGGCCAGTTTTGTGTCGTCCGGAAACCGCACAGACATTTCTCTGGATGACCCCAACTTCTGGGACAAATGGGCCAAAAAGGCTGACATTGATATGGAAATGGCAAACGGCAGAGTATGTACTACACCACAAATAAATTATACAAAGGATAATTGGGACCTTTCTCACGAAGATATGCTGAATCTAATAAATACCTAATGGCTGGACAGCCAGTGGGGCTGCAGCCTTCCTTTTTATCTATGTTATAGACCTTGAAAGCCTTTTGCTGAACATTTGTCTGCCCTCCATTCCCTCGCTACAGAACAGCTTGGTGATCGACACTCCTCGTGTCAGAAAGCAGACAAGGCCGTTCAGTGCCACCAAGGATGAGTTGGCAGAGCTTTCCGAGGGCAACAGCGACAGTGACGACACCAAACCAAAGCTCAGGCGAAACCACGACCGCCTCAACAGCTATGGGCGCACAGAGTGCTTTAGGGTAGAGAAGAACCTGCTTGTTTATGGGTAAGACTATTGAAATTGTTTACGCCATTATAGCAACTTATAGCTGAACTTGTTAATAGAGCTGGTGTTTTTAAAAAGTGTAATAGTTTTATTTTTGTTTCCTGGATTAGTCAATTGTTTGATTTTGTCCAAATATCCCTCTCTGTATGTAACTAATGCCGGTTATAAATAAATGAACATCATTACTATAATACTAAATCCAAGTACATGTTGAATTCCACAATAAAATGTCCTCAAACTATTATAGCTTGTCAAGTGATTTAAGCTATATTTTGCTCCAGGTGGGGTCGTTGGAAGGATATTCTCAATCATGGGCGTTTTAAGAAGCAGCTGGCGGAGAGGGATGTAGAGTCCATTTGCAGGGCTCTCCTGTCTTACTGTCTGGTCCATTACCGTGGAGATGACAAAATCAAAAGCTTCATGTGGGACCTGATCGCCCCGAATGAGGACGGATGCTCCAAGGAGCTGCAGAATCACCTGGGTGAGTCTCAGGACTTCCGACCTACATTTACCATGGCCTTATCACAGCAGACAGTGGCGCACGGAGATATTGGAATGAGTGAGATTTGGGAAACTATTTCATAACCTATATACCGCACGTATGACTCAACCTGCTCTGGTTTCGATAGGTTTGTCTGCTCCAGTCCCTCGTGGCAGAAAGGGTAAGAAGATGAAAATCCAGTCCAGTTCCTTTGACATCCACAAAGCTGAGTGGCTTAGGAAACACAACCCAGAGCACATGCTTCAGGACGACGGCTACAAGAAACACCTCAAACATCACTGCAACAAGTAGGGGTTTCCTTATTCATCCGTACGTTGTAAATTCAATATGAAAAAATAACTTACTTAAATCCAGTTCAGTTTTTATCGAGTAAGACACTAAATTAGATTGTTGTCCAACATCACCAACTGAAACCAGTTGTTTTATCAGAAAGCAGAAGTAGTAACCGCAAAAGATGGATATTCTTGACTGTATGGAATAGCGTCACTAGATTGATAGTTGTAATATTGCATAGCACATGATGACTAATAGTCTGGTTGGTTGGTTGATTGTATGTCTTGTGTGTTTTAAACTTTTATAGCAACTGCCAGGTAGTCATTGTCTTTTAGCACAGATCGTATCAGATTATTTTTAATAAAAAGAAGCCTTTGTGTAAAATACAGTTTGCACATGGCTCAAATTTTAACTGGGGCACCTCAAAGCCACAGTAATTAGGAGGCACTAAAATGTCTATTGGAGCCGACGGTAGACTGATTCATTACCACACGTACTTCTCGTCGAGACCAGCTGACTGATACGATTCTTAATGAGACTTCAGCCCAGCTAATGGCCTTCATAGATCTCTCTTATTTACAGACAGAGGGGAAAAGATGGCTGCTATCAAAACATGGGCCGCTGAGATATAAAGCCAAATAAATGGCTGCTTCGTTTTAAAAGGGAGGGCTTGTGTCTGTGGGGCTTTGGACGCCGAGCGCTGCAGCTTCCATAGAAAGTTCTCCATTGTTTCCTGGTTCAGTTGTGCTGAATCCAGGGATTGTCTGATATGTGACACGCCAGGCAAATGGGGACACGCAGTCAGCAGGGTTTGCTGACTTCTGCGTTTTCCCTTCAAGGACCTGGAATGTGACGGGTGGGGGGGTTCATTGCCTTCCTTAACAGGACTGTAAATGTAAGACTTCTAATATACAGGAATGGAAACTATAAGAAGTAGTGAAAAATGATTCTGACAGTCTCCAAACGTTTTGATAAGTGAAAGATCAACACCTGATCATCATGTTGTAGATTTCTTGTTCCTCGAGCAGTTTGTGTGGGCTTTTTACTGTCTGAATATAAATATTCTTTACTGCACACTGTAGTAAAGATGTGGATTAAATCTACTTTGACATGGAGGACACGGTTTTGAGAAGGCACATAAAGAATTCATGGTGTTTTTGTGTTTTGAATCAGAATTGCATCTGTGACGTAATGTCCCGTTGCTGGTTTTTGATGGATTGTTTTCTGTGAGCAGACCATGAGGAATTATTTTCATGCCACTCGTGTCACGCATACTTGGCTTATTTGCTTCTGAAAGACTGTGTAGGACTGTGCTGTGATCCTCTGCTGCCTCTGAGTGAACCACATCAGACACACTCACTCACAGACTAACAAAGGCTTGGAAGGAGAGTGATGAGGGGCTATGCTGACAGGCAGAGGAAACGGCAGCTGCTCCTGGGCGTGTCCAGTCACACAGGAGGGTGGAGGAGGTAAAGGGAGGAAGTTCAAGACTTTGATTTACCAGAGCGACAAGTCCAGACTGGTCACCAGACATCCATCACTCTGCAGACAGACCTGGGAGCCCTGCAATTTTGCCTTGTCCAATCGATGCATACGGGAAGGATTTGGGGCTCAATTATAACAATATGTAGCTGAATTGCAGCATAAAAAAAAATGGAATACCTGGAATGCTATATTTCAGAGCGGTAATCCACAACGCTCACAGTGCTCTTTACAAAAGAAGCAGGGCTGTAAAGAAAGAAGCTTTGGTAGGAGAAGAGGCCACAGGTTTAGATGATGTGATTATTTTATTTTATTTTTTGTGTGGCTGCAAGTACAAAGTAGTAGTAAATATAACGGTTTATCTAGAGAGGTTACTTCACTCCATGTTCTTATTAAGGACATGATCAGTGTTCTGACACTAGTAGTCAGGCAACAGGTTTAGGGGCTTCTTTTTTAGAAAAGCTGGCTGTGCCAATTTTTTTTCTTCCCTAAATTTCCCTACTCATTTGGTTAGTGGAGAATACTGTACCCTCTGCGATGTAACCATTCTGTAAAGAGTAATTGTAGAACAGCTAATACTCTACAATAATAGCAATGCCCCACAGAGATTTTCACCCTCATGCCAGAAATCTTCAAAACCTCTGTGCCAGCTTTAAAGGACGAGATATCAAATATTTTGTGTTTGGACGAAATCCTTACACAGAACGCTTTCTACAGTTCAGCAAAATCTCAAGGCATACTAGACGTTGCAGTCTGGCACACCAGCGTACCACAGTTCCCACCACTTCACTGCGTCTTCGCTCAAAGCCTGCTGGCTCTGATGTGTGATCATGCATCACAGAGCTAATGTCTCCCCTGTGAGTCAGTCAGCCTCTCGCTACCTTGTCAGTCTCGACTTCCCAGCCTTCATCTAATGCCAGAGCACGACCACATGACGACTGGAGAGAGACTGTTGTCTGTTCATTCAGTCCTCGGGGCCTGACTGTGGAGCTGCCCATGACTCCCTATGTGGTCCATACACTCATGTCGACTTCAGTGAAACTATAATTCACCAACTTAATTGATGAGGCCTATTGTGTATACCTGCTCTGTGGAAGGCCTAGCTAATGATTTATAGCTGCATTTTTATTTTTATTTTTTTAAGTACAACACAGTACAGGTTTATGTATTATACATAAATTCAGTAGAGTGTGTGTGTGTGTGTGTGTGTGTGTGTGTGTGAAATGAGAGGACGAGGACTATGCAGGGCAATTTTAGGATTAAATTGTCACACATTTCACTCATTTGCATTGTGTTCAACAAGTTGCTGCGTGTGTGTTGGTTCTGCTCGCTCAGCATTTGTGCGCGGTCGGAGCTTTGTTGTGACCAGTGGGTTTTCTCTGTGCAGGGTGCTGCTCAGGGTCAGAATGCTCTACTACCTGAAACAAGAGGTGATAGGAAGCCAGGCCCAGAGGGTGCTAGACGGCGTGGACTCCAGGTGAGCAGACGTTACCTTACCTTTCATACACTTCCTGACCTATGTTTTTAATCATAGTTAGCTTTTTTTAGTTACTCTTGAAACACAATCACTTTATTTAACAAATGTAATACAGCAGATGGTACCAACACTACGTAGTGTGGTTGTAGAATTTCAGACCTGCTCGGGTAATGGAATAGTTTGATAAGATGGATTCATGGTCATTACCATATGGTATCAACCTGTTGAAGATAGAAACAATTGCTCAGCCAAATGAATAAGACGGTTGCAGAGCTCCACCTGCTGGTGAAAGATAGGGGAATTTGTTTGCTTTTATACAGCGATGTTGAAAATGTTCAATAAAAACAGCTGTTAACAAGATAAGTTAAAAGAGGCTTTTACTGTTTCACAATTCAGATTTGTTGTTTCATATTAAAGCACTTCATGTGTTGGGCCTCCTGAACCCCACTAGTGTTACACGACCAAATTAATACAGCAAATAGGATCAGATTAAAAAAGGCCAGTAAATGGATCTAATCAATAAAGATTCCCCCACTTGATATCTGTCCTCCTCCTCTTTAGTGAGATAAAGATCTGGGTCCCAGACCCTGACCATTCGGAGCTGCCAGCCTTGTGGTGGGATGCCATCTGTGACAAGTGTCTGCTGCTGGGTGTCTATAAGCATGGTAAGAACCCTCAGCCTGTACTGTGACTTCTTTAAAAAAAACTAATAAACTATCTAATAAACTAATCCAAATAAGAAATGTGTGCTCTAGAGTTGAAATTAGTCTCGACTACTCTAAAAGCAAATGTGGTCTCTTTACCGAAGTCAGTATCTGATATAAAACAAGTAACTATATAACAGTATTTAAAATGTTTCTGAGACCAATTGTTTTAAAAAGTAAAGAAATAAAAAAAGATTGACTTCACTGTCCATATGTTGTCCTTTTGATACCAGGTAATTGTGGGAAATCCTCCAGCTTGTGTACATTGCCTGGTCACTATCTAGGAGTTCCTATGCGTTGGCCTATGCTAACTTTCCTAACTATCTTTGTATTTGCTTTCCCTCTTGTGCGCTCCCAGGTTATGAGAAGTACAACACACTCCGTGCTGATCCGACCCTGTGCTTCCTAGAGCGTGCGGGGCGACCAGACGAGAAGGCCATCGCTGCCGAACAGAGAGGCAACGATTTCATGGATGGGTCAGTACAAACATTACGTGGCCTTTTTTTGTTTTAATGTGCTTCGCTTCAGTTTAGATATTTGAAAACAAAATGTGTCAGCGAAGTTGTCAACTGTAAAACTGACACAAACTTTGTGTGTGCAGGGATGTGGATGACCCAGAGTACAAACCTGCTCCTGCTCTGCTGAAGGACGATATGGAGGTACGGCCACGTGAACCAATGGTGCATGGGCCTGTGATAAAGCATATTAGTCTGATTAGTTGATGGAATTATCCCCCTTTTTGTATTTAAGCTCATTTGTGATTTAAAAATGAAATCCATCCCAGTCTGGTTTGAGTATGTTTTGTCCTGCCATAAATACACACCGTCTTCTCGTGCAGGATGATTCCTCTTCCCCTGGAGACTTGGTTGTCACTGACAACGCCGGAGGTGAGTGTTAGATGCTTGTAATTCAGTGGATTATCGTTGCTATGATTATTTTAAATACAGGCTTCCCACAGATGGCAGAAATCTGAAAAGTTGGGATAAAGATGACACATGCGCAACATGCTTCCTACAAAAATTAAATACAGACATGGAAACGATGGCATGCAGATTTTGGACATTTCAATGTTCATTGTACCGTATATCATTCTGATCCAGACGCAGTTCCAGTGACAGGAGGTGAAACTTCCTACTGGCCATCCCCCTCGGTGCTAACCGCCAGGCTGAGGCGACTGATCACAGCCTCTCAGCGCTACACAAAGAGCCGGCAGATCCTCCAGATCCACCAGATCCACCAAACTCAAACTCCATCTCCGTCGACCATGATAATGTCCGCTCCACTCTGTCCGCTGCCCCCCTCACTCAACGACACCCTCAACCCCAAGATGGTTGCTAAGATGGAACGGCAACAAAGGTCTGAACACAGAGCGGGTCAATGTTTGTCTGAGAACTAAAATGCATCTTGGCGGTTTTGAGCCGTGAGAGAGAATATCAAAGATTACTGTGGCTGGAAATTGTTACTACAGGGTGCTTTTCTCACTTTCCCCAGATGGACCAGGCGAGAAGAGGCTGACTTCTACCGCGTGGTCTCCACTTTTGGCGTCGTTTTCGACCCAAACCTTGGTCGGTTCGACTGGACCAAGTTCAGGGCCATGGCTCGGCTGCACAAAAAGACTGACGAGAGCCTGCAGAAATACCTGTGTGCTTTTGCCGCCATGTGCCGAAGGGTGTGTCGCCTGCCACCCAAAGAGGGAGGTCAGAAATCTACTTGCTTATTAACACACACACGCACACGCACACACACACATGCACGCACGTTGTTATTTGTATACCGTACACTAAGTGAGGAAGTGTAGAAACTCAGACGACCGCATCTCTGTATTGTTTTTTTTCATAAAAGCAGTCACCCACAGAAAATCTGTCAACGTGTTCTACCCTATGAACATAACAATCAGTCATGCTCGTCCAATTGCTGAACACTTTTTCGCAAAACAAATTAATTATTGAATGAAATGAAGATAAGTATAATGTTTCATGTATCTGTCAACCAATTGTTGGTGTAAGTGAAAATGCCATATTAGGGTTATTTATGTATTTCTATTTTATTGCACACTGCCCTGATGAGACGTATACAAGATAATGTCAGTAACAGTGCTTCGGGTTATTGCAGTATCACCTTCACTCAGTCATGGCTGTAAATTGTTCAATTTTGGAGAGAGGTCAGTAGCACTTTAATAAACAAGCTGGCTCAGCAGTGCTGAGGTAGAGGCCGATAAGGTTAATCATTTGTAGGAAGACAAACAGTGATGTTTTGACTCGAGGCACAAACAGGTCTTACGGTTGTATTTGTAGGGCAGTGTTTACTTCCTCTCACCCACTCTCTCTCGCACTTCTTCTTTGTTCCAGACTCTGCGGTGGATCCATCTCTGACCCTCCAGCCCATCACAGAGGAGCGAGCGTCTCGTACACTGTACAGAGTAGAGTTGCTTCGGCAGGTGAGGGAACAGGTTCTCTGCCATCAGTTACTCTATGAGCGCCTGCCGTTGTGCCAGGTGAGCTCCGACTTGCCCGTGTGGTGGGAGGCTGGTAGCCATGACCGTGACCTGCTAATTGGAGCTGCCAAACATGGCGTCAGCCGCACAGATTACCACATTCTGAGAGACCCTGAACTCAGCTTCATGGCTGCCCAACGCAACTACAGCCAAACAAAAACTGCACAGCAGCAATCCCGCACATCCACCCCACTTCTACACCCTCAGTGCCAGGCCGCCAGCTCAGTGCTGACAGCCTCTCCGCTGCCTCCACCTGCCCAAAGAGAGACGGATCCCAGTGGGGTTGTACCCAAAGGGGAACCAGCCTCCGAGGGGGAGGAGGGCCTGGAGAAGCAGGGGGAGAGTTGGAGCCCTCCTCCAGCACCAGCTACTCCAACAGGTCTGGAGGAGTTGCCCTTGTCTGAAGTGACGGAGAAAGAGAGGCAGATGGTGGCGGCACGAACCAAGCCGCTCACACCCAACTCCTCCGAGAGGAAACCGAAGAAGGCCAGCAAGAGGAGCCGAAGGGAAGCTAGGCGTGGCTCAGAGTCCGACCCAGTTGGCTCCTCCTCAAGCTCTTCCTCGCGCTCCTCTTCCTCCTCCTCCTCCTCTTCATCCTCGTCACATTCCGGGTCCAGCTCCTCCTCCTCTTCATCATCTTGCTCATCTGGCTCTTCTTCATCATCGTCCTCCTCCTCATCTTCTGATGGCAGTGAAAGTGAGGGAGAGGAAGGGAAGAAGAAAGGTGAGTACCTCAAACCAAAACTCTGACTCGTGACAAATGTCATATTTCATATTTTGGTTGGAGCAGAGACATATTTCACTAAATGACTGACAATTTAGATGGTATAACAGAAAATATACCACAGTGTTTCCCCCACCGTTAGAATAGGGGGGCGGGGCGCCCCCCTGAAAAAACCCTCCGCCCCCCTGTAATTTTCTCGATAGCGCCAGATCACAAGTCGTCATTTAAGTTTCTCTTTCCTATAGAACCGGTCTACACCTTGTTCTGTTATTAAACAAACTAAACGGCCGTATTTTATTGATCTTATCCACACACAGCTTGTCATTTCGGTCTCTACATGGTCGCGTTAACACTTCTCCTCTGCTCTGCGTCGCGCACAGCGGAGTTCCGCCCTGAAGCGCACAGACAGGTGAGCGCTGAGCACACAGCAGCGGACAGAGAGCGTCAAAAAATATGTCGCGTGAAAAGCAGACCTATATATGCGTTTTAAATGCTCCCAGGGTGAAGATGGCAACAGCAGCTCTCCTGTGAGGAGCACCGGAGCAGCTCTTCTGCTCAGGTGAAAGAGACAAAGTGCTCGTGTCTTGTACCAACAATGAGCTGCTGGCTTCACATATTACAAAAGTACACGGACATAAAACTAAGTCATTAATAAATACATGGAGAAAAGCCTGTACTTTCGGGTAAATGTTTACGTTATGCCGTTAACAGGTTACGCTTGCGCATGCGCATAGCGACTCGCCGACTTTTGGCTCTTTGCCAGAAGTCTCCGTGACGTCCTTCCTGCTGCTGCGTCTCTCAAAACAGAAAACAGATCTCAGATCGACGTTGAGCATGAATTGTATCAAATCTACAACCCCGTTTATAAAGATGTGTAGAGGCTCACTGCTCCACTAATACTGATGCAACCTGATGCTCACATCTCACTCATTCTGTTTTGTTTGGCAAAAAAATAAATAGCTTATTGTTTTCCACAATGAGCTATTTAGTAGTAACTAAATATTAGTTATTTTTTGCACAGATATAACTTTATTTTCATTGTTCTAAGTGATTGCAATTTAAAAATAAAAAAATGTCTGATGGAGCAATCTGATTTACTTAAAAGTGATTGCAATTTTCTTTATTCTGTTATTCCTAAAAGCACAGATGGAATCACAAAATGAAGTTATTTACAGAAAAAGTTTGAGAACCACTACTTTAAGTGTTTGTGTCGGTGTCGCCGCGCCCCCCCCCCCTCCCCTCCCCCTTCCTGAAGCTGTAAACCTAGGGGAAACAGTGTACCATGTATGTAGTTGCATTTTTCGGCTCTGCGGGGAAATGCACCAATATATTACACAATACATAAAAATTTGTCGCAAGAAGTCTGCACACTTTCTCTCGGGTTTGAGTGTGTTTCTAATGTCTGTGTCCTGTGACATTCTCAGTGCCTGCAGCAACAAGTGTCAAGGCCTTTGACGAGGACAGTGTAGCGTCTCTGAGCACCACGCAGGATGAAACCCAAGACACCCATGCAGCCGAGAACGGCGTCACCAACAACTCCTCACATCCTTTCCAGGGAGGAGGATACATGCTCGCTGCATCCTACTGGCCAAAGGTAAACTGCTCTTCATGTTTTGAATCCTGTCACTGTGGTGAGTCAGAGATGCATAACAACACTGCATGGCTTGATCAAGTATTCAGCTACAAGGGGAAATATGTAATCATTGAATAAGTATTTGACTCTGATTTTGTTTAAATGATCACAAGTCATAAACAGAATTGCAACATATATATGGTAATAAAGGAAATCAAACTGATTTCACAGCGTTTGAGTGTGCTGATTGTCTGTGCTGTTCATTTAGGATCGCGTGATCATCAACCGCCTGGACAGCATCTGCCAGGCGGTGCTAAAAGGCAAGTGGCCCGGGACACGTCGGGTCTACGAGCCTGGCGGTGCAGTGGCTTCCTTCTACACCACCAAGCTGCTGGACAACGCCAACAGCCTGTGCGAGGACCCCTCTGCCTCACCACAAGGGTCAAAGGTGACCAAGCATGTTGCAGAAAACAAGGAGTTCTCAGTAAAACTCAACGATGTATGTTGAATTCTCCCTTCCTCCCCTCCTCCCTCTGCTTCGCCGTAATCGTAGGACCCTACAACTTCCGCTGCCATGACCGGTGCTAGCTGCCGTGTTCAGCATGTTTCACTGTTTTTCTTCCTCCTTTCCTTTGGGTATGATTAGGGGTTTTGACTGCCTGGCAGGAGTAGAGATTAATTTAATAGCAGCTTTCCTCTCTTTTTCCCCACACACTCGGTTTGAATTGGGCTCTGAGGCTGTGATTACATGAGTACAAATCACTCAGTCATGATAATATAATAAGGTTCAGTTTGAAGCCTCTCTAGACTGAAGGGGTCTTGCTTATAATCTGATTGAAATAGAGACCTTGGCTGTGGGTGTTCTCTAATATGCTTCAAGGCGACGTGGCTATTAACTTTGCAGGCTTCTGACTTGCTTCCATTTTTTCCTTGCTTTTGTGTTGCTTTTTGATAAGGATTCTTTCCCCAAATTGTATAGTTTTTACCATTGCAGACTCTGACACCTGCCGTTTGTTACCTATACAATCTTTATATGCTGACTGCAGCTATCTCTGTGGCATGGCTTCACACTACCCTGTGCAAATACCTGGAAATATTTGCTTTTTTTTTGTCAGAAAATCGTATAAATGAAATGATAATTTAAAAATCAACATACCAACAAGTACTGTATATCGTTAGACATAAAAACAACACAAGACCCTTTTTTTTTTTTTTTTATGATTCCTAAAACACTGGATAGACTGACAGAAAACTCCCAAAACAGAAGAAGACTCGCTATAAATCTTCCAAGATGTATCAAACACCTTGTTTTTCTGTGTGTGTGTGTGTGTGTGTGTAGCAGGAGGGAAGTCTGAAGTTGACCTTTCAGAAGCAAGGGCTTCCTCTGAAGAGGCCCCTCGAGTCCGAGGAGGGCCCCCAGGCCCAGCAGCAGTACTTGGCACGGCTTCATGAGCTGCAGAGCGCCTCGGACACAGGCCTGGCTGACATCACCAAGCCTCAGTGCAGCTTCCAGACTGGTGTGTTTATTTGAAATACAGCAAATATCATAAGACCTGTGCTTACAGAAAATGTGTTGAGAGAGAAATGGTCCATCCTGTTTTTCTTTACCACCACTAGATGGCAACCAAGTATAGTTTCTGTGACTTGGAAGAATGCATAGACACTAGCCATCTTCTTAACCCTACTGGCTTTGATTACATGTGTTCAGTCCATATCATCTCACCTTTTTATAAAATACCTAACTGGAGATGAAAGTCTTTAAAAAGCTAATTTAAAGCAGAAAGAGACTGTGCCTAATATTTAAGACTAATGTATTTTGAGGCTTCATCATTTCACTTTTAATTTGGCACAACTTGACACAGTAGTTCACAGCTAACAAAGTGCTTCCTCTGCAGCGCCTCCATGTCCTACTGGTCAGATGAGGCTAAACGGAGTACTGGATGGTCAGCCAGTGGTGAAGAGGCGGAGGGGAAGGAGGAAGAACGTGGAGGGGATGGACCTGCTCTTCATGAACAGGAGTAGAGTCCCTTCTGTTCCTGATCAGGTAAGCAGTTATCTTAGGAGCTTGTGTGCCATAATACAGGTTCATGGTACCACAAAGCTTAAAATAACAGATTATGGTAATTTGTACATATTACAATGAATGCACATTAAGACAGTACATGTTTGCCCCAGTGTGCTGTATATGATGAACTGTAATGTAAAGAATATAAAACCCTGTTTTGTGCTCATGTGTCTCCAGTTGCCTCCAGGGTGGGGCGGTATTGGCCAGGTGGGCGTGGCTGGGGGCCCTGTGCCGGGCTTCAGCCAGAGTGCCAATCAGGTCCCCTCGGATACAGACAGCAGGGTCCCCGTCATCAACCTCAAAGATGGCACCAGGCTTGCTGGGGATGATGCTCCCAGGAGGAAAGACCTTGAACAGTGGCTAATGGAGCACCCTGGCTTTGTGGCAGACACGGGAGCCTTTATCCCTGTGAGTCCATTTATTTCTATAGCATACATGGTTTGTGGGGTGTTACAGGACAGTTAACCGTTTGGTTAAAGATTTGCTTATAGATATGTTAAAGGTAAATCCCCATGATCAGATAACATGCCTATGTGTTCAGATAGTTGAAATTAAGAATTCATGGAATACATTTGCTGTACTGAACATGGCTGTCAGTTTGAGATTTTCTGTCAACATGACTATTTTTTATTTTATGTCCAGGGTGTAAATAAGATGCAAATGCAGTTCCACTTCCAGGACGGGCGGCCCAAGCAGAAGAGACACCGCTGCAGGAACCCCAACAAGATTGATGTGAACAGTCTGACCGGAGAGGAAAGGGTCCAGATCATCAACAGGAGAAATGCCCGCAAGGTGCGTTGTATGCAGTTATTGTACGAGAATATACTCAAACACGCACAAAAAAACTTGATGATGTAATCAAACTATGTAATAAATGCAAAAACTAGGTTGTAGCTCTGTTAGTATGTATTATGACAGAATGCATGCTGTAACTTTCACGTTGTCCAAATAATGTACATGTCTTACTGTAGTAAACATCTGATACTACTAATGCCTTTTAAACTAGGTTGCAAAGGAGGTCATATTTGAATGTTTTGTCAGTTGACTATCGGAGTGACATTTCCCCATCTTAGCAGACTGTATGTTTCCAAAATGTTGTGCACTTTCTTCATGTTGTCTGTAATCTTGCTTGTAGGTTGGTGGAGCCTTTGCTCCTCCTCTGAAGGATCTGTGTCGGTTCCTTCAGGAGAACCCAGAGTACGGAGTCCCACCTGAATGGGCTGACGTGGTCAAACAGTCGGTGAGTCACAAAGTAACACATTTATAAGATCGAAACGTTCACCAGAACCGTTACAGCAAGAAAGGCTATTTAACAGTGTTGACATGCAGTCAGTTGATTAGTTACTCCTCGCTGAAACTAAATCCTTTCATGAAGGCCATAACCTGTTTTAGGTGATTTTTGAAAGTTGTGGAGCTGTTGTATTGTACCTTTTTGCATGTTAGCTAAGGTGTACCTAATAAACGTCCATGTTGTCTCCAGGGTTACCTTCCAGAGAGCATGTTTGACAGAATCCTGACGGGACCCATCGTTCCTGAGGAGGTGAGCCGCCGTGGGCGTCGACCTAAGAATCCTCTGGTTAAGGCGGCGGCGGCAGCTGCAGCAGCCCCCAACCCAGCAGCCCTGGGCCTGAACCCCCTGCTGGCCAACGGCCTCCTCTCTGGGATGGACCTGACCAGCCTGCAGGCCTTCCAGCAAAACCTCCAGAGCTTACAGTCCCTGCAGCTCACCGCGGGCCTGATGGGGCTGCCGTCCGACGCTAGCAACCTGGCTGCAAGTAACTTGGCTGCCATGTTTCCCATGATGCTGTCTGGTATGGCTGGATTGCCAAACCTGCTCGGCATGAGTAGCTTGCTTGGGAAACCTCAGGAGGGCACAGGAAGCTCTGAGGAGACGACGAAGGGAGCAGCCAGCGGTGTAACAGCAGAGCCGTCTGCCTCTAAAGCCCACACTCACACCTCAGACACCAAAGGAGAAAGGACAGAGGGGTCGAACACGACTCCTTCTTCCACTTCCAGCTCCTCTTCCTTTGCCACCGCCCCACAAAGTGCTTCAGCTGCCTCTGCAGCCTCCAGTCACCCACTGTCTCTTAACCCCTTGTTACTCTCCAGTATGCTTTACCCAGGGATGCTTCTCACTCCAGGCCTTAACCTTCCTGTGTCTGCCACACAGCCGCAGAGCTCAAACAGTGACCCCACCCTTCCTCCTGCTCGTCCTCCTCCGCCTGCAGTCTTCCAGTCATCGGCACAGGAGATGGCGCGGCTAGCGGCAGAGAGGGATGGAGAAGAGGATGACGAGGCATTAGAAGATGATGATGACGAAGAGGACTCAGCAGAACAAAAGGAGAACAGTGGTGCTGAGGGTTCGGGGAAAGCTGAGTCATCTTCATCCGATTCCGGGGGCTCTTCTTCATCGGATGATTCAGACTCTAGTGATTAGGACTGAACCCATGAATATATAATTATAAATTTATTTATGTATCGCCTAGAAATGTATACATATATTCACATATATGGATTTTCCAGCACTTATGTTACGATTTCTTTACATGTAAATACAAGAACTAACTAAAATGTTGTGTAATAAAGACTACAAAAAACCTTACAAAAACAGGAAAAACTGACGTAAAAAAAAAACTGAAATAAAATGTCAGTGTTTGTTCACAAGGTACAGTCTTGTTTTGAGACATTTTGCATGTCAGACTTTAGTAGATTTCTGAACTCTGTGAACCACAATTATGTACAATTGCAACAAAAAACAGCATTATTGTAATTATGTCAGGATTTAATTTTATTAAAAAAGTGAAACTACATCAACATGCTCATTGAGCTGTACTATTAATATATTTTGATTGTTGGGGACCGGGGGGAATGACTCTTGACAAACTCTTTGGTTTCTCTTGTAAATAGTCGGTACTTTTCCGCTTTGCAGATCATACGTTGGATATGTCAGCAATAACCTGGGCAGCTAATGAATGTCACTGAAGCTGTAGATTCACTGTCTGCCATGTTCCACGCCAGTGCACAAGTCACGCAGCCTCACTTACCTTCACATCACGCCAAGTTCGTTTCTGCATCCGTTCGCATCGTTTTTGGAAACTGAATTACCTGTAGCTCCCGCTTTATTGTCGCTTTGTTTCGGGGGGGGAAATGTGAACGTATTAATTTTTCAATTAAACCCACAAACGGCTAATTTCGCTGCTGTTTTTTTTTTTTTTCACATTATCTAATCTCGGAAACTCCTCATTTTCATAGATATAGAAAACAACCTTTTACTGTGTGCCAAAAACTGCCCTTTGACCCTTTTTGAGGTCCTGACGTTTTGTGGTCTCTATGTAGAAGGGTAAATCAGGATTATTGATGACGTGGATATTATTACTACAACCCCGGCATATTAAACTGCATCTTACCTCAACTGTGCTAGATGGATTGGCTTCATTGTGCAGATGTGCATGTGTGTGTGTTTTCTTGCTGTCCGTGTACGTAATGTCCTCGTCTCTGCTGGAACGTGTGTCAGAAGCCTTTTTTTTCTCTCTTTTTACTGAGAGCTGCCACTGTGGTTTTCTCTGGCTGGACTCCCCTCACCTGGTGTCTCCTGCTTCCGTAACGTTCCAGTCTGAATGTTGTGTATTAAAGAGGGGGCATTGCAAATCTATGACAAGTAGAAAGCTTCTACTAATACAAGTGTTTTAGGCCTTCAAACATCTCATTAGAAACTTTGGGGAAATTCCAATTCTTTGGATTCTGTTTTGCATGACCACCTGTCTACCAAAGTCTTACACAACATACACGGCACAAGCACAAAATAGTTCAACACCTTGCTAATATTGTAGCGATTGAGTATTATGTTTTACAGTGCCAGACGGGCTAGCTTCAGGAAGGGCTTAAAAAAGCAGCTTGTGTTGCTGGGAGTTCACAGCGTGGTTGTGTGCGTTTCACTTTGTCTCGACTCTATTCGGCTGATGAATGGAGCTTCAGCTAGACGTAGAAGTACCCTTATCCTGTTCCTCACGCTCTCATTCAACTGTCTGACAAACAAACGGCTCTGATTTGTGCGCAGCGTCCACGCTTGTGCATTCTGTTCATCGTCTCTGCACATGTTCGTGTTCAGCTGTAACCAGGATACACGCAAACACTGGAGTTTCGCTCAAGCTGAAGTACCTTTTTGTAATTTTCTCTCGCACAGCAGTGCTTGCTTTAGGACTGCTGTTCCACAGTGGACTGTTAGATACACGTTTCAAAAATGATTGTTTGTTTGGGCTGGGTACAACAGATCCCCGCTGAGTTAACTCGGCCGCTTTAGTGCTTAAGTATTGCTGTAGCATTGTTTTGTAGTTGCAATGCAGTCACTTTTTTTTATTTTATATATATATATATATATATATATAATTACTAACAGTACAAGTATTTTTCTATGTCTGAGCAATGAACTTAAAACATGCCACTGTCATTTTGTATATCTGCACCTCTGCTGAACTCGTAGTGCCCTTATGCAAACACCTAGACATTGCTACTTCTGCTGTAGGTGATTGATCCAACGACTTTTGCTACTTTGTGTTGCTGTACAGCGACAGGTTGAGGGATTGATGACCGAGCATGCTGAGCCTCTTTAGGACAAGAATGGGAAAAGATGGTCGACATAAGTTTGGACTTTTTTTGCTTTCATTTTGCTTGTCTTTTCGTTTAGTTTCTCGGTTGCACTGTACATGGACTCCCAAAGCGCTGTCAGTACTAGAGAGGCCTTGTTGAGTCTGCGTTAAACACAAGTAAACGTTGACCAATATGCAAGAGGAATGACAAAACCCACTACTGCTGTACAGGGAGCTTTCTTTTTTTCTCGTATTTTTTCATGTAATCACTGAGATGACAAACCTAGCATCATTGGTTTTGTATTTTGATTTCAAGCTTGATGATATCCTGGTCAGTTGTCTTTTTTTCTTTTTTTTTTTTTTATTGGACAGAATTTGGAGTGGTCTGTGTAGTCAAAATAATTGTTTATGTAGTGCAGGAAAATGCGTCTTAAAAAGTCATTTGTAATTTATTGGATTACTTTCTATAAAGTTCTATAGAGGAAATTTGAGGTTTAATTATTTTTATTAAACATATTCTTCTGACTATCAATTGAGTGTGCCTTTGCCTGTTGCTTTGTCTGGGGCCTTGCTCAACAAATCATCAGCGTCAGGGACTTCATGGCACTTGTGCTCCTCACACGTTATTCCTGTTTTGCTCCAATTAGTTTTCCACTCGGAGCAGATTCAGTGGCGGCATTCAGGAGAAGGCTCAGAAACCCACTTTCTTGTGACCATGGATGAGTGCGTCTTAAGTTTTTCAATGCATAAAACTCTCCAGTGAAGGAAAACAAGCTGCACTTGCTTATGTTGCGGTAACTGAACCCTAACGTAGCTTTCCCCCCCCCCATCTTACTTTTGTTAAGTTGTAAGTGTTCTTTTTAATCAAAGTGCCATAGTTAAAAATCAGAAAACGGGTTACTAACAAACGTATTTTCAAAAAGGAGCATTATAAGATTCCTCTGTGC
This sequence comes from Myoxocephalus aenaeus, assembly GCA_038501785.1. Classification (NCBI taxonomy): domain Eukaryota; kingdom Metazoa; phylum Chordata; class Actinopteri; order Perciformes; family Cottidae; genus Myoxocephalus; species Myoxocephalus aenaeus. The sequence continues at coordinate 3,270,303 of JBAMJR010000151.1, read as the reverse complement.
TAAATATAGCTACTGTAATGACACATTCAGTACACACTGAATGTAGAAATCCATGATTGGTTGATGTTCCCAACATTCTTTACACATTATACTGGTCGCAAAAGTTTTCCAAATGCTCTTAACCAACACCACAAGCTTTCAAATATCGTGTTCTGGACGGACATCATCTTTGTTGCAGCAAAGGGTTGACCGGTTATCCTCCACTCCTCCTCTTGGTGGCGCTCAGTGGCCCTTCTACCGACCAACTGTGTATTGCTTCTCATAGCAACTAGACCCAAGTGACAAGTCGGGGCTTGTCTGAGAGGCCTCTGATCTGAACTTCCTCATTCTGCAGCAGGTTGGCTGCACCATGCTGCACCACTCTGCTCCAGCTGGACATAAGAGACATACATGTTTTTTTACTGTGAAACCAGAACAACTCAAGAGTGATAGACACTGGTAAGTGACTTTGACCCTCTTTATGACTTTAGTCTTGTTTTTAAGTCAAAAGTGTACACCTTTGTTGACATGGCTGACATGTTAGATGAAAGCTCAGCTGACAAGCATAACGTAAAATTGTCATTATTCACTTCTGTAAGAGTTGTAAGTAAATGCTGCTGTACCGACTGTCCATCTACAGTCAGCCCAATAATGACTTTTAAATGGCTCTACTGCAGCCAGGACTTAATGCACCAACAATAAAGTTGTATTGATGATTTAAAAAACATTAATTCCGTTATCTACAGTAACATCTAAATGTTTAACGCGTGTCTGAAGTGAAAGTAAGGCCTATTTTGATTCAACTTCTGTCACTGAAGAAAACAGGAAATGGGTGTAACCCATAACACATGGCAACAAATCATGCTTTTCTCAGTGTAAATTTATTTCAAATGTATTACCGAGTTTCCAGAGAAATAAAAACACCAAACAAACATGTATATCGGACAACATAAGGAAAGCTAGTTGTTCTGCATATTACACTATATATTATAACTATGGTTGAAATAAAAAAAAGTTCCTACATGAAACTGCTCACAACATGGTCTGTGGATTATCTTGAGTAACCGGGTTATGATTTCTTAAGAGACATTTCTGTTGAGTTTTTCAAACGTATATTTGAGGCTGATGAAGCCCCATTATATTGGAGAGAAGGCAGACACAATATATCCCAAACTAAGCAACTCATGCCAAAACAATCTAGAGGGATAAATAGCATCACAGTTAAGATGGTTTTGGAGTGAACTTTTTTCTTCTATTTTTTAAGACAAAACAAAACAGAATGAGGAAGATAATGAAGCACGTCAACAAAAGGTTTGTGTGACACAGAATAACCTCCACTGCAGACACTGGTCCTTTTAAAAGAGCAGCTGTTTCACTGGACATGGATCTGTTGGAGATGGGGGATACTTTGGTGAAGACATCTTTACACAAGCGTCAGAGTTTCTTCACTCTGTGCCTTCTTATTATTTAGTTAGTTTACACTCAGAGACAAGGCGCGCGCCCCCCCCCCCCCCCCCCCCCCCCACACACACACACACACACACACGCGCACGCGCTATGGCTTGTGTTCATGCTACGAGCCACAACACCCTTGCTGTCACTTGTAGTGCGAACAGCGCATGCGTCAATTGTTCCAGGTATATGGCACGCGCGTCACAGACATCTAGCGTGCGTAATATCTGGACCTGTCGGAGAGCTAAAGCCAACGAGAGGGCAAAACACATGTTGGGGGTAGGAACGTATGGTGCGTGTTTTAATTTGCGACACGGACCAAAGTTGTCGTTGCACTGAACAACATCAACAAGCGGGCCGTTTCTCAATAAGCGTTCTTCTCTCTACTCGTGTTCTCGTGGACTCGTGAAACGTCATCAGTCGCAGCCCAAGTACTGTTCCAATTCAAAAGTCCGCTTCTCGCCAAGCACGGTGAAAATGCCCGGATGTGACTTGATCCTCCCATTTTACCGGGGATGCATCAGAGCAGACTTGAGCGTACTTGAGAGCCAATATCCCAGAATGCATTTCGGACCAGCAAACGGGGAACAATGGCGGATGAAGAAAACTCACAACTGAAAGTTGACATTCTATAAATACTACCGTTGTTGAGTCACAAAATGTAATTTTAGGATGTTTTCAGGCGAGAAGTTATTTGTTTAAGCATCAAATCTGTGGTCGGTTTGTCCAGACTCATTTAAAAAGATACGCCGACGGGTTGAGGATATATATATATATATATATATATATATATATATATATATATATATATATATATATATATACACATATATACATACATACACACACAATGATATGTGTATGTCTGTGAAACCAGTGCAAAAAAAGCAGGGTTGTCATATTTTGTTTGACTGTAAAAATACTTTACAGTGAAGAATCAGAGTAACTCATGACAACGACAGCTGAGGTGGGGACGTCATCAAGTCAGCTGCTGTTCCAATTGCAGAAAGACCGTCCTGTGTCCTCCCGTCCTTGAGAGTGCAAACTCCCAAGTCCAAACTCCAAAAGTTCACAAGTCTGGACTTAGCATACTTGGTATTGAGAAACGGCCAATGTATCAAGCGAGCTGTACCACAAGCTGCTGGAGAAAGAAGAGTTGGAGAGAAACTGCCAGGTGAGTGAAATATATTTTTCATTACTCTAGTAGGAGTTTCTTTATCAAATTGTACACATTGTATTCTGTAATGCATAACAAGTGAAAACGCCTTTTGTTTATTTGTTTTTGCCACTAAGTTATAAAGCCTACTAACATATGCTTTGCGGGACAACAGATTATAAACATAACTATTTTACTTACTATTATTATTTTTGATTTGATACAGACATACAGTAAACACAACAATATGATGACGTGACAATATAACCGCACAGAAGAAAAACAAACAAAACACTGGGGAAAAATGTCAAATATATAGACAAACAAGAGACAAATTAAAATGAAAATACCATTATTGCTTGGGGCATCTGGAAGGAAGAGGGAACATTATACAGACCAACCGAAACAACATATTATCTATGCTAAAGCTTTGATATAGAATGGGTGTATTCATTAAATATAGTATATTACATTAAAGTGTAAATTATAGTATATTCTGCCATAACAAATGTTACACAACATGTTATAGCACACACAAATTACATAAAAAAGTTGTGTTGTGATAAAAATTCTGATGTCCTATTGTTCTTTTCTCCCCAGATGACGGCAAAATTGAAGACTGCAGAGTTTCTTCACTTCTTCCACTTTGTCCAACGTCACGTTGTCCATTTTATCCAACTTTGCCTATTGTATAATAAACTCAGAAGATCAACTACAACATCAAAGTCAGTTTTTTTTTTCAACAACAAGGGATAAGCGACAATATTCAGCATGTTTGAAACTGAACAATGCGACAGTATAGTAGCTTTGTACTCTGGGTGACAATCCCTTGGTTTCACTTTTATATTCCTTTCATTTATATTCCAAACTTGTTAATAAAGTCATACTTTTAACCAGGTTGTTTGTGTTCGTGTAGTCTGCAAGACACAACACTAAGAACACACGGACAAAGTATCAAAGATGCGCTTTTTTGTAGTCCTTCTTCGGAACATTGTAGTTTCACAGCTGCAGACCCACGTCAATAACATTCCACATTTTCGTATTGGATGTTCGACCTCTAAACGTGCACAATGCAAGGATTTAACCCTCAACCTCCAGTCTGCTATATCCTGAGCTATGTAATCCGACAGGAATTGATAATAATTTGAATTGAAAGTGTATTTTTAGGAAACAATAAATTAAGGCAAATTGGGTATAATTTTAGTGGAGAAGAGCAGGACGGTAAAATGAGATGAGTCTGGCAGAGACCAGCCACAATGGACGTTACATAGCTCACAAGGAGTTGTTTAAGTTTGCTAAAGAATATTAAGAGAAAACAAAATTTGATAGCTATATGCATTATTAGAAAAATTACATAAAATACGAGATGCAAAATAATGTTATTAAATATATTTGATGACATCACCATAGCAACATATTTCCGTGCATATTTTAGTTTTCCTGTGCTGTCCAGAAGGTGTTGTCTGCTGTCTATCATCTGCCTAATTGCATGTGAAGGCAGCAGAATAGTCCGAATTCATGGGCAATTGTATCACATACCAAAAAATTGAATTGATGTGTGTCTCGTGTTCTTTTCCTTGTTAAGATGCCCGTTCATGCTCTGACTCTCATCCTGTGTGAGTGCGGCGGTCACCATGGCAACCAGGCCTCAGGGTTCCCAAGGACGGCCACGGTTTGGCCCCCGGGACCGCCTGATCGCTGTGTTCAGGTTAGCACGACAGCTTCACAGTATTACGCACACAGAGTTCTGTCTGGTGCTAGAACTCCAACGGTATCGGTGTAATTTATGTTCGTACAGAGCAAGTAGTCTAACAAAGCAAATGCTATAAATGTTTGAACTGATCTGAGTTACAATAAACCACACCAGACCTTAAATAATTCATCAGTGTGACAGAGAGAAGGCTGTCTGTGTAATAGTGCTGCAATATCACTCTACATATCTCTTACAAGCATGTTAAGTTTTGACAATTACCATGAATATAACAAGGGCTACTTACTGCATTTGATCTGGTGTATTGGTATGAAAAATGCACACGAGACAAAGTGTAAACATGTTAAGTTGAGTAGATTTCTGTCTACTAGTCTGCAGTGAGGGCTTTAAAAAAACCTTGTGGGGCCTTTTAGTTACTTTTCAGATGTTTTCCAACCAACTTCTCCCCGTTCATTTCTCCACTATGTTACTGTACTAACTGATTTAGGGCCTGCTCCAGAGATCCAACCGAGGCCATCAAAACAAGACTGAGATGTTTGCTGCAAACATTTCTGCAACACCACAGGGACAATGCAGGAAATGAGAACACCAACGGTATACAAACCTATTTAAGGATCCTAAAATAATGTGACGAGGGAATGTGACGGTAACTTGAATGTTGGGGATAAACGCAAGATGAAGGCTTTCATTATCATTTTAAGGAACACTATTACCTTACTTTCAATATTTCTGAAGGACAGATGATTATGGCCTTCAGTGTTACTGGTTTATAGCCTAGAATTTTTTTACGTTTCTATGAGCAATGTCTATTTAAAAAAAACAGGGAACTAACGTCTGCTCACCCACAGCATTTTAAATCCCGACAGGATGGCTGTGTTTAAATGACGGGTATCATATTCTGCAATTAAGATCTTGTTGTTGATACATGACACATAACAGATGTGGTATTGTTCACAGATTTGGCAGCAAAGTGCTGCTGTGAAGCTGGAATCTGGTATTACAGGATCCTGGAGAACCTCATCAGTCAAGAAAGGAAGAGGCTGGGAATCTGTGACATCTCAGTAAGTCTACTGCCCCCCTGTGGCCACACGTGGAACTAGTGTCTGACAAACGGCTTTTCTGCACACTAGGGCCACAGCATAAACAGTCACAGAATTAGTTTATGTCGTCTTTATTTTCCTACATTTTCGTTTTGAAGTAAAGCGCTTTTGATGTGTAAAGTGTTTGTCGCGGGTCACCTTGCAGGCCATCTTGGAGAAGGAGCTGTTCCAGTGTTGTCTGGTGGCCTGCTGTCTGGAGATAACCATATCCTCAAACTGTCTACCATATGACTTCCCTCTGCTCCCTCAGATCTTGAAACTGGCACCATACAACTTCCTGAAGGTGCGTTTACACATTCATGGATATTCAATGAAAAATGCACGTCCATGATATAAGACAATGTGAGAGGATTTAGCAAAAAGGTGGTGTCTTTGGTTGCATTAGCAATTAGTAGCATTAGTTACTATACTACAAGCTTGTAGTTTGCATTGCATATAGATGTCAATTCAGTGTTTGTTACTTTAAAATAATGTTATGAGACAAGCATCCCAGCAGAAAATGTTTTGATTCCTTCCTCATAGGAATCTTAACAGTGGTTGTCTTAGGGAATGGACATAGTTTCTTATCTGGTTTGAGGTTTAAAACAATGCAACATCCCCTCTACATCTAACGTTTGGTCTTCCTAATCTGACAGGTGATCGAGTTGGTGCTGCGGGCGGAAGTGGGTCTGCCCCGCGCTGTGTTCAGACACCTCGCTCAAGTGGAAGAGAAAGTTCTGGAGAGCTTGGCCTGGACCAGCGCCTCGCCACTGTGGGAAGAAATCAGAGGCAACGAGAGCCACCTGCCGACCTGGCAACAGGTTGGCGATAACACACCAACACATGTTACCTGCCTCCAGGAGTTATCCAGGGTTTAATACTATTGGTTCTTCCAAGGTGCCGCTGGTTACAGTTTCTGAATTGGATTAAATCAGAGATATGATTCAAATGTTTCATTCTACTGGTCGAATGATGGTCCTTTATCAAAACGTCAGAAGCACAGCAGCGTCTCTTTACACATACAGTACATGGCTTTAATGAGGGCGTTGTGTTATCGCAGGTGATGCTTCCAACACAACTTGAAGATCCCAAGAGAACAGACTTTCATCCTAACAAAAAGAAACCAGGAGGTATAGTAAATGCAGCGTATTAAAGCTCCCCTTTGATCACATAATTGTATTTCAATTGCATTTAATACATTTCTCAATTTGAAACACGTTGCTACATTGTTCTTATTATGGATTGAATGTTTTTGCCAGTTGATCGCAGTTTAGCAGCTGACCAACAGCGTTCCCCATCAGCTGTAAACAGGCCTCAGAGAAGCAACTCCCTCCATCTGTTTGCTCGCAAGGTCAGTTTATCTTCCACACCATAACATTCTCCTAGAGTGCGATGATAATTGGGGCCACAATTACAATCAGAATTTTCTATGAACAGAAAAAAGACAGCTAATCTTTGTATTTTTTAAGCTAAAAATTATGAAAATGATGCACGAGTTAGTGACCTCATACATCGTATCCTCTGCTTTGTTTAGCTCATGTCCACCTGATCAAATGGCCAAACTATACTTCTACTATCTATTAAATTCCATATACTATAGTATATTAATCTACAATAACACTGTCACAATGTAATTTGGGAATGTAATAATTTCTCAGGGGAGGTTGTTCAGAATATTTGGAGATGTTGATGTTCAGCCTGGTCATGTGTTCTTCTTTGGGTTAGGGTTACAGCTTGATGGGCAAACGTCTGGGGGAGCTGTGTTCCACACTGAGCGTCTCTGATGAGCTGCGGCTGAAGATCTGGACCTGTTTTGAGTACTCTCTGGTCCACTGCACGGACCTCATGGTGAACCGTCACCTGGACCAACTGCTTATGTGTGCCATCTACATCATGGCTAAGGTGGGCCAAGGGTATATTATTACTGGAGGTCAAGAAATGAATATGCTTTTAAAAGTACTGTTTTTACTACTTTACACATGTCTGTTGTCCTGATCCAGTTAATACATCTGAATTGTAATATTTTACTAGGAAAGGCACTTGTTCAAAGTACATAATCACTTACTAAATTATTGCATTGCTGTTACAGATTACCAAGGTGGAAATACCCTTCAAACGTATAATGGAGTGCTACAAGTCTCAGCCACTTGTCAACAAAAGTGTAAGTTTTTGAGTTTTTAGATTATTCCTGCTTGACATGTTTATTAACCTCACTGTTTTGTTTACGGAGTGGAAATCACTGTGGATGATTATAATATAAGATGTGTGACTTAAAATGTGACTGAATATTAAACCTGTGTCACAAAATTGACAGATCAATAGTGAGTAACATACTATGTGTTTTACACATATACTAGTTCACTAGTTATGAATACAGACATGTTCTGTTCTCAGGTCTGCAAAAATGTGCTGATGTCCAGAAGAGACATAGACGTTGATCACAACAGTAAGTAACTATTTAGTAAGAATATATGTTAAAAAAAAAATAAGAATAATAAAATGCATCTGCATGAATAAGAAATAGAATGGAGTTAGATTGTCCATTCGATACCCAGAGATGAAATAGTGTTGATATGGGACTGTATGATACAGAAGTGTACTGTAATACGAGCTGATTTACACCGATTAAGAAACACATCTCAACGTACACCACACATATACATAGCGATTACTTTATAATGCATACAAAATAAAACAAATACATTTACCAACATAACTCATAATATTGTACCTCCAGTATGTCATAATGTAAGAGGAGACAAAGTACTGTAATACCACAATGAGAAGTGATACTTATAACGTTGTTGATTACAGATAAAGGAGACCACAGCGGCAGTATCCCGACACCCAACACGCCATCAACACATTATCCAGGACCTCGTCAGGAGGAGAGGGGCAATCTGATTCACTTTTACAACCAAATCTACACAACAAAGATGCAACACTTTGCCAAGCAGTTTGCCTCAACATCTGGAGTAAGTGAAACATCTCAAGTTGATACATTTTGACAAACTACATAACAGACACAAAAACATCCCAAAGTCCATTAATAGACATGTAAAATGTTGTAATATACAGTATTACTTCATCTCTTAAAATGGGATTTTCTAACACATGCTGTGTCACTCTATAGGGGGACACTCCTCCTTTGACTCCATACCCCCGACAGTGGAAAGCATCTCCTCGCAGACAGCAGCCGTCCAGCAGCTACCCCATCTACATTTCACCGTATCACACAGACACCACTTCCCCCAGTACACCCGGGCTCTGCTACTTTTTCAACTCAAGCCCCCCAGAGGTCTGAGGACATAATATTGGAAACCTTTTTTTAGTGATAAAAAATTTGGCGCAGTATAGATAATATATATTGCTTATATGTGTGAGTGATCGTCCCGCAACCAAAAGGTAGCCGGTTCGATCCCCAGTCCCCCCATAGCTCACATGTCGAAGTGTCCCTGAGCAAGACACTGAACCCTCAACTGCTCCCCGGGCGCCTCACAGGGCTGCCCACTGCTCCCCATCCAGGGATGGGTCAAATGCAGAGAAGAATTTCCCCAAGGGGATTAATAAAGTGCATGTTTCTTTTTTTTTTTTTTTTTTTTTTAACATAAGGGCAACGTTTTTTTAACAGAACTTAATTATTGACATCATGATTGAGTGATTAAGTCAGCTAAATATTGCTTCAAATATCCTTTCTGTTTCCACAGTGTCTGCGTCAGATCAATAACATGATCAGGACGGGCCGGTCCCCCAACAAGCGGCGCCATGGGGTATCATTGGATAGAGGAGAGAAGGACAAGAGAGAAGGGGAGGAGGGGGAAAATGGTCCTTCAGTGAAGAGGCTTCGTTTGGATGGCCAGTCAGCCTGGCAGAGGCGACTAAGGAATGTGGCGAATGATCGCGTGCCAAGGGCCAGGGACCACGACCAACCATCTCAAGTTACAAGGCCTAACCTGCACTAGAGCAGAGATGAGCATTTAGTCTCACTCTGCTCCTGTTTCTGAGACTGTAGTTACAATGTCAGGTCTAACACCTGACATTGTAACTACAGAGCAGATTTGTCTTCCTTTTACTATTTCTGACGCACACCATCCTTAAAAAGAGCACTTCACCCTCAGCTAAGTGGTCAATGGCAGAAGGTTGTGGTCATCCTGAGCAGCTCCCTGGTGGAGCTGTATGATGTCGGGCATGGCTGAAAAGTGCTCAGTTGATTTTCCTTGGATGAATACAATTAGACTGAGAACTGCAGTTTAAATTGTAGGAGAAACTTCTCTTCCCCTTATAGCATCATGGGGACAAGCATGTGTCAAGCTTCACCAGTGTCCATGGCCTAATGAACACTTGATTTGATTCAAACTGGCTAGATTTTCATTCAGTGAGGGATTTCAGTAAGAGTTCAGTGCAAGGCACTTTAAAGCAGTGTTATGTTTCTTTTCCTGTTTTTATCCTATAATCCTATTTTTTTTTACATATTGTAAAAAAAGAAGCTATGTTGAGACTGTTGAAGACATTGTGAAACATGTTTAGTTTTTAAAATTCTTTGCAAGAATGAAGGAAAGTGCAGAAGTGACAGCATGAAACTGTATTCAATGGTACTTGAAGTATGGAGACAGATTTGAGAAACTAAAAACATGAATGAAAATGCTTTCATCAGCTTCAGACATTACTGATTGCAACCTTAATATCATGGCTAAATCAAAAGGATATTGCATTTTATTAAAGCCTGCCTCCACTCAGAAAACGGTTTCACTTATTGTGACATCGATCAAATGTTTGGCCTTCACTGTGGAGAATGAAGCACCTTGACAGAAGGCTGTTTCACATTCATCTACTGAAGTGACAAAACTATATCTGAGTTTTAGACTCGATGTAGCAAGATTTTGCAACATCTCAACTACTTTGTCAGCTAATCATAGCCCAGTATACGAATACTTGAAACCTTCATTGGACACTCACTGGAAACTCATTTTACAGTGAAGTACGAGAATAAACACACATTTAATCGTCAAAATGTCTCATATTTGCTCTTCTTTATGATATTGTTCCTCCTCAATTAAATAATGATCTTTATTGTTTGATAAAATTATCACAGACGTTACCAGCAAAGACGTTTGGATTCTGTTGAATTGCCACTTGGAGTGTAATGGCCTCCCTCTGCTGTGCTTCCTTTTTTAGAAAGTTAATGAGAAGCAACCAAGAAAACAGTTTTTTTTTCTTGGCAGAACAGTCCAACCTAATGACAGAATAGCACAGGGCTCCCTAACATAATTTACAGTAGAGACTGTAATGTTCTGATTAAATGGAAATGGTATTCAGTTATCTGACTCAACTCCACCTCCATACAGCGCTGTGTATCAGCTAAACTAATGATCTACACTACAGGACAGTGTTAGCGTGTGCAATTATTGGATGTCTGGTGTAGCGTCCGGAAGAACTTAGTCAAACAACTTCTCTCATTCTCTGAATTTATTTTCCTTGATCACAAGTAGAGTAACAAGCGCTGCAATCGCGATAGCAGGGAGTCGTCCAGTCAACACGCAGGTTGACCGTCCAAAAAACACCCCGAACAGCCGGAAGTTCGGCTCTTTAATACATGGTTTTCCGTCAAGAACATCTAACATTTCTATTGGCTCTAACCTTTCTAAGAGGAGGCGAATCGCGTCCTCATCTATTCTCACAGGGCTGGAACGTGCAACGACCAGTCTGCTTCCCTAATGTCAACATACTGATAAACAGGTGTGAGTGTTGTGGTGCAGAGCGTGGAACCTTGAGGAACAGACAACCGGACTGTTCTCACAGAAACTTCTCACAGAAAGTATTTGTTAAACTGACCTCGCACAACCTGAACTCTAATAGACAGAAGAATAATATATGAAGAATATCTACAGAATATAACGATTTATATTATCAACAGTTTTAGCCAGTAGACCTGTAAATAAAGATCTGCTCTGACTGGTGATCAACTCAATTCATTCAGAAACTCCCAGCACATCCATTGTTGGTAACCAAGGCGCCCCTGCAAATGACACACAATCTCCTTCAGTGTTTATCAGTAACCATGCTTTGGCATGCTACCGAGTTAATTCTCAACCAATGTTGCTTAGGAGGTAATTACAAAAAAAGCAGGGCGGGCGTAAAATAAAACCAACACACAGTTAGGTGCCCAAACTCAACAGGAAGTCTTGAGGTTGCCATAGACAACAAAGGCACCTGCGCCCACAACACTTCCACAGGTCTTAAGGTTATGACCAGTGTTTTAACACTCTGTACGCCTCTGGACTCCTCTGCTGAACGGCGCACTGTAGACTCTTACATTTTCGCTCAAATCATGGGATGCAACACGAGTCGGGACACCACAGTGGTGGACCCTTCTGCAAAGCCAGAGGAGAGGCCGAAGACAGCCACAAAGGAGGCGTCTACAGAAGAAACCAATGAAAGGACAGACAAAGACCAGGAGGAAAAAAACTGAGAGTTCCAGCTGAGTGCCATCTTCACAACTCAGTCTGAGCTCTTCTCAAAGTAAGAAATATGCTCAATTCTCTGAAAGCTATTTTTTTTTTAACTCTACAATATTAATCATAATCTACATGAGAAAGTTTTCCGCATTTACTTATCAGCTGACTATGACCTTTCATTGTTTTCAATTCTATCAATGGAACAAGATAATAGTACCTCACAATAAAGCCAGCAATTTATGACCATCGCGCTGGGGTCACTTTGATACAATCACCTCTATAACTTGACCGCCATGTCTCTCTGAGGCTATTTGACATGACAAATGGTCTGTGTGGTGACTGAGATGGGCTCTCTGTGTCTGTGACGCTGTGTGTACAGATTGGCTTGTCCGGGGTGAAGGAGGGCCTGTCGGCAGGAGGAGGCGACGATGCACTACTGTCCATCAACCTCTGTGTCATCTGGGCCAGACACACACACACACACACCGGAATAGTTCCAGCTCTTGTGTTCATATTGCAGAAACTATTTTGTGATAAATACGCTGATTCAAATACTGCGTTGTGTTGTTGTGTACCTGTGTTGCCTTTATATTCTTTTCTAGCCTACGTTTAGATCTTTTTTAAAGCCCCCTGCGGCGTACTTGCATTGCCTTTGTTTGTTTTCACAGTCCCTATATGTTCGCTCTCCTCTCCTCCTCCTCTGTAGCGCTCACACACACCTATGGTCAGGGCTGATAGTTACAACACACTCTTTCAAACGCTTCCAATTCTGCTGCAGGCTAAAGCAGCAACCCTTTAAGATAGTCAGCTTATGTTTCAGCTGTGGATACCTCGCAGCTCTCCGACTAGATCGTCTGCTCTGCATATCAGAGACAAGGAGTGCTTTACACAGCAAATAATGAAATGCTGCCAAGAGTTGGGTTACAACGATGTTCAAGCACTCTCCAGTCCACCAGGGGGCATGGACAAACACTGAAGCAGTTCTCTCTGCCGCCACCAGGGAGCAGAAGTGATCTTTCCAGATCACTACGAGACATCAGAGGCTGGCTCCATTTGCTGAAGACATTTAATCTGAAATATAGGTTGTAAGTTTATTACCAGCTAGTGAATGGAGCTGGAATGGAATAGCCATTTTACAAAGCCATATCAAAAATACCCATCTCAGAGGCAGCGGGAAATTACATGAAAATATTACCATTATACAAATGGAAAGTATGATTGAATAATGTGCTGGAGAAGATAAATGAAAAGCACTTTGTTGGAAAACGTGGTACTAAATAGGTTTTTAATTTCAGTAGAGGGATAAAAGAAGCAAATTTTTACCCCATTTCATTGCCAATTGATTAGTGGCTCCACATCTACAGATAGAGAGGGGGCCTTATCGTCTCATTATCAGTTAATTAATATGCATGCACATATGCCAATTATCTTTCCTCTGCCATTTAGCAGAAATGAGACATTGATGTTTTAATGGTGCCGGAATGGATAACTCCTCTTTTGCTTTAAAGACAAGGCAGGCACGTTGATTGACATAGCTGGGAAATGTTAAGAGGGACAATTGAATTAAGAGCAACCTGAAACACTTGATTATTGCATTAATACTTCTCAGCAGCACAGCAATGTATGTCCCCTACCAGGTTCTGTAATCCTATGAGGATTTTTTCTTCGACTCTACAAAAAGGTACAAAACGGTACCTTATGGTATGATGGTGTGTGTGTGTGTGTGTGTGTGTGTGTGTGTGTGTGTGTATATATATATATATATATATATATATATATATATACACACACACACACATATAAATGAGAATCCATTATAGAAACATTTTATTTGAAGGACATGCAGAATAGCAAGCTATTACATTTTTCTACTGTGCTATGACTATTAAAAAGAACCCAAGGCCACACCAAGTGAAGCAAACCAAAGATGAAAGTTATATTAATCATTATTCGGTTTACTGTACTGTGTGCAGTGAATTTATGTTCATGAGTCACAAGCAGTGTTATGTGCCAGTGAAATAAGCAATATTATGGAAGGAAGCACTATTGACATTTTTCATTTCTGCACAAATGCTCATGGTTGCACATTATGCCCAAGGCTGTTTTTTTCTTCTTCCTTTTATCAGTGCTTTGAGTTCAATGCCACTATGCCATGTTGTTGGTGTGATTCTTTCGATAAAAAAAGAAAGGCTCTCCTGTCTTAAACCAAACCTAGATCCATGATGTTTCCAAACATAAAACATCAGAGGACAGACTCGTGCCACTGGAGGCAGCTGCTCACAGGATTGTGCCAAAAAAAAGAGAGCAAACATAAAATGAGCAGGGTAAAAAAACTCTCTGGGGTGTAATCTCCTTACTCAGTAATGGACCATTTATATGATATCTATAATGGGCTGCCACAAATATTCACAAGTAGTGGTCTTATTTTCAGTCAGCCTTCTTTAAAGATGTGTTCTTCACAGGGTATCTTTTGTGAATATATGATCAGAGTCACGACAGCCCCGGTCTTTAATCTTACACTGGCCTTGAAGAATGTCACTGATTCCAACCACCCCACCCTCCTCCTCTGCCACTACCCCCACCATCACCACAACTGCAGGCTACAGACACCATACTGTTCACACTGCGGCGCAGCAACACATCTCTGGTTGTTTAGAGGTATGGGTTTCTTTATTTTGAGTTAAAAACAAACAAAAACATCAGCTATTCATAAAAACTTGTCACAACCATCTGATCCTGCTGAGGCTCCACCTGAGGCTTCTGAAGGGCTGGTTCATAAACAGTTGATTGAACATAAATAGCAAAGGCTCTCTCGGTGAGCTACCCACTTTGAAATGTGTTTTGTTGTCCTCTCTGGGAGACACTGGGTTTCAATGTCAGGTCAATTTGTAAAGAGACGTCTTCTCTCCATTTTGAGATGATATGCAGGCTGAGTGATTTTGTTGTAGTAGACAAATGATATGATTTTGGTTTAATTAATGTCTGGAACAGAACCATTTTGTGTGATATACCTGTTTACTGGGGTTGATCTTTTGTTTTTCTGCAGGATTAATTATCCAGTATGCTATTATCCAGTAATAGCATACTGGACCGACTGATAAACGCAATATCATATGATCATACTCACTAAGTAATGATACAGAATTGATTTGAATAAATACTGTAGTTTCAAGACAAAACCCACAGGTTGCCCTAATTGACCTCCTGCGTTTCAGTAACAAGGAAATACTGTGAAATTGGTGCTCATTATGTAGAGTTTTTGTTGACATTGTTAGAAATGTGTAAACTCAATTATATGTTAAATATTTTGAGCTTGGTTTTAATTTGAGGGGGAAACACATGTATAAAACATGCATTTTAATCAACACCTCTATGAGAGTCTAAAAAAGAAAACCCTGAACATGATAGGCATCATAAAAGTATACGTTATGGCAGAACTGTTATATTGGATTGCATAGACTGTACAGGTGTACCCAATAAACATTTCCCGGTCCAAAGCACACAGTGGACACTCATTTGGTATGAGGGGTGCATCTCTGCCTCATTATGCAAAGGTAGATAGTACACTGTATGAATAGCTGACTGCAAGTTTCACTCTGTATACGTCCTCAGGCATGCATGATTGCTGCATTTTAGTAGTCACTACTCACAAAAAGTAGTCAACTTCTTTGCAGAATATAAACTACCGTTTATTTGAAGAGGATATCCCCCTACCCCATAACAATGATCACTAAGTATCTATCTATCTATCTATCTATCTATCTATCTATCTATCTATCTATCTATCTATCTATCTATCTATCTATCTATCTATCTATCTAGTACATTCAACTTCATCTTAAACCATTTTAATCATGTATTTTGTGTTTCACTCACTCACTGTTTCTCTGCTGAGGAAGAGATAGTCGTCATCTGATTGAAGAGAAGAAACACGGGTGATGCATCAGTTTATTATGTCGTCCATTAGGCTCTCATTTTAGTGCACAGTAAACAATAGCAACTCCACAAAGTTTTCTGAGTAGTTTTCTGATTTGGGGAGCTGCTTAATGGAGCACACATCCAAAAAGGTAAACTTCTTGAACTATGGGGGAAAATGTCCCTGGAGCAAAACTGCTCACAATCCATCTACCCCTTACTTCCAAAAAGATTCATTCAAAGTCGACCGCAAATGAATACAGTGACTGAAATATCTTACCATTAAGTTTTTTGTCAAATGTCATAGCAATGAAAATTCTGTAGGACACTGCAAATAGATTATGAATGAGTGGAAAACCCTATAAAGTCCTGAAGGCAAATAAGATTTAGCTGAAGATAAAGGTCAGGGCGCTGGAGGAGAGATACAGAGAGGCATGTGGACAAGGATGACTTGATTATCCTGGAAGGGAGCACAAAGAGACGTGTCCTTTTGCAACAGGGTTGGAATAAATACCATCCTCTAATAACAGGAGCAAACGTGAAAATGCATATAAGTAAAAAGTAATAAATGATGTAAGAGTTCTGAGGCTGTGATGTAAACCACACTCATGTGGGAACTTAGTCAACGTAAACAAATGTTTCCTTAAATTAGAGATCTACAGCTGAGGAGTCAATCCAGTTTGCAAGGTTTCTGTATCTAATTTGTGCCAACGAGAAAGGAGAGTGACTCATGGACCCGCCAAGTCATTACCGTGTGTATAACTCATTGCAGTAAAAATACAAGAGCTTAGTGACTGCTGAAAGCCTTCAGTTTGAGTGTGTGTGTTAATGTGTACACGTGTGGGTGTGTATGCGTGCATGGTGCGTCCATATAGCGTGACGTGTTTCAAAGAAAATGGGGAAAAATAGGAAATTGTACTCTAAATGTCATTCATTCAGCTCGGATGTCGGGGTGACCTTCAGCAGAATCAGTTCTTCCTATTGTGAACTTGGACGAGTGGGCTCTGTAAAATATCAAATTTGATAAGAAAAAAAAGTTGGTGCGCAAGCAAACGTGTTATTGTAGCACTGTATGGCCAGTATGGGTCTAGATGTGACTCTTATCGACATGGAAGGGTACTATTGTAAAGTATAGGTGTTGTTGCTTTGTTTAGTTTTTCAGATAACCTTTGTGAATACAGGGACAATTCATGCACTACACACATTTTGTTTGGATTGGGTGGCATGTTTCAGCTGCAACGATGAACAAGTTTTGTTAAATCATAGCTTAGCAACTGTAATGGCGGCTGGCCTTTCGTGCTTTGGATCTCTCAACATGTTAAAGCGGTGTGCTGGGCGCTGTAGTCATACTCTGTACAAGAGTTGGGAGGCTAGTGTCTTTCTTTTATTCCCCTTTAAAATACCAACAACACAACAGCAAACATGTAAGGAAGGGATTTAACAATGTGACCTGCTCTAATGTAAGCTAGCATGCAGGGCTGGGTTAAATATCAACATTGGGATATGGGACTAACTATTGTCTTAGATTTTGTATATCGTAATGTGTTGTCTTCTCCTGGTTTAAAAAAGGCAGCATTACACTAAAGTCATGTCATTTTACTTGGCTGGTCTGGATGATATTTAATTAGCTTTTACCAACTTTCAGTAATTACATCCGCATTACTGATGATCAATAATCTAAAATTGTGTTAATATTTTGGGAAAGTACCAATAGTCAACCCTACAATATTGTTGCAATATCTTTTGAGTTATCTGGTACGACATATTGTGATATTTGATTTTCCCAGCCCCACTCAGTATCTATACACACAGTAGTCAATTTCCAAAGCTAGGCCACATATGATCAGCTAACTACATTGTTTTGTTGGGGTATGGGTGCTATATCAAAGTTTAGAGTAACTAATGTGACTCTGTCCTGATTTTAGGAAGTTGACATTTCAGCCATGCATGTTACCAAAGGTAGAGTTATGTTTCTATCTGAGTCTTATCTCTATGTTATGTATGTTAGTATGTGTATGTGTCAACATGTCATTTTTAAATGTGCTCTATAAATAGATTAACTTGACATTACTATAAGTGACAACAGTAACTAAGAGGGACAAGGCTTAGTGAGGGTCACATGCTCCCTGTCACATGACCCGTCCCTCAACCATAGAGCCCTGTGCTCAAGCTCTCATGTTACCATCGACTGAAATTTCTTTGAGCAGCAATGAGTCCAAAAACATCTCTAGGACCTTTGAGGATAGAGAATAATATATATAGCGGACATAACAATGAACATGAAGAAAATATGTCCATTTCAATGTCTGTACTTGTCATTATGTTTTTTTGGGGATTGGCGTGTTCATCATTTAATATCACTCGGAAAAAAAACATTAAAATAAGAAAGACCAATTATCACAACAAATTTAGCTGGAGCCTTTGTGTTCCCCATGACAACCGGCCTAATACCCATGAACATTACTAAGCCATCTGTAGAAGTGTTGCTTAACGCACATCAAATAACAATAATAGTCTGCTAATGGCATTATTGCCCGCTGTGTCATCATGCCATAGTCCTGCATGCCTCGAGGGAAAAGAGAAAAAGCTGTTCTATTGTTCCAAGTTAAAACTCTCATGGTAAAAATATGAAGAATTTTTAATAAATTATGTTTGCTTAGCTTACTGCGTTTCTACATTTGTTAGTTTGAATTTGATCATTATGACTGGAGCAAAACACTCTGAGGGCATGAGCTGAATGGCTGCCTTTTAGCCAGCATGTTTGTTTGTCTGCAGATTGTTGATAACAAGCTGTCCTCGATCCATGATTGGGCCATGAAGAATGTGACCTCATCTCTGGGAAAAAATAATTAGGACGGCCATCTCGACGGAGAAACCCCCTCAGTCCGTCCCAGAAGCAACACTGCACAAAGACGGTCCTCTGTTCTTGATGCTAGCTCCGCCTTGATATTTCTGTCTCGGCTCTGGTTAAATAATCATAATGCGGGTGCTAAATACTGTCGAGCCAAGCTTGTGGCCTGTAAAAAGGCAGCTGCAACTAGAGTAAGATTAGCCAGAAGACGGGCACGTTCCATACTGAATGCAAAAGCTGATTACAGGTTTCATAGAAATAAAGGCTACATGTCAGGTTTGATCTCTTTTCAGCTACACAAATGTGTGTCATTGTTGCAGCAGGCTATTAGTGTCCAATCATACATAAATACTACAAGCTGCTGAACGACACATCATAAAGAATAAAACTAGGGTCAACATTTCCTTTGAATTCCAAATATATGATATTCTAGATAGCGACATGAGCAAAGACATCCATCATTACAGTGCAGTTATCATTACTGGATAATAATGAGAGATGTGCCATGGATGTTTTTCATATAGTGTCATTATGTCACATAATTACTGCCTGCATTGTGTCTCCTTTAGGCTTATTTTAGTTATTAAATATTCATATGAAAACAAACCCTTGAGAACAGGCCATTACTAAAACATCTTTGATGTGCTCGGGCAGTTGAACAATTTGCTTAGCGTGTAAACATAAGAAAAGGTTTCTGTTACGACAAATGATTGGCAAACAGAAAGGGCATATTTGATGTTGCCTGCTTTCATCTTGCGCCCATTTCATAATGAGATATACATCTCTGCCTTTTTTTCTTTTTCATACAAGCCGAATCCTAATGGTCATTTGGAAGCTAGGTTAGTCTTTTAATTAGCTGGAAAGCCTTTAGCCAAACTACTCTCATCCTTTACCATCCTTCAATCTCTACATGCGAGCTGTTAAGGGAGCCTGTTGTAAATGGTGTAATTGCCAAGGTCCTCAAAGCTATTCTCTGATAGGCTGTGTGCTTGGAAAAGTACATGTGTGCGTCTGTGCCCGTGTCTGTTTGCATGTGTCTCTGTGCATATCTGTATGTATAGAAGACTTGTATGTTATTGTCAACATTTTAGTTTCTAACAAACACACACACAAAAAAACATCAGGTTTGAGTTCCAATACACAGTGGTGACTGATGCTATAATTACTTTGATGTTTAATGACCAGTTTAATGATTTAATCAGCCCGTTGGGCAGACTTGGCTCTGTATGGATTTATGTATGACAATTGTTTGTGTTACTGTGTTTTCTCGGTTTCTGGACATCCACCAATTGTTCACTCCAGTGACTGCTATGTCTTTGTGTGTGTACACCCATTGATGTGCCCTGTGTGTGCATAAAGTCCTGGTCTGCATGCATGTGTATATGCAGCATCTGCTCATTGTTGGCTGAATAGTGCAGTGTGTCAGTGCTCAGGTGCAGCTGCTCTTGTCTCCTGTTGCTATGATCTTTGGGCTGAGAGGCATTATTAGCAGCCTGCAGCTCTCATAGCCTTTTCCACTCTAATTACATACCCATCATTAAAATGCTAATTCATACTGTTAAAGGGGCAATTAGAAGGGTAATTAAAAAGGCTTTGTTCCACCAGTCTACCTGCATGAACAGTCTGACCATTGCTGGTCCTCTTTTGATCTTTACTATTTCCATAATGCCTGAGGTCTAATCCTTTTATCCAGGTTCAACTGGGTGTCACTGGCTACTGGTGCAGGCAGAGTTGGAGACAAACATATTACAATGTAAAGGACTCAAAATACAAAGCATTTGATCTGAATATAGTTACTGAAATAAAAAAAGCATTGACTAACTGCACAAAATCAAAAGGAATCACGTTTATGATCTTTGTTTTGTATTTTGTACAGACTGAGAATATACACAATGCAAGTACATGTACATTTATGGAAAGAACATGCAAGTGATTTTACAGATTTGTACTGACTATTTTATAATCTAAATCATGTCGAGTCAATTATTTCAAGTAATATTTCAAGTAACCTTCCCCATGCTCAACGAGATAAGTGAATGGATGACATCCTATTTCAATCTCTACTTCTTTTTATAATTTGCTCTTTGAATTCATACATAATGCTGAGCAGCTTTACCGCCTATTTCCGACTGAAATTAATCACATTTCTAAAACTAAACCTGCTGAACAAAGATCATACAACTAAACAAAAACTTTTTTGGGGGTCCTGTTACAAAAAGCAACACATAACTTCTGGGACGTGGGCTTATTATAAAACTCAAATGAGTCATCTAGGAAATCATTTTATCCATCTGTACCATTCAGTGCCAAAACTATCTGATTCAAACTAGAGCACACACATTTTAGATGGAGTTGTTTTTCTGGCAAGATAAAGTGAAACTAACCGTGGAACACACCAATGTAAATAATTATTGCTACTTTGTATATAATGAAATTAGACAATGATAGCTGTCAACCAATAGGGGATTTTCCCTAATCCTATACAATCTGTATGTTTTCATGTGATCAAACAATGGGCCCTGGTGAATAAGTGGTGCAGTGTTTATGTATTATGAAGCAGTTCAGTGCAGATACTGCCAGTGTTAATGAAAGTTAGCGCAGATGGAATCCTCTAAAAATGAGAAATGATGGATTCGCTCCAGCTTGCTGATGCTGCGGGCCCTATTTGGTTTCAGGGCCGGTGAAGTGTCAGTGGTTTAATTTTATAGTGCGTAGTTTTCTCTGATTTCCCTCCGGAACGGAGTGCTGCTGGAGAATGCGGAACATCTGCCGCCACTCAGAAAGCGATACATATAAAAACCATCATTCCTATCAGTGCTAGTTGCAACAGAGTCATGTAAAAGAGCCAAGCACACATTAGAATAGCTGCCTTTTCCCCCTGTCTCATGTTGGCTCCTGGGGATTGGCAGTCAGAAACCTATTAAATTATCCTGTGTTTCTACAGCATTTGTAGCATTTCAAATATGAGCCCTGCAGCAATGGTGGCTAAAGGTATGGTATCAAACACCATGAAGAAAGCCTGCAAACTCTGTATGTAGCACAATGTTATCGTTTCAGATGAAGTAATACTTTTATCTTAGATCAATGTTTCATAGCATTGAAACAGTCCTTCACCTTTGTGGGAGCTTAAACATGTTTAAATATTATATGACAGGCTTAACGTTGATAAACTTACCCTCCTTCAGATCATAAAGAAGAATAAAAACAAGTTCATTTGACAAGAAAAATAAATCCCTCATCCCTGAGAGATCACTGACTCCCTGAGTTAAATAATATGGTTGTTAAATGGGAAAAATTTGAAACTTTGAATACTTCAAAAGCTGTTGAATCCACTTTGAAAAAGGCTGACTCTATAACCCATTGTGGAGGGGGAAACTCAGTTTGGCATTCCAGCTTCACTACTTTACCATGATCCATCTAAAATGTTAATACATTTGTTTAAATAGTAAGTTAGTTAATTTCCTCTTAAATATAACAGTCAATCTGACTGATAACATAAGCCGTGGATGTTGTTCAATATGAAGGTTCAACATATTTTGTAGGAGATGCAATTTCACAGAGACACATTTTTGGAAAATAGTGTACAGCCCTTGAAAAAACATACTTGTCTAGACAATAATAACTGCTTGCATTTTGATTCCATAAACAACTTAATCATGTATTTTCTGCAGCTTTATTGCACCATGATTGTATTTCTTGATAGGTCTGTATGCTCCTTTATTTGTTATCTATCTGGTGTCTTTCACTGAGGGTATGTAGTTCTGCTCCGGAGCAGAACTGAAATCACTTATTCTGTCATGTCTGCTTTCATTTCTGGCAAATCAGACAGAGGTGCCTGCAAGTCATTAGATGAGAATGAAGCAATAGCCTGTGAAATGTAATGTATACTGAGAGAGAAAAGCAAACAATGACCTTCACAATGAAAACAGAATGAAAACCAAGTTTAGCACGACTGTGTGGAACATCTTTTCTGGTGAACACTTACTTATCTATGCCCAGGAAATGATTACCAAAATATAGTGTGGTGGTTACTTGCTTCTGTTTCACTTCAGTCAGAGGCAAACTATTTGAGAGAGAATATACTTTATCGATTTTAGAGGCACTAAGAATGATAATTATATAAATAGTGACCATCTTTAAAAGTGATATTTCATCTTAAGTTCTATGTCGAAAATATGTTTGGATGAATGCTTTGTTTGCTCTTTATAAGTTGGATGTTTAAATAGGCAAGAGTTTGGTACCTGTTTGCCATTTCAACTTTAATGATAATAAAAACAAAATGTCAGTGTTCACAGCCAACAAATAGGTCATTGAGGTTTTACTGATGTAGGAAAAAAGCTAAACTGAAAAACAATGTTACTTATTGAAAAGCGGATACATTGTTGCAATAATATGTTTGCATATCTAGAGGGCAAAGGTCAACGTACACAAACGTTTTGTTCCAGCCATCCTGACGAGATAGCAAGCTTTAAACATTTCATTACATGTTAACAGTTGTGATGTAACTGATCGTTGTTGACCCGTGATCCATGCGGTTCATATGTATTCTCGGAAAACTGTAGTGTTGGTGAGAAACTTAAATAAATCCAAAATGTTCTTTTCACAGCAATATAAATAGACATGAGAGGGAACTATGACCTGTTTACACAAAGCTCTAAGCAGCTTATAATACTTCATTAAATAACCCTAGAACACTAATGTCGGGACGTTATTTTCATTGTGTTGCTTTTGTCTGAGTTGCGTGGGTCCTAGTGTAGCTTCATGCTGCTCACTGACGTTATTGAAGGTAGGCGTGTCTCTCTGCTCCAATCCCTGTTTTTTTCAACAGGCACGTGTCCGGATGGGTTTTACCATTGAAGGGAGACTTTTCCTTCACAGGACAAGACTCACATGTCCCAGGAAGGGGTGGACCAAAGAACAAGTTCATAGCTCCCTTATTTATATTTTGAATCATGATTTATTGACGAATACCTAATTTTTCACCCGATTTTGAGCCTTTTTTTAGAGATCCCCCATGATACCTGTTTTTGGTTTTATAATAAGTTCTATAGGGTAAAATAAAAGAAGAGTACTTCAATTTACCTTTTTATCTTTTGTATTTTAATATATTTTGGGTGAAATATACTATATACTACTATAAACTACTAATGACAATATTTGTTTGAATCCATATGAATACTAACTTTTATTTCCTTATCATTTGAATTGTGTGCCTTTATGAAAAACGCTATAAATGATTACAACAAAGTAAAAGAATAACATCGAGAATTTTTGATGGTTTACACTTCTGAGTGGTTGAAATGATGTTTGGGGTGGTTGCAAAATAGTCTGGAGCCTTGGACACCAGCTACTATAATCAAACAACAATGGAATCTGTATCTGCCAATATGGATCATCAATGATCTGCAATTAGTGTTCTTTCGTGATGATTCGATTCGTGATCCAGTCTGTGACTGCGATCCATGACACGATCCAAACCGTGCGTTGCACCAGTTGTTAACCCTATACACATGTCTGGTTGTTACATGTTCACATCCACATTCCTACAGCAGACTTATGACTGGATCTCAACCATTTCAGACTTTCAGCAGAATGCGTCCGTGGTTGCTCGTGATAACGTGATAATTAACACAGACGAGTGTGTATTCTAAATAGCTTAAAGGCTTTCACGAGGAAACCTACATGTTCTGTTTGTGTTTTCAATACACCGAAACACTAGCGGCGCCTATGGCTGCAAGCTATTAAACGTGTGGCCTACTACTACTTGACTGATGAATAATGCTTGTGTTTGTATCGCCCATTTTAAAACTCAAAACTCTGAGTGTAGTCATGGTATTACACTTTCTGTTCGTAGTTGTAAGCAGCTAGTGACTTGTATGCTTGTAATTTCTTGTAGATGCTGTTTTACACACTAGGTTTCTCCAGCAAATACATGCACGTATCTGGCCACTAAACATTGGCAACCTGCTAATGTATTCAACCCACTCACTAATAGCCCACAGATCTGTTGAGGTTGCATTTGCTATCTTTGGTAGTTTGACAAGTTATTGCACTTGGCCATACTTCCGTTGCCAAACTGCGTGCGCACACTTCCATATGTCGTCATTTACAAACTGTAAAAATGTCTATTAACCTAAGCTTTGCCAAAGACATTCCAGTGGGGAGCTGACACTATCTATAACAAGTAAGTATACTGAAAATAAGTTTACATGGCTAAATAATACATTTGTTTAACAACAGAAATGTCTTTGTCGTTTTAATAGTTGATTGTATGCAGGCACGTCTTGGTTCGTAACAAACAAATATAAACACAATTAAAGCAGCAGAACAGTACAAGCAGTGAGTAAACAATGTGCTTCGTTTTGCCCAGAGAGCAGCTGCCTCTGGGGAATGTTTGCATAAATAAAACTCCAATCTCTCTCTGCCAGACCCCACTTTTATTTTCTTGTCTCCTTCTGTACTGTCAGTTTTTTTATTTTAGTAACCTTTATACCTCCCTTTAAGCATGCCCATGAGCTTGTCTGTTTGTCTGATCATCAATTTCTTGTTTTTTTCAGCAAGGTCTGTTGTTTGGCTCGTTGTACAGCTGGACCTCATGTCTGACTCATACCCCCCCCCCCCCCCCCCCCCCCCCCTTGGCTCTTGGTTCTGGACAAATGTGATCTGGACCAAATCTTCCCCTCTTGGTAAAAAAAAAAATAGGCTCTATTGGAAGTCCAGAGATGCGTTTGCAAATGTCAAATTGGTCATGGTGCAGATTGGGAGAGGAAAAGACAAAACAAATAGACAGCTGGTTCCAATTATGGTTTTACTAGGCGCTGATGGGCCAGTAATTACAGGATTAGAAACGTGTAACTGCACACAGCTTTGGGTGCTGCTCTCCAAGTTTGGAGAGGCAGAGAGACGAGTGCAGGCCAAAGCCAGAACAGCTCAAACAATAATGTTTGCACATTACAGCAGAGAAGGCCGTGCGCGTCACTCATGTGTCAGTTGACCAAAGGTCGGCTGAGGCTGTGACATTTGAGTGTTTTCTCTCTGCGAGCGTTGTAATCTTAGGCTTTAAAGTATTTCCCCTCCACAGCCAATGCAGTTAAAACCTTGAAACTGCTTCCAGTGCACCCAGATTGTTTTAAAGAATATTTTTAATTATTTTTTAATTAAATCACAGTATATAATACTGTCTAAATCCCAGTGAACATGTAATCAATGAATAGTTATCAAGTTGTTTCTGAAACAATTTGGATCAATGACTATATGAATGATAACAATACATTTGAGGGCACACTCCTTGACACTGTCAACGTATATTGATGAATTTCTGTGTATCAGAATTTACATACTGAACGCTTTATAAACTCTGGGCCAGGTGTAAAAGGTAGATAATGGATAATTTAATATTTCTTTGTCTTGACATATTGTACACGTGTTTATACCCCTCAAGTAACAGTGCAGCATAGATGTGACAAGGAATATAACATTAAGTCATTACTTATTATTTTTTGGATCCTTGATACAGAAACTCGTTTAGTTTTGTCTTTTGTTTTTACTGCTACACCTCGCCTTAACCAAACGTTTTAGTGGCCCAACTCGAACCAATATTCTAAACACAAGTACACAACATTCAAAAACGCTGAATAATCTTGGGCATAATGGGCATATAGCAGTGTTACAATGGTATGTTTTGGATAAGCTTATAATATGGTGGCTAATTGAAAATGTTTTACCAAAATGGCACATGTGAGTCTGAGCTGAGCTTCAGAGTGATGATCGAACGCGGGTTGCCAAGAAATAAGTCGTTACTGCACATCAGTTCCCATGAACCCACATCCTGTCGTTTTAATATTTGTATTTCTCATAATATTTGAACGATTCCTTAAAAAACACACACTTCAACTTAACCTGAACACTCACACCTAATATATCTGTGCACCATTGCTATGCTCTGTTTGACTTGCTTCTTTGTTCACCCCTTCCTCTCTATTACCTCCTTTACTTTTCTCATAATCTAACAAAGAAAATATGCACCATGCAGCAAAGACCCAACTCCCTATATAACAAAGACTGAAGATACAGAAAAAATAACGAAAGCTTCATTCCATTAAATCCAAGTAAGCCAAATCAGAGCTGTGGCGACAGGGAGGGCATCATAATGCAGTCACAGACTGGGAGCTTTAAACCTGACACAAGTTCTTCCCTGGGGTCCTTATGGAGAAGAAGAATGGCTGGAGCTGTGGACAGGCCAGCCTGAGGTGTCTTAATAAATTGTAGACATAAGGGACGGAGATGTCTGTAGGGCTTTTTTGTTATAATGGGGGCTGCAGAAACACTGGTCTGTGTTAGCAGTGGTAGCTCTGGAGTTGTTTTACTGCCCAGTGTCATGTAAAGTTAACAATGGTGGTGCAAGATATGGGTAGGGAGCCCATTGTCACTGACGATGGTGATGTTTCTACTGGTATGAGGGGTTTTCAAAAATGGACTGAGGATGACTGAGTATTCCCACATGGAATACTTGTTGGGCAAACCATAACCCAATTAGCATTTAGTACATCCAATGAAAACAATCAAATCAGCTGTTCTTTTGACAAAAATAAAAAAACTATTTGAATTGTAGGCTCTGGGAAGCTGTAGTGGAAATTTGTATAACAATACATCTATTCATTGAAAATGAATTTTCAGCTGAATCAATAATGTACATTGTCATTAGTTTACTGATTACTAACTGATCTACAAACTGTGTGTGCAGGTGCAGAACACGTGCATGATTGCTTGTGTGCTTGAATATTTTTTGTTTGTATACATATGTGTAGTGTGTATGAACCTGCTGAGAAAACATTTATAATCTGTTGAGCATCAAACATTTTATGCTGTTAAGAAAGTGGAAAAACTGTCCTTTTTTATATTATTAACCCAAGATACAAGAAGTTGACAGTGAAGAACAGAGAGCCTGACCAAAGCTGATCTCTGTGGCCCCCGGGATCATTCTCCATGTTGTCCCTGTGTATCACGTCAGGGAAAGTCTTGCCGTGTGCCACAGTTCAGCCTCCCTCCGTAGGAATAGCTACTGGGGAGCATATGTTGTATGTGACACATGGTCGCACTGACACACTTGCGCATGGCCATGCATTTATGAAAACAGCAACCCCCTACCTCCCTAACCCCCCCCCCCCCCCCCCCACACACACACACACTCTCTCTCTCTAAACCACCTGGAAAAAAGCATGGATGCACACCAACATCAAATACACTGTTACTAACCTATACACACCCACATAGACCAGAGACTAGCTATCTTGATTTCTAGTTTAACAAATCACAATTTCCCCAGCAGCATATATTTTCCCAGCCACCCTCCTCTGCAGAGGCAACAACTCCATAGCAACCAACTGGATTGCATCCAGCATAATATGTATTAGATTTGATGGAGTCAAAGCGCTGGCCACAATCTAATTAAAGCTAATGTGTTTGTGTTGTGTGCTGCTGATTACAGTCTCGATGGACTGGAGGAGGGCTAACGCGGACATGATGAGGCCAGCGTTTTGGCTGCTCAGACATTCCCTGTAATTGAGGCCGATGAGTTAGCTTGCGTTGATTGGTTGGCTTTTGGTTCTTCTTGAAAAACAGACGTTGTACAAATATAAAGGCCTGTGTCCACCAGGCGTGTTTTGGATCCAGTATTTGACATGCATATGTTGGAGCCGACATGGGGTCATTTTGTTCAGCTGCTATGTGTCCACTAGGCGTGGATGTGGCATGACAGCCTCATGGCAATCTCTGCCGTTCTTTGTGCAACTCTGGTTTTGTTATTTTCTGGGTACACATATGCCTATTGTGGCATTAAAGGGGTTTTGATCAGTGTTACATTATGTACAGTATATTAACAAGAACAACTATTTATTTATTATAGGCTTGGGCAATTTGACAGGATTATCGTTCAACACAATATTGGTGAGTTGCAATAATGGTCCTCACATGTCCGCGATAACAGATCAATATTCAATTATGCAATTATTTTTTTTGCACAGGCCTTTAGTCACTCTCTCTCTTACTCCACTGCATTGTTGTAGCCTATCCAAATAAGGAACAACATGCCAGCATATGTCAGATTTTATGTCATAGTAGTTATATAATTGTAATTAATAGTTCCATCAGATTGCTCCTAGACTGTCCCGTTAATACACATGTGTTCCTTAGAGTAAACAGTTTGACATGACTGCATTGAAAATGTAGTTTCGGGTAGTGACAGGAGGAAACGCAGCATTACTTTGTGCAACTGTGCTATGATGAGAAAATCTAAAAGTAGAAGAATAAGGAGATGCAAGTGGTTGGAAAATGCAGACAACAGTTTTATCAAAGCAGTCTAAAGACTACAGTTTCAGCACAGCATGCAAAATACGACACCAACATAGGGCTGGGCAATATAACCCACATCAAAGTTGTTTCATTTCTTGATGAATATATAAAGCATGTTTTCTGGTAACACAATAAATAAACAGTATATATAAAATAACCAGAAGCATTTGTATACTATTGTGTTAAAAAAATTAATAATAATTAGAGAACCAATTATGGACTAAATACAAGGCTGAATACGTTCAGTGACTGACCTTTAATCTTCTTTGTCAGTACTAATATCTAAATATCAACTTTCAAATCTAGAAAATTGTGATGGATATGTTTTTGACATTTTATTGACTAATGATGAATTCATTAAGAAAACAATTTGTATTTCATCAGCATTGTCTCTTCTGTAGACATATTATCATTGTATTATGGATATTGTGTCCTGATTGAAGCTAATAATTGAAATCCAATACTTAGTTTTTATCCCCAACTTATACATATGTACATATCATATATAGTTATGGACTCCTTCATACAAAATGTAAATGTCTGTTTGTAGATTGTGGAGACGCAACTGATTCATTTAGATGTTTGAATGTGCTTTTCAAACCACAATGTATTTCTACTGCAATTCATATTTAAGAAAAATGTGGATCACCTTAAGAGACGTACAGTATATCATCTCCACAGTGTAAACATGATAACTCAAGGCGTGACACTCTAAGATTTTCATATCATGATGAAGCAGAGTCAATCTGCAGCAGAGTGCAGTATTGGATAGAGTCACACACTCCTCTCAGCCTTGTAAAGTACAGAGTGGCTCTTGCAAGGTAACCATCTTTCTTGGCCGTCCGTCTCATTCACTTGTAAAACATAGCTATACTTTATAGGCTTGTTACTGCCACAGGGTTACTCTTTTATTTATTAGCCTGTCCACAGTGAATGGATGTGTTTCTGTCTGTGATGTGAACCTCTTGAAGTGAGCCTGACTGCTGTGTTGCTTCTATCAGGGTTGGACAGGAATGCTAATGCTATCAGACAATCAGTCCCCTGCCTGTGGGTGGATACGACCCATGTGTGTGTGTATGTGTCTATGTCTGTGTGTGTCTATTTGTTTGCCTCCATGTAAAAGGAATTTGATTCAGACTCCAACGCTGGCATGTAAATTGTTCCATTATGCGTTCTTGTAAATAGTCACTTAACAGACAGAAAACAGAAGCACAGGTTATATTTTGAGCTGATATTCCATCTTTACATTTTACTGTTCAAACTGTTTCATTGATTGAACTGTTTGAATATTTTAGCTACATCCTTCCAGAGGGCTTTTGTGGGTTTGGGTTGGGGCATTGCTTGCCACGTATGGTGACTTGATGCATCTTGGACCGCTGAGCCTGAGTGCATTGAACTCCGAGATAAATGATAAAAGTGAGCTAATCTTCAATGGCATGCCATCATAGCTCATTTCCATAGCAGCCTCTCTCATTGTACCAGGATCAAATCTGAGCTGGCACAGAACAGTTGTTTCCATTTGATATGCCCTTCTGCCCACTGCACCATAATGGCTGACTGAAATAAGGATATACTTTTTGATTGCCAGTGAATATCTTGCAGCAATTCAATGCTTTCCCTTCTGACGGTGAGTGCTGAGCCCATTGTGTTCCTGCAGTTGAGTTCATCTCGATTTGGACAGGGAGGCAGAGGATGGAGGAGAGAAGAAAAGGGAAGAGATTTTAGTGCACTCTCTGTTCTCTGCGATAATGAATGCTTTGTCAGGGTGAATCCATCAACGGTCACTGTGGGGGGAGGAAATGTCAGGGAAAGTTATGGTTTGTTGGCTTTTAACCCACGTGGCCTAGCCCCGCAAAGTAATTGAAGTACAGAAAATGTCATGTTGTTGCACTTCATCTATTTGTATAGCTGTCTCACAGGATAAATAGAAATATTACTGTGGCAACACGACGAACAACAAGTGTAGTGTGGGTGGAAGGTTGATGTACCGTACAATACACCACATCGCACATCCCCAATGTTACAAAAAGAGAATCTATCGATTATTGTTCTTCTACTATTTGTGTGCTTTTTATGCTCATGCTAGCTCATGATAGCTTATTCTTCTTTTGTCAATTTGATTTTACAGAGACCCGAGTAAAAAAAGCAGGGCTTAATGATTGCAGCCTTGTTGAATGCAGTTTGTATCTGTGTGATACGGACAGGGAAGGGATGAGCAGCTCACAAGGCATGAAAGAAGGAAATATGTGTATGCCGGAAGCACACACCCTCTCCAAGGTGTTCCTCTGTGACAAAGGAACAACATGATGCTAAAACAGATAATCTTTCTTGCAAGGCGAGTTACAATTATTGTCTCCTCACTGGATTTCAGAAAAACATTACATCGGAGGCTTTCAACTGTAAAATGTAACACTGTCTGACTGAACACTATCATGAAGCAGTATTTAATACAACTACATATTAATAATCAATTTTGTAAAAAAACATACCAAGCATTTAACCCATAGTAAAATAGCTAGAGGATATTCCAAATGAACTACTAACTTTGCCAGTTTAAATATATTCATCTTGAGCTTCACCTAACAGTATAACCATCCATGTCTACCTAAAAGTCAGTGGAAGATGTGGCGGATACATTGCAGCCAGTTATAATTGGAGAGGGCCTGTCTGTCTCTGTTGTTTAGTGATCCATGGATGGACCCTTTCCTCCAGTTAGAGGTAGCAGGGCTTGAATGACACCTCCACGTTAGTGAAAGCTGCACAACCTCAAACTGATCAGACTCTTTAACTGTTGAAGCATGGCTTCTTGTGTAGCGTTCCCCACTTCCAGCCTGCCTCATTCCAAATCTGAGGCCAGAAATAACTGTCAGTGTTGGCCCAACTAGGCTCCTGGAATCCATCGTCGAGGGGCCGACATTCTTCATGTGAGTAATGGGAGAATGTGTGTGGCTTTATCTCCCATCCATCCCGGGTATTGTTTGACTACCCTGCCTCAACAATGTAAACGCTCTGAGTCAGAGTTCACTAAGGTCATGTGTGGTATTTATTGACCCGGAGAAAATAGGAGAAAAAAAATAGGAGAAATAATTTTTGGGTAGTTTTAAATTGAGGAAAACTGAAACAAACAGTGGTTTGCAAACAATTGCCTTTTCTCTCGAGACCTGTCATAGGCATCACATGATCACAGCTCTGAGCAGCTGATGTGTTTTGATTCTGGCACTGCATGTTAAGCAGTGCACACTGATTTGACTCAAATGTTATGATTGGAAGGATGGGAAAAAATCTGCAATCTTCAGTAATTGTTCCCGGGAATGAAATTGATTCACACCCATCCGAGCATGAAATAGCATTGGCAGATGACACTGCTGTTACTGTGCCTGAAACACAACACGATTCTAATAGGAATAATCAGCAACTTTGTGCAGAGCAGAGAAACACACACATCCATACCTTTAGGTGATTAGTTGATGCAAACTGTCGAACCAAGTAGGGCTGTTAAAAAAGGAATTAATCCCTAAATGGAGTTTAAAGAAGCTTCTTATCTAAAAGAGGGCTCTCATCGCCATATTCTTGTTATGACACAGCAAGTGTATGAAGAATATAACCGTTTCCTGTTTTTATTTGATTTAGTTTTTATTAATTGTTGTCAAAGAAATTCCACAGGAAACCCATTTAAGTAAGCAAATACACAGCAATGTTATTGTAATAGAGTTCAGTTACACAATGGTTACAACGGAGAAGACACAAACGTGCTAAAAGGATAGTGTTCCCAATTTTCCAAGTCCTTCTTAATACAATATTTACATACCCATATGTATACGGAACAGTTTTTGGTCGCTATTGTCATTTCCCCCTTTCCATCATGGCTGTAAAAAGATCTCTTCATAATGCAATTTCAATGTAAGAGATGATGGAAAAAATCCCCACTCCTTGTTCTGAGCAAAAGGGCATTCTAAAGTTCAACTGAAGCTATATGGCTTCAGCAATCTCATTTAGCCAAATCAAGTGGGTATCTTATGAAGTTACAGTCTTCAGTGTTTCCCCTAGGTTTACAGCTTCAGGGCCCCCCAGGGCGCGGCGGGGGCGACGGCGACGACACCGACACAAACACTTAAAGTAGTGGTTCTCAAACTTTTTCTGTAAATAACTTCATTTTGTGATTCCATCTGTGCTTTTAGAAATAACAGAATAAAGAAAATTGCAATCACTTTCAAGTAAATCAGATTGGTCCTTCGGACATTTTTTTATTTTTAAATTGCAATCACTTGGAACAATGAAAATAAAGTTATATCTGTGCAAAAAATAACTAAGCTATTTATTTTTTTGCCAAACAAAACAGAATGAGTGAGATGTGAGCATCAGGTTGCATCAGTATTAGTGGAGCAGTGAGCCTCTACACATCTTTTATAAACGGGGTTGTAGATTTGATACAATTCATGCTCAACGTCGATCTGAGATCTGTTTTCTGTTTTAAGAGATGCAGCAGCAGGAAGGACGTCACGGAGACTTCTGGCAAAGAGCCAAAAGTCGGCGAGTCGCTATGCGCATGCGCAAGCGTAACCTGTTAACGGCATAACGTAAACATTTACCCGAAAGTACAGGCTTTTCTCCATGTATTTATTAATGACTTAGTTTTATGTCCGTGTACTTTGTACTTTTGTAATATGTGAAGCCAGCAGCTCATTGTTGGTACAAGACACGAGCACTTTGTCTCTTTCACCTGAGCAGGAGAGCTGCTCTGTGTTCAGAGAGCTGCTCCGGTGCTCCTCACAGGAGAGCTGCTGTTGCCATCTTCACCCTGGGAGCGTTTAAAACGCAGATATAGGTCTGCTTTTCACGCGACATATTTTTTGACGCTCTCTGTCCGCTGCTGTGTGCTCAGCGCTCACCTGTCTGTGCGCGCGCACGTGTCTGCGCGCATCAGGGCGGAACTCCGCTGTGCGCGACGCAGAGCAGAGGAGAAGTGTTAACGCGACCATTTAGAGACCGAAATGACAAGCTGTGTGTGGATAAGATCAATAAAATACGGCCGTTTAGTTTGTTTAATAACAGAACAAGGTGTAGACCTGTTCTATATGAAAGAGAAACTTAAATGACGACTTGTGATCTGGCACTATCGAGAAAATTACAGGGGGGCGGAGGGTTTTTTCAGGGGGGCGCCCCGCCCCCCTATTCTAACGGTGGGGGAAACACTGGTCTTTTTATTACCCAATTCCCACTGTGTTTTCCTGGACAATGTTCCCTTGCTCAGCTGAAAGATGGTAACACAAAGAGGGAATTTTGTAATCAAAACTGCAATATTGGAAAATACCCACTCGATTTGGCCAACTCAGGCTGTCAAAGACTTGTATTAGCTTTGGCTGAAGTGTAGGATGCATTTTGCAAAGAATGAGCATTTTATCCCATCTCATACAAATCCAGTTAGGGATGGACCTCTTTATGGTCAACATGGAAAGTAGGTCAATGTACATATGAGCGTGAGTGTTGGATTCACACAAACTTGTACATCTATCCTTTAAAGCTTTGATGATGAACTTAAATATTGTCTGATTTAAGATCAGTATTACAAGGTATACGCTGGAATGGATTGTTAGGATAGCCTATTGGTCATGTGATAGGAAGCACATTGGAGGTGCATGAGCAGAATCGGGCAAGCATCTCTTCTCACCATCCATTCTAACATCAACACTGTATTCAAAAGTGAATTAATAGAGCTCTAGTGTTTGTAATTTGTCACAAGATGGCTCATGAGGATGAGGGACAAGTGTGTTAAAAATGATGACACTCTATGTACTTGGTCTATACTTAATCTAACATGACGCTAAACCGGCTTTGAGGCAAGCACATCAATATTTACCAAAAATGGACTGAAAAATGTACAACTAGTATATTTACAAGTGGACAAGTTGTTCAGAAAATGAATGGATGGGTGGGTAGTAGCTGAAAGCCAACACACTGAAGCTAGGAGCACTATAATGCG
This sequence comes from Myoxocephalus aenaeus, assembly GCA_038501785.1. Lineage (NCBI taxonomy): Eukaryota > Metazoa > Chordata > Actinopteri > Perciformes > Cottidae > Myoxocephalus > Myoxocephalus aenaeus. Next base: position 3,235,375 of record JBAMJR010000151.1, on the reverse strand, counting down.
GATCATGAATACTTACAGCATTGACACTTTTATCCACGAATGTCCACTTTTCCGACTTATGGCCATTGCATTGAGAAATAATGCTGCTGAGTTTGGCTGAGGGTGGCCGGTACCTACAGTGCATGAGTTCTAAAGCTGGCTGCACAGCACTGTTAGCTCAGTGGCTCTCTGGAGTAAAACAGATTGAACTGATTCTGATGCCCTGCCTCCAGCCATTCAGTCCAGAATCATTGAGCACAGCTCCTCTCATGTACAGTCGGGGAATTCATGGACTTTAGCTGGCCACCCCCCCAACCAACTGCCTTGGCAAAGATAAATGCTGTTTGGAACGAGAGACTGCAAGGTGGTGGATATTATGCAAGCAGAGAATTACTATACCAGTTCAATAAAAATCAATAGCTCTGATGACTTTGCCTAAGAAAAAAAGAAAGATGATCCAGGCACTTAACAAATAGACCCACAGAGATATCCATTTGACTACATGCACTGCAAAAAAGGAATTTCAAGAAAGTAAAAAAAGCCTTGTATCAAGAAAATAAGTCTTATTTTTTGCCCAAAAAGAATATTAATCTTGTCAAGCATGTTTTGATTAGAAAAATTATCGGTAGCACTTTATAATAGGTAGACACTTTTTAGCATTAGTAAAGCATTAACAAACAATGAATTCATCATGAATTCATCATTTATAAAGCATTACTCCAACATGAATTACTAATTAGTAACTCATTCATAAACACAGTTTTAAATGTTCCATTCATGCTTAACAAGCTATGGTTTCATACTTTATAAATGATGAATTCCCCATTTGTAAATGAAGTATTCATGACTTATAGATGATTAACAAGATCATTTGTAAAGTGTTAGTAAATGATACAAAATGCTGCAATTCATGATGAAATCAGGTAGTTACTACTCATTAGTTTGGTAGTTACTACTCATTAGTTAAGTATTAGTTAAGCATGTTCTGTAACAATCTAAAGTGTAGACTATTTATGCTTTACAAAACGTTAATAACTGTCATGACTAATTCACTAGTTACTACTCATTAATTAAGTAGTTACTAATCATTAGTTAAGTATTAGCTAAGCATGTTCTGTGGCTTAATATAAAGTGTAGACTATTTATGCTTTACAAAGCATTAATAAATGTCATGACGAATTCACTAGTTACTACTCATTAATTAAGTAGTTACTAATCGTTAGTTAAGTATTAGCTAAGCATGTTCTGTGGCTTAATATAAAGTGGAGACTAGTTATGCTTTACAAAGCATTAATAAATGTCATGATGAATTCAGTAGGTACTACTGGTTAGTTAAGTATGTTCTGTAACTGAGACTTCAGCTAGCTTTGAGCCCCTGCAGTGGCTCAAAGCTAGCTGAAGTCTCAGTTATCTTCTCAACAGAAAAGGGAAATAGACACAACACAAAGTGATGAAGAACATTAATATGCTGGTGCTGGGGGGGCCATGCCCGTCAGTGGCACGAGTGTTCCATAGTATGTTGGCAGATAGCTACATATTATTGATTATGCTAGCTATGCCTAGCTCGCTAGCCCGTTAGCTCGCTAGCTAGCAAGCTCGTCACTGGTCCAGAGATAGGCACTGGCACGCTCCACCTGAATTGTAAGTAGACCAATCCAGATGATAGCGAGATACTCATAATCAATCATTTGTACCAGCAAACTGAGAAACATGCCACCACTCGTGCTACTGTGCAACAGCTAATAATAATAATAATCTGGCGCAGATTTACGGAGGTGGTGCCACGTCATCAACGTGGGACATGTGTTTATGCGAGGACCCGGTCTGTCCCACCACGGTGCCCGATCAGAAATAACTCCGGCCAGGTGATGGGACTGAGCCTTTCTGATCGGGCACCTTGGTGGTACACACCGGGTCCTCGCAGAAACACGTGTCCCATGTTGATCACGTGGCACCCCTTCCGTAAATCCGCGCCAGATTATTATTATTATTACTATTAGCTGTTGCACAGTAGCACAAGTGGTGGCATGTTTCTCAGTTTGCTGGTACAAATGATTGATTATGAGTATCTCGCTATCACCTGGATTGGTCTACTTACAACTGAGGTGGCGCGTGCCAGTGCCTATCTCTGGACCAGTGACGAGCTTGCTAGCTAGCGAGCTAACGGCCTAGCGAGCTAGCCATAGCTAGCATAATCAATAATATGTAGCTATCTGCCAACATACTATGGAACACTCGTGCCACTGACGGGCATGGCCCCCCAGCACCAGTATATTAATGTTCTTCATCACTTTGTGTTGTGTCTATTTCCCTTTTCTGTTGAGAAGATAACTGAGACTTCAGCTAGCTTTGAGCCACTGCAGGGGCTCAAAGCTAGCTGAAGTCTCAGTTACAGAACATACTTAACTAACCAGTAGTACCTACTGAATTAATAAGTAGTAACTACTGAATTCATCATGACATTTATTAATGCTTTGTAAAGCATAACTAGTCTCCACTTTATATTAAGCCACAGAACATGCTTAGCTAATACTTAACTAACGATTAGTAACTACTTAATTAATGAGTAGTAACTAGTGAATTCGTCATGACATTTATTAATGCTTTGTAAAGCATAAATAGTCTACACTTTATATTAAACCACAGAACATGCTTAGCTAATACTTAACTAATGATTAGTAACTACTTAATTAATGAGTAGTAACTAGTGAATTAGTCATGACAGTTATTAACGTTTTGTAAAGCATAAATAGTCTACACTTTAGATTGTTACAGAACATGCTTAACTAATACTTAACTAATGAGTAGTAACTACCAAACTAATGAGTAGTAACTACCTGATTTCATCATGAATTGCAGCATTTTGTATCATTTACTAACACTTTACAAATGATCTTGTTAATCATCTATAAGTCATGAATACTTCATTTACAAATGGGGAATTCATCATTTATAAAGTATGAAACCATAGCTTGTTAAGCATGAATGGAACATTTAAAACTGTGTTTATGAATGAGTTACTAATGAGTAATTCATGTTGGAGTAATGCTTTATAAATGATGAATTCATGATGAATTCATTGTTTGTTAATGCTTTACTAATGCTAAAAAGTGTCTACCTATTATAAAGTGCTACCAAATTATCTAATTTTAAGAAAGTCTGCCTTACTTTTTCTTGATAAGATATACCAGCTAATTTTGAGCTAGAATGAACCAGAAACAGAGTATAAACATGTTTTACAATAAAACCCAGTGCAGTGACAAGATTATTTCCCTTATTTTAAGAGTAAGACCATTTGCACAACTTCTCAATTTAAGAATGCCATGAAACAAGGACAATTAAATGTGTTTTTTAATTATTATTATTATTATTATTTTCATTGCAGGGCAGAACCTGCTGCTTCATATCTAACATATTAAGATGACAGCAGACTGGTCTATACAACACACAACATAATACAAATAACCATGCTGAATGAAAACTGCATGGCATTGCTTGTTTTAGAAGAATTCGGGTTAATTTAAGATTTTCTGTCTAGTTTAAAGTCTCATTTTAGTCTTTCAGAGCCAAGAATTTTGGGCTTATTTTAAGAAATCTTGTCAAGCAAAAAAAAGCTTACCCCATTGGCAGATTGTTTGCTTGATATAGGATGATTTGATTGAATATAATTTTTTTTTGCTTCTTTCTAGACGGGCTGTTTTTGCAGTGTGGTTTTGTTCTGACTAACCGAAGGTGGCTGCTACCCTGATTTTAAGCATTTATGCTTTATTTAATTGTCGACAGTGATTCGAGAATGACAGTGAAAAGAGAGTTAATGACCTTCAACAAAGATATGAGCTAGATTCCAACAGCAAAGGAACTACTTGTAACTCATTGAATATTTATAATAACGTAAAAATGAAAAACTCAAACACATATCTTGGAGATTTTACTTGATAGAGTTATATGAATAGAAAAAACAGTGTTATTGTTTTTTTCAACAGGAACTCATACAACAAAGTAGGCCATCTGTTAGTGTCTCCAAATCTGTCCAAACTAGAGTTACTGCCTTGCATTTGTATCCCTTCGCCAAGTTGCAGTTTATAGATATCCTATGAGACATTTGTGTGAAATTGTAATAATTAGCATATCCATTCTTCAGTTATGGCCAAAATATGTGTTTTGTGAGGTCATAGTGATCTTGAACTTTGACCATCAAAATCTCTAAAAATCTCTAAATTAAGTTTAGATGACTACTGAAGTGGAATTCCCCTCGCCGGGATATTCCTCGAGTGTTCAAGAATTGACAGAACGGGTTATAGTACAATAATGATTATTTATTTAGCAATTACATACATGAAATTCATACCTAATACAAGGCCTTGGTCTCCGCTCCCCTGTCTGTCTGCCCTTCACACGGTCAGCACGCCTCAGGATGAGTGAGCCCCGAACTCAGAAAGTAAAGGATTCTTATTCTCTCTCTCTTTCTGACTTTCTCTTTCATCTGACTCCCAAATACTCCCAGTGAAACATACAACCCAGGTTCCCAAACAATTAATTTTGAAATACTGCTGCTTTCTCCTCAAGGCCGGATACAGGACGAGGGTGCATAGATAAGTTTGCAACTGTTGATAAATTTAATGAATAGTTGGAACAAGAACATAAGACTTGTGTGTGAGAAGACTTTCTTTTTTTCTGTTCATCAGAAAGAACAAATTACAATTCTCAACTCTTCTGCCTCTGCCCCAGTGACCAAGAGATAACCTTTACACCACACATGAAACTGTGACCCACAGACATTTGTGAGGAAAGAGGAACCTCGTCTTTTAGACAGAAACCGGACTATTCAGACAATGCTATATAAATCATAAACAGTATTCAGACAATGCTATATAAATCATAAATTCTCTTCAGTCCCCCTTTTGACCTCGGTTTCCCCCGAGGTCAACTCTACAGCCTAACAATGATTTCTACAGCGCTACATCTTGAAGCAATAAAGGAGTTGATGTATAGTGCTCATCAAATTGACTCATTTGATAAGCGGGAGGGGCTAGTGGCATCTTCCCTTCAATGGCTGTAACGATGATGCGGTTACACAGTGAGCGGAGACAGGGAATACAGCAACATCCACAGAGTACCAGCAGGGCGGCGAATATTGCAATGGACACTAGGACTGACTTGACGCAAACATGAATAAAACCTTTATAAAACCTGGGTCTTACACCCTAACAGTTTCTTCCTGTTGATGAGTTGCGGATTGGCACTCCGTTGTTGGAGGGGAGAATCGTCCCTCTCCCATCCCCTTTGGTCCTCTTCTTTCTTTCGTGACTCAGGGTAGACTGCCTGAGTCACGATGGACACTGGTGCGAGGATTATTCTGCCTCTTTAGCACCCAGTGTCTGAAGCGCAGGGCCCCTTCTGGTGGCAGGCGCTGGGGCACACTGAGAGAGGTGGTACCACACTTCTCCTTTTCCTTTGAGCCGCACGGCGTGTGAGGTCCTCTCGGTGACCTCGAATGGTCCCGTCCACCGCGGCTCCGTCCACTTCCGCTTGAGCACCTTGAGGAGGACGTGAGTGGTTGGGGCGGTCTCAGGCGTCGATTCTGGCTCCTCCGTCGGACTCTTTGTTTGTCTGTCAAATCTGGAACGCATACAGTTTACCAATGCATAATAGTTTTTGTGTGGGAGGTGTGTCATACTCACTTCTTCCATGCACGGCTGCCCTGGTCCTGGAAACGGAGTACCTGTGCGTAGCTCAAACGGGGTGTAACCAGTGAATGAGTTAACCGACATGCGCACTGACATGAGGGCTATCGGCAGTGCCGCCACCCAGGTCAGCTTTCTGTCCCTGCACATCTTTCCCAGCTTTGACTTCAAAGTCCTGTTCATTCTTTCTACCTTTCCCTGCGATTGAGGATGGTACACAGACCCAAATCGGTGCTTCAGGCCCAACATTTGCTCCACCAGTTGGAGATCTTTGTTCTTAAAATGGGTCCCATTATCTGATCGGATTTTCCTAGGGGACCCATGTGTTGGAATGTAATGGTTCACCAATGCTTTAATAACTGAGGACGCATCCTCCCGGCGACAGGGGTACGCTTCAGGCCAGCCGGTGTATGCATCCACCAGTACCAGCAAGTAACGCTGCCCCCCCACACTTTCCAACATGTCAGTATAATCCATTACTACTTCCTGTCCAGGAAGTTTTGGCATTCTTTGTTTACCGCTGCCCACTCGCACTGTGGGTCTTACATTGAACAACATGCATGTCTCGCATTCTCCTAACGCGTCTTGTATAGTCTCTGTCATAAATGGATGTCACCATGATGAAAAAAGTCGCTTAACTTCTTTCTGAGCAACATGTCCTGATCCATGTGCTTCTAAAATCAAATCTTTTAGTAACTTGGCTGGTGGGATGGCAGTCCCTCAGGGGACTGCCACAGACCTTCTTCCGTTTTTGTGCCCCCCGCCCCCTTCCAGGCTGACCTTTCCTCAGGCGAAGCCTGTTTCTGGTGATTTATGATCACGTCTCTTCCCAGCAAAACCATTTCTGTAGGAGTCTCATCTACTCTTTGCACCATCATGGTAATCTGATATCCTCCTGCCTTCTTTGCTGCTTGATCTGCGCAATCATTTCCATGTGATACAAACGTGTCTCCCTTGTCATGTCCTTTACATTTCATCACTGCCACTCTCGAGGGGGCTTCTAATGCTTCAATAAGTTCCATGACTAGGTTCTGATGTTTGATTTCTGTGCCTGCTGTGGTTTTAAATCCAGCTCTCATCCACTCGGCTAAGTGGAAGTTCACAGCACTGTGTACATATGCTGAGTCCGTGTATATGTTTACTGTCTTCCCTTTGCTTAGTTTCAAAGCCTCTATTACTGCTTTTAGCTCAGCTGCTTGCGCTGAAGGTTTATTTTGCAATTTCTCTGCTCGCAAGGCGTTTGTTTGTTTTGTGGTGGGATCGCAACTTATTACCGCGTAAGAAGCTACGAGGCCATCTTGAGGGTGTTTGTAGCAACAGCCATCTGTGAATAATGTCAATTCGGGATCTTTTAAAACCTCTGACTCTAATTTTTCTGACGCTTTTATTTCTGTAGCTACTTTTTTCTCACAGCAATGTGGAGAGCCCTCTCCCATACCTTCCGCAGCGTTTACTCCCTCATGAGTGTATGTGATGTTGACTTCTTACCCTTTTTAAAAGGGCTGGGTACCCGTTTGGTTTCCCGGAGAGTTGAAGAAATCCGCCTCGGTAACCCGTTCGTCAATCACGTCGGAAGGTCACCATTTGAAGTGGAATTCCCCTCGCCGGGATATTCCTCGAGTGTTCAAGAATTGACAGAACGGGTTATAGTACAATAATGATTATTTATTTAGCAATTACATACATGAAATTCATACCTAATACAAGGCCTTGGTCTCCGCTCCCCTGTCTGTCTGCCCTTCACACGGTCAGCACGCCTCAGGATGAGTGAGCCCCGAACTCAGAAAGTAAAGGATTCTTATTCTCTCTCTCTTTCTGACTTTCTCTTTCATCTGACTCCCAAATACTCCCAGTGAAACATACAACCCAGGTTCCCAAACAATTAATTTTGAAATACTGCTGCTTTCTCCTCAAGGCCGGATACAGGACGAGGGTGCATAGATAAGTTTGCAACTGTTGATAAATTTAATGAATAGTTGGAACAAGAACATAAGACTTGTGTGTGAGAAGACTTTCTTTTTTTCTGTTCATCAGAAAGAACAAATTACAATTCTCAACTCTTCTGCCTCTGCCCCAGTGACCAAGAGATAACCTTTACACCACACATGAAACTGTGACCCACAGACATTTGTGAGGAAAGAGGAACCTCGTCTTTTAGACAGAAACCGGACTATTCAGACAATGCTATATAAATCATAAACAGTATTCAGACAATGCTATATAAATCATAAATTCTCTTCACTACCCAGGTAGCCAAAATGACCTGGCCCGGATCCGGCACGGCACGCCGGAAGAAACACTGTCGGCCCGCATCCGGTTGCCGATTCGGCTCCGACTCGTAATGGATGGCACCCCCGACTCGGGCCGAATACACTGGCCCGATTCCGGCGGCCGACACTGCCGTCACTGGGCCGCAATCGAAACTAACCGGGGCCAGCATCGTCCCGAAGCCGGCACACCAGGCCCCGGTCGCCAGCCGCCGGTTCGGCCCGGTCGCCGGCTCGGTATCGTTTTTGTATCATGATGAATATTTAACATGACACCAAAACAATTGAATTAATTATTATTATTATTATTCCCACCGCTGCCACCAATGTAACCGAGGGTTTCTCTTGCGCCTGTACTTGTACAATAATAATAAAACAACAACACGCTGCTCGTTAGATTAGACAAGACCGCAACCACTTTATTCTTGACTCTCCTCTCTCCTTAAGTTTTCCCCTTCAGAATAAAAGCCCCAGAAACATACATCAGAACACTGCTTCATAGAGAAATGTTTAAATACACCATACAATAGCGTACAATTATATAACAATACGATAAAATAAGACACGTCGACCAAAACGTTACAGTAAATATGTTTTTTATTAACTGAATGCACATAGGGTTAAATCAAAAATAGAACTAACTGAACACAAAAAGACTACCGTCACTCCGGCATCATGGATTCACGTCCAAAAATTAAAAATCCGGAGGTTGCAGCCTGGTAGAAACAGACAAAAAAAACTGTAGTGAGATCTCACAATTTCTAAAACATAAATGGTAAATCTATCAATAGTATTGCAAACCGTTCTCACTCATGTATTGAATATCGTGTCTGTATATAATGTAATAATATCTGACACCATCCACGTCTGCTATAGTAACAATACATTTTGATTTCAGGAGATAAAACATTGCTATACAATTTCGCCACGTGTCCATTACATTAACGTTAAAGTTACTCCAACCCTGCTCGCCTCTGTAAACCAGCTGGCTCGGTTAAAACAGTTATACAATGCAGTGGAGGCGTTGTTATACATGTCTGTGCTCAAACATCATGGCTTGATAAATACAAAAGTGTTCTTTCATTACAGACTAGTGAGCTAACAGCATTATTCGGGTCCTCAGGAGTCAGGACACGTTTTCTAGCTAACGTGCTCAACTCCCCTGACATGGTTAGCTAGCTTAAGCGCGGTTAGCATTGAATATACACGGGCCATGTGGAGGAATTGAGCTTCACTCAAAAACGAGTAATGTATATAACTGTTAAATAGACATCTCCCACCATATTTGAACAATTTAATAATGCGGGTACTTACCAAGAGCGGTTGTCGGTGGAGAAAGAAAAGTAAGAGCGACTGCATGAGGTCCGATCCTTTTTATGCAGAAGGACCCACGAGGGAAGCCCTAATGGTTGCCTGTTGCTTTTACAACTATTATTTAAAAAAACTGTTTCAGTACTGGTTGCTGATAAACCCGACTGCCATGTCTCAGCCAGAATAGGCCCGTTACTATGAAGCCATATACGGCCCAGAATCAGCAGCCATCAACGGGCCAGAGCCGTTTCAGTGCTGGTTGCCGATAAACCCGGTTGCCATGTCTCAGCCCGAATCGGCCCGTTTCTATGAAGCCAGATACGGCCCAGAATCGGCAGCCATCAACGGGCCAGAGCCGTTTCAGCGCTGGTTGCCGATCAACCCGGTTGCCATGTCTCAGCCCGAATCGGCCCGTTTCTATGAAGCCAGATGCGGCCCAGAATCGGCAGCCATCAACGGACCAGAGCCGTTTCACTGCTGGTTGCCGATCAATCCGGTTGCCATGTCTCCGCCAGAATCGGCCCATGTCCGTAACAGCTACATCCGGGCCAGATATGGCAACAATGAATTGGGCCAAAGCTGGCTCACATTCGGCAGCATCGAGCCGGAACACAGCCGAGTCAGCCGACACTCAGCCGCAATACGGCCGAGTCCGCTGGCTACCTGGGTAGAGACCCTTGGATGAGGGTACACAGAGATCGTGGGTAGCTAAATATTATGCTGTGTTTATGATGTCAATTCATTCAGACAAAGTTCACAAGCAACAAGTCAGTGAGATCAAAGAAGCCATCATCGCTGACGGTGCTCTATACTAAATTTAGAGCGTTAATATAACAGTATACTATTTGCTATGTAAAGCTCTGTCATCATTGTTTGCAGTGTTAGCTGCTAGTGCCCGGCTCTGCCATCGTCATGTTGAGAACAGTGTGGAGGCAATCACTCAGTCATTGATTTGCTCACATTACGTATAGAGCACCTTTAAATAAAACGCATTATCAACACAATTACGACCACATTAACAACGGGGCTTTAAACTGTTTCTTTTTATCTGGTTTCACTTGCTGCTCTAAATACAGTAAAAAGGCAAAAGTAGTTAATTTAGACTTTTTAAAGGTTAGCAGTGGGGGTAACTATTTTGAGAAAAGACAGGAACACAATGGGTATAACTGGAGTTGTTCCTGTTATTTATATTCTTGCAACATGTCCTGAATGCAGCATGCTTAATTGAAACCAAAGAGTTTTGGTAGAAGGGCACAATGCCACAGTTTAACAATGTCACGCTACTTCCACCAGTGAAAAGTGAACACACAGTCATGCAACATAAAAAACAAGCTGTTTGAACATTTTTAACAAACATCGAATGCTCTGATTTTTCTGGTAAGTGCAGTATCCATACACACTAAAATTGCAGTAGAAGTAAACTTAGATAGTGACAGTATATTGTGCTAAATGCCCTAAATCAAGGCAAGTCCCGATAGAAATGAAGCCATTACCAGGATTTACACGTTAATCTACACAAAGGCAAATGATGTACTCACATTCAGTGAAATTAATCATTTAAAGATCGTCTCCATCTGAATCGTATTGACTTGGTTAATGTGCACACAGTGAGATACACCATATCTCGATCACCCTGTCATCAGAATAGGCTCAGTCCCACAAGCAGTCAGTGCACCGTCTCCATTGTCTCTCCTGGAAATTAGTGGGGGATGGAATTAAAGTACAAGGTTAATTAAGAAAGAGCTTAAATCACAGCTGGTAATCACTGCAACTTACATACCGAGAGCAGTATCTAGTCTTTTTTTGTTGAGAGCGAGGAATGTAGATGCAGTTCCGTAGAAATGTGCTGGCAACAATAGGTGAGGGGCTTCATTAAACTGCTGACATTACCTTAATTCTCTCTCTATAACCACAAGACACTGCAATGAAGTGAGGGTGACGTTTCCCACTGAGTTACTCTTCATAGTTATATTAGAGGTCACAGTGTGTGATGATTATGCATTGGCATTGTTGTGTAGTAGGATCCATCGAGATGTGTGTAATGGATTTAGCCATTATACAAGTTCATATACGTGGAAGATTTCACTCTCCACTCTCCATGTTTGTGCCTTTTTTCTCTCTCTTTGTTTCTCTGCAAACTCCCTCACCTCTTGTTTGAGGCAAATACATATATGGATTTGATATGACATGTTTACAATAAGCCAAAATGACCTTTGTAGGCACACTAAAAGTCACATGAGATAAAACACTCGAACTATTCTTGTCCAAGGGGTTTAATGCGACCCATACAATTGACCCTTTAAAATATATAACACTATATTTATTATAATTATATTATTCTGCTTATGCTACTAGTCCATGTTTGATGTATACTGGCACTTAGTGTGTTTGTGCAAGACACCTGACTTTCTCCTAGCTGAGCAAATTGCACCTCATCTGGATCTAGTTGCCAGTTTTTAGGAAAAGACGTCATGCTGCAGCCATATGCAGGTGGGAAACAAGGAATGCTTGAGAACAAAATCTGGCGCTCCATTTTCCTCTGTTCATAGGACTGGTTGGGTTGGGCTGTATCAGCTGCTCGAGAAACCCCCAGTGTGGGAAAGTCTCTCCTCGGCTAATGGAAGACAAACACCTCGGAGAACGGTAGAGATAGCATGAAAACGATTAAAGCGTGACCCAGATTCTGTTGTGTCTCTGGCCTTTCACTGCAGTTGACATACAGGAGGGGACCTTGCTTATGGAAACACTGAAGAAACACTGGACGCTAATGAAGACAAACAACCTTGTCCCAAGGTGCAGCTGGCATGATGAGAGAAGGAAAGTGCTCATCAATAGACCCATTATATTAATGTGTTGTTTTTACCAAGAGCATGCAATCCTGAAAATTGCAAATGCTTCAAACTTTTTTTCTGTCATATACTGAAGTAAACAAGCAGCCTCAAATATGCCTTTTTGTATTATGAATGCGATTGGAGGGCAGCACTTGACAACATTATTCAGTTCTCAGGCCATCATAAACTTTTTGTGACATTTCAATGGTTGACATTTACTTTCCACAGAAAAGATTCAAATCACCTTGTACTTTTACTCATAATGATGCCATTTCTTTAAAAGGCTTTTATGGCATTTCTATGTATGCATTAGTGTCTTAGTGACACTGCCTTGACTAAAACACGATAATTCAAGCAGTTGACACTAGAACCATATTTTATTTAGTGTTTTAACCTGTTTGCCACACTGTTATGTTGTCTGAATCTGATCTTATTTATGTCTTCAGCAATTACAGCTCGATGCTTGCAGAGTTCTTTTTGTATCTGTCGGTATCCATTTGGCTTTGGAGAGATACATTGCAAAAATAAATGTTTTTCTAAGTCTCCGTTTTAATCTCCAAGCCTTTACTCCAGCTGAGCTCTTAGCAGTTGAACTCTCCTAATTGACTTGTAGTTGAGTGCTAATAGAGCAATAAGACAGTGTTTATTGCATTTTGTGCACCCTTGTGCATCTCACTTTTTCACTGTTGAGAGAGGTGAAATGGAGAGAGAGTAAAACATAAAAAGAGCAAAAGCCCCTTGATGTTTGCTAGTGTTGTAGCACTGTGTGATGGGACTCTAGGGAGAGACGCTCACATCCCAGCGGGGGAGTCAACCCCCGCCTTTAGTGGCAAACCTGCCCCTGTACTCTGGTGGGTTAACATCAATGAAAGGCATGAATGATACACGGCTGATCAGGCTTTCTGCTGTATGGACAGTTGAGCCATAAGCCCTGCTGCTAAAGCATACAATGTAGCATGTAGCATTTAGCATCAAAACAGAGATAAGGAGTCCTTACTCCTTTATCGTCATCCCCATGCAACCCTCCTCCTCTGGAATATATTCCTCTGGGGACCGTCTTTTTTTAAATACTCTTATCTTTAAAGATGTCTATCCCTCCCCTTTGATTCATATCACACCCATATCGGCTACTTCTATTTGGGTAGATTTTTTAGCCCTTTCTTTATGATCCTTGCATGGTCATAGGAAAAGCCCCTCGGCTTTTAAAAAAAAACATTTAATGCCTGCAAATGCATGTAATGTAAGTGATCTTAGAGATGAAGCCTGCTGGACTCATTTTAAGTTGTCCTAGACAACGGTGTAAGCTAAATACTGATAATGTGGAGGTAAATTGGACTCATTTGTGCACATAGCAGCACACTGGCAGAGGAATCCCAGTCATGAGGGATTCATTTAGCAAATATTTCAGCAGTCCAGCAAATAATCTAGGATCCCATTCCACTGTGTTTCTAACAGCCCTTGATGCCATACGTGCCTAGAATGAACAATAGTGTATTTCTGCGGGTGTCCAGTAGGGGGCACTGATATAATACAGGACCCTGCCAATCTGTTATGCCTGGCTGGCCCACAGAGATGTTTGCAGTAATTTAGTTCCACTGCCAATATATAAATAGGAATTCTGCTGTTAGCACAAAAGAGCGGGGGGAAAAACATACTGCCGAATGAATGTGAATTGCTCCCCTGCTCCCATTTCAACATCAAAGTAATCAAGGAAAACAAGCTTTTTTAATCGAAAGTATGCAATTAGAATAAAGCAGAACTGTCCTGGCTGTGCACATTGCCAGAATGAAGAGATTAAATGGGTGAAGAGAGAGTGGAAGCACAATCAGTGTAGCAGCAGCCTTCGGACTGCAGTCAGAACAGATAATGTAACACCTTTCATTTCGCCAAAGACTGACTCAATTCTGGAAGATTCAAGGACAGAGACAGAAACGCCAATCATTAGACAGTAGCGTGAACACTTTGTAGAAACAGCTACTAATAAAAAGATCCTTTTGTTATCATTAGTTACAACACTAAGACACCTGAGATTTTTCTAATCTTACTGCCTGCTTACTGAGTTACCGCTGCACTTCTACTCCATCCCCATGAGGAATTACACAGGAAAAATAGCGATGTATGTTACAAGGAATTATCAAGACAGTATGGTAAATTGTCTATTACAATATAGAACAAATTTGTTTCTGGAGCATTTATGCCTTGTACACCCCTCCACCCCACCCACCCACGCACACACATCAATACAAACTCGACACCGCTATCTATAGGCACACCCCATGCTGTCCTATCCTATGCAGTGTCAAAACAATGATAAACATTTGGCTGCTATAGGAGTGCTCTGGAAACCAGCCAAGCTGAATGGGCTGTTTTGTTTCACTGAACAATAGCTCTGCTAAAAGTACTTAACAGCTGTGCTATGCTCTGGGTTCCCCACGGACCAAGAACAACATACTAGGAAGTGTATCTTGGTGCAGTCGTTCATTTCTTATCCAACCAGGAGCTACAGTGTGTTTAGTGACTTTCAGAATGTAGTAATCTTTTGTTTTAGTTTTTAATGAAGAGGGTCGACAATTGCCATTTAAAGCCTATTTAAATCTTTTCAAGACTATCAATTATCATCTGCAATTATGACCATTTTGTCAAAGTTTTGCTTATAGAACAGCACATTTTTCCAAGACTTCAATATAATTTTGGAATCCAGCACTTTTTTCCTGTTGGTAAGCAATGCTTATCTGATGGCTTTACACACTGAAATAATTGTTCCCTTTCAGTCTCCATTCTCGTGTCTCTACCTGTTGGCATTATCTCAGAACTACATCTGTTTTCTCTCTGTCAGGAAATGTATTGCGCTCACAAATTACACCAGACTGAGAATGATTAAAATTGAGTTATATTCTGCAAGAATGAATCAACATAAAAGGAATTCGGGGGCTTTGCTGATGTCAATGGCCAACTGAAGAATTCAAATAGCCCACAACTTAGCATATGGTAGCTCTTGTGCATTTTACTTAAATCAGAAATAAATTGAATCAGGGGTATCTGTAAAGATATAAAACAAAGAGCATACTGTATATATAATAATAGCTTTGTGAGTTGCATACACATAAATACCCTAACTGCCACAGATAGGAGCAGTAGAAGTATGAGATACACCATATATATAGACAGTTGTTGTTATTATTTTAATTTGCCTCGGTAGATCTCTGTTCAAACCTGCCTCTGTCCTCACTCTCCCAACCTGGATAGCTGAGCACATTCACTTCTAGTAGATCAGTCACTGAGGCATCACTGTGTACAGGTCAACTTCACTCTCCACAGGCATGGACCTACTGGCTGTCATTTTAAATCGATTTCTCCCAGAGGCCCAGTGTAATAAACACTTGAGAGTCTCAGGTTTGGTGATGTGTGAGTGTAATGAGGCTCTGTCACATGACTGACAAGTAATGCCCCTGTCTCTTCTTTAGTGATTCAGATGATCCCTGTGGAAAACATGTCCATCTTCTTGTCTCCATAGCAGTCATTACTGTTAAAAGTCATCTCTCCATGTAGCCCAACAGTGAGTCACTCTTACAATCACAAGGTAATACCAGAGTTGTTGTAGGTTTATGCAGATTGCCTGGACAGCAAGTTATTTCAAGCTCGGCAAAGTGTTTGTTTTTTCTTTATCTAATGCCATTCATATTGTGTACAGAAGTAGTAGATACAATTCCACTGACTTGGGACCTACCGATGCTAGATTGTTTATCATGGTAAATATAATGTCTTAATTTGGTTAAGGGTCTGTTTTTTTTTGTCTCTTCTTTGTGGCTGAGTTTTGTGTTTTCATCTCAGCGGGCACATTATTTTATGCTGCGCTTACTGTCAATCACCTGACACCCACGGGAAGAAATGGAAGTCTCTGCCAGAAAACAATACCTCAAACAATAACAATAATACAACTTCAACATGTCACCTTGCAAACTTGTCACATCCATGTCTTCTTATTTAGACTTTTTTTGTCTTTAAAAGTAACAAAAGAAATGAAGAAATGTGGCATGAATTGCAAAATGGGAAATAGAAACTAGATACAGACAGTTTAGCAAATAGGCTTTGAGATGACACCACCATTGTCTTTTTAATATTCTATGAGTGGCAGTGGAGTAAACACTGCTTGGAGCTGTATGCTTACACATATCTTGGTCCGTAGTTGGGGGTCCAACCTTCAGCCTCCTTTCCCTCCTCCTTTCTATGGTAAAAATCCCCTCATACCCACTTCATTTAGATCTTAAACAAGAAGCCACACTACTTGTAATTAATTTGATTGGCTTAATTAGCTTTATAGCTCTGTATATTTAAAACATTGCATCATGAACTGCTTTGTTAAGCTTCCATGTACCCTGGTTTAAAGCTACAGGACACACTTCCCAAATATTTGTTTTGGTAGTCTTAACATTAACTCAATGTAATCAATACTTCATCAAGACTTCACAGATGTTTCGTTACCATGTTTCTTGTTTCTTTTGTTCTACAGGTTGTAATTACTAAGTCACATGTGGAACGTTTCTAAATATTGACGACTACTGTATGTACACTGGGCATTGCCTTACCCCCCCAGTGACCCCATACGTGGGGATCAGGTGTTCTGCGGTTCCCTCTACTTTATATCATTGTATATTTTCAAATAACTCACTTTTATACCATATTTTGATCATAACTATGAACATCCAGCATGATCTGAGCATCATTTTTATCAAGATTCCCCAAAAATGCCTTCTCGAGCCGCCCCTGAGTTGTTCCAACTCCATGGTTCAAGGCCTAAACAACAACCTGCAGAGTTGTAAGACCCCTCTTTGTAAAGATAATGACCTAAAGAATTTTAGTTCTAGTTTTAGTCAAAAAACGGTGTCGCTCGGTTAAAAAATGTAAAAGTTATAAGCTTTATGCCTTCTCACCATATGTTTGGGGGTTGCTGGGTAAGCACATTTGCATAAAGCTCTGACGAGGACGTGTGGCGCAGTCTAAGAAACCTCCCACCTTCACAGAAGCCTCCAGAGTCGAAAACGCAATGAGGAAGTAGGAAAAAAAAACAGTCCGGGTGCACACAGATTTTTCAGCGACTAATATACAGAGATGAATGAATAGTTTTGCATTCTTAGACTCCTACAAGCTCGTAGGGTTACAAAGAGGTGTCGTTTATTGAAATCCGACTTTGTAAAGTGTACTTATGAACGCTTTTGTAAAACGTTACGCCGCCGCCGAAAATGACGGTGACGTTACGGGTTTATGTAATTACATAAAGTTAACAGTACGTTTAATTTTTTCTGTTCGGATAGAACTCTTCCCACAAGGCTTTACTGTATTTCAGCAATTTAAATTAAGTTAATCAACGTTGTGGTTCCGAAGATACTTTAGGAACGTCACTTGACTTTTTTTTCTTCTTTTTCCTGTCTGATAATGGGCGCCGCGGGGGTCGGGGGTTAAAGAGGTTAATGTGTGACTGGCACAGTATGAAGTCTACATACAATTAAATTACATAGTATACATACAAAATTAATTATTTTATGTTGAGACTTGAAATAATGGTGCTGACAAAGCTGTAGTGTTAAGTGGTGCGGTAAGAGAAAAACTTTGTTCCACTATGCCAGACATGAATTGAGAAGATACACTGTGGCACTGGTGATCAGTGTCCTCTTTCAGCTGGAAATACAACAATGTTTGGATGCTTGGGACATACAATCTAAGTGGAAGTAAGTTTAAACTATTCTGCTCCTTGGCTATATGTTGGTCCCTCTATAATCATTAAATGCATGCACAGTTTATATAAAATGTGATAATGTGCACACGTATTGGTACACAGAATAAGATGTGCACTACTATTGCCCTTATGTTGTTGGGGATAGCGTAGGTTTTCTGACATTTGGGGTTAATACAGAACAAACATAGTTTAGATTGAGTAATAACAGTAAATTATGAATCGTTTGACTTGTGTAGTCAAAGATCACACTACATTAAGTCATATATATATATATAAATAGTATGGATCACTCAGTAACATCTACTGTGTCGAGGAGATGTGTGCAGTCTCTCAGTGCATCTGTTCATTCATGTATTTGATATTGTATGACTATTTAAGTGATATAATGTATTCAGTTTCCCCTGTTTCTATTTTCCCACATTTCATCTCTGATGGAAGTGCAGTCTAAACACAAAATTGATTCATTACATTACATATGATTCATATCACCAACACTATTAATATATCCGATTGACCCTGTCCAGGATACGCTCTGACACTGCAGACTCCTCTAGCCCAGAAATTGAACCCGGGCATCTATTGGCGTGAGGCAACAGTGCTAGCTACCACACCACCACAACAACCATCTTCCATGTAATAGAAGAGAAATTATAGTAAGTCAGTCACTGGGGCAAGCTGGGCTCTATAACCTTTAGTGCAAGGTAATGTAAATGTTTAGTGCACTTCTTAATATGCCCATAATCGCGAGTTGCTCCAGTGAATTGCTCTGCAGCAAATGTGTAGAACTGTGCAAAGGTGAGGCAGGGCATGAAAAACAGCACATAGGTGCAGTCAACAAAGTGGAAATAATAAAACTCCTCAGTTACCCGATTATTTTTTTCGACACAGCAATCATTTTAGAATTTAATTTAAAAAGATGAAGTATTCCCTCAATACACAGGCATACCGGCAAGCAGCTGAAACATAGTGAACACACACTGTGTATGTCCTCCAACCTCAACCCCTTGTTCCCTCTTTATCGTATGCACCAATCGTCCCTTTCACTCCCAGAGCGAGGGGACCTCATTAAGGCAGGTTAAGACAACCCACTAATAGTTCCTCTTAGTGCTAATAACACAGGGTCACCTAATATTATACACTGCTTTGTTCCATTCATCCAGCTATTTATCATGTATTATTAACGGCCATGTATCATGAAATCACTGCTATAATCATAATGATGTTCCCGTGGCCTAGGTTAAGACAGGCAACTCTCAGCGTGTTAGCAGGTGACTTATTATGGGCAGGAGAGTAGGAGAGCCCACCATCTGATGAATATTTCACTGCAAACTGAGTTACATGCAGTAGCAAATCAGTGTCAAGCTGTGTTGGACTTTTGTTTGGATGTTGTGTGCACCACGGTGTGAATAACATGCTGCTGCTTCTGAATTAAACATGGTCTCATGTACTGTATGTTACAAGAAAAGGGATGTGTTTCTTGCATGTATTTATCTTCAGAAACTCCGCCAATGATGTTATTCAGTCACTTGAAATGAATGCAGCAGTGATCAACATTATGAACAAGTTTATAAAGTACAAAATACCTATGTTGATAGAGTAAGTAAATATCTCCACAGAATAGTTATGAAGAAGATAACAGGGGCCTACTGTATCTGCCTCTCAAGCTAGTTTATATTTTGTATCTGTATTTCAAAACCATGTGTGCTATATTTGTTTGAATAAAGCAAAGGGTTGTCTCAAATGTGCAGGCTTCAGTATTCTTATTTATCAGTGTTCCTAATATTTAGAGGCCAAGGGCCAATACTCAGTAGCGTTTCAGTATCTGCTTAGAATATGAAGCATGCTGTTAAATCACATGCAGACCTTTTCTAGACTTCGGGAATCTTGCCTCAATAAAGCCTCGGCCATTGTAATGGGCAATGTTGCATTGCCAAGCAGGCAAGCTGATGTGATTTAACATAATTTGAATAATGCCATTCATGGAAATGTGCATGTGTGATGAAAATTTAATGGAGCTCAGGATAACAACTGCTCCTCAATTACGATAGCTTCCTCCAAGACTCTGAGGCCTCAATCTTATCATGGCTTATATCATTACTGTACTATCATTGTTTTTATTGGACTTACTTAATTATCTATTGTTGCAGAATAGCAAAAATCTGCAACGCATACTTTTCTCCTCACTCAGAGCTAGTTCTGCAAACTCATACTGTTTGTTCACATGGAGCTGGGGATGTCTGAATAAATTGTGATCGTAACCGCAGTAATATAACGTCACGGTTTCATAACCGTACGAGTTAACAGGCATGAAAATGGGTCAGGGGTGAAAAAGGTGAGAAGGATATTACCCCTCTAGGGGGGTCCGGGGGCATGCTCCCCCGTAAGAAAAATGTAAATATTCCATATTTTAAAGCATCAATCTGATGCATTTTGAGATGCTTTTTTTGCCAACCTGGGGAGAGCTAGAGAAACTTAACTTCAGCCATGAGTCAAAATTTATTATGGTCTCCTTACTAAGTATTATGCCAGCCTGTCACTGGGTCTAACATTTACAGTATATGAGCCACAATGTGGTAAGGGAGAGCATGGCTGCCTTTGTTAGCATAATTTATATCTTTGATGCAGAGAATGCATCTGGCGAATCCCTGCCTATTGATTTTGGAGAATACATCTCCTAGATGAAAGGACACCTCTTGCCCTTTTATTGAGACCTTGCCTTCCAGTTTTAGCCACGATCAGTTCCAGCTGCATTTCAATCCAGCATCCAGCTGTTTAACAATGGCTGCATCCTTCTCCCCTAACACACTCATTCTGCAAAAATAATGTTTGTATTAGTGTTAACTTCTAGTTTAGCCTTATTCAGACCTGCCAACCTTGATATTTTTTGCGTACCGACGAGGGGGGGATGGGAATTGACGACGACTAATAGGGGACAAGTCATTAAATACTCGTCATGCATTATATTGCATTGCATATAATGTGTGCTGGTCAACTAGTCTAAAATAAATTTTAGACAAATTTTTACCAGCGTACTTTGAAGTCAAAATGCGTATCCGCTACGCAAATTGCGTACAGGTTGGCAGGTCTGCTTATTGATAGAATGGTGGACCACTTTACCTTCTGCCTTGTCAGTCCCCTCACCTCAAAATCTACCTCCTCAAAAACGGTAGCGTTAGCTAATAATTTTCCACCGGAGCTTTAGCTAGCTGGCTAACGTTGCGTTCTCTCCTGCTGTGCTCAATGTGTTCACTCGCGCACCTGTTTGCAGTTCACTGAATATAAATACCCCCCCCCCCCAAAAAAAAACATTTCTCATCGAATCTACACGATTCACATAGGTCACCTATTTTGGTTTCAAAACGGCGAATTTCGCCGAAAGGTGAGGGATTTTCATGTCTGGTTAAAGAAGCTACGATAACTATGGTGTCCTAATTCCTGCATTGTGCCATGTCAAAAAGTCTCACGAGACGGGTTGTTTGAGTGTGCGGTGAAATCTCATTTAACATGTTAGAGTGCCCCGAATTATGTGGATTTTTTGATAATCGTGCCATTCAGCTGAAGCATTGAGATGAAGAGCTGTAAAAATGTCAGAGCAAACCCACATTCCAGCCTTACACCTGCCAAAAAAGTCCCTTAAATTGTCAGTGTAGGAGCATTTTGGATATATGAGATGACCAATTACAAAGTTTAACCATCAAAACAAGTTGTATTGCTGTTCGTTATTGACTAATATTTGGTAAAAATATGTAATCTTGAGATCCATCTATAGATCTACAATACTGTTATTATTGATAAATCATTTTGAAAACCGTGAACCGTGATATTTTCTTCTGACAATAATTGTTAAATCGAAATTGCATATTGTGACATCGCTACATTGGTCACAGGGATGCGGTTGTCTTACTGCTGTTTGTAAAACCAGGAAATAATTTCAGCCATTGACATGGAAATGTAACGTTAAATTTAAAGTAAGACACGGCAATAATAAAGGTGGGGTTGTGCTAAAGTTAGTAAGACATGTAGATATAATACCTACAAGGATTTAGGCCAGGCCAGCAACAGGGAGGGAACATAAAAAACTGCTCAAATTTTACCATCAATCTCAGTTACTCATGGATGTGGCATTTTCAAAATTACTAGCTCTCAAATCCCCTCATCTTAAACTGGCCTCATCCATTTCCAAAACATGTTCAACCATCAACTATGTTTTAAAGATGTATGACTTTGTATGGCAGTGAACTGCTTGCAGACCACTTCTAGACCATCTATTGCAGATGTGGGATTAGAGTTGATTTACATAACAGGGTACTTTCAGCCAAGCAGTTTTATTAGTCTAAAATATTTCCCAGCAGTGCAGATGATACCCATAAAGCAGGACAAGCTATTCGTTATTATAATGCATCTTGTCGGAACCAGGAAACTCGTCAATAATGTTTCCTATTTTTGCCTTTAAGATGTTGTGTGTCTTGAAGTCATATCCCTCAAAAAAATTGACTGACACTAAAATGTTTATGGAGGTAGTAATGCAAACTGAGTTTCCCTTATCTATCAAAGCAATACTTTAAATGAACATAGCATTCCAGTTGAGGGCTTACACTGCAGTCTCACTCATTATTAGTATCAGTCTACTGATCAACAACTATGATTATCAGATTCCATTGGTTGATTCAGGGCTCAGATGTCCTATTTGACTCCTGCAATCCCCTCACGTCATCTGTAACTCTCCAACCTTGCCTGTGGGTGTGTGCCAGTGAAAATGTGGTACTAAATGTTTGGTGTCTAGCTCACACATACTTTAACCCCATCATCTGTCTAATCAAGCAATGCAGGCCAAGAAGCCTCATTTTTCCCTTCGCCCTCACTTCCTCAGAGATTACAAGACCAATTAGACTGCTGTTTCCTGACATTCTCCCATCAAAGCTGTGAAGCGTTTGGTTTTATTTTTCACATCAAACGGATATTATTCTTTTGTTTCTCCTTTCAAATCAACATCTACCCTGAGGATGTGAGTTTTCTCTTTCATTTTCCTTTTTATACCCAGAGTCAAAATCTTCTCTGAACCCAGCCATAATGGAAATGGCAAAGCAGACCAAAGACAACAAGGAGAGTGTTCCCAGTAGCACTCCAGAGATACCAAATTGTTTCTTTCCTTCATCTTTTTTCCTTTTGTGTATCATTGCTTATTATTCCAACACAATGTATGAGAAAAGCTAAATCTAAAGGCAGCACCTAGTAGATTTATAAGGGGACCACATCACTCCACAACACCATATCCATGTATTTGGCGTAAAGGTTTAAAAATGTAGGATCCAAGTGCATTATAGATAATAATGTTTTAAATATAAGATCCCCTTTCCTCCTTTGAGACATCTGTCTATCCTGATTTATCAGGAATGATTGATCTCAGCTGGATTTTGAATTAAAATACCTGTAGAGAAAATAATGGGGAGAGAAGAGAAAATAATCTAAAAAAAGTGTGCAATAACACGATAGTTGTGATAAGTACACAAACACTATTGACTTCCTGTCAAATATATACCGGATTCCTGCTGATGAGTTTGCAAAGAAACCATTCCATATGTGTAAAATACATTTACACTGTAATCAATATCAATATCAATACAATCTGAAGATATCAGAACAGCTCGGCTAAACATGATCTATTCATGTAGTATATTAAGAAGAGTTCAAAGACAACGGGGAACTGTAAAGCTCACCCAGCTATTCTAATTTGCTTTTCTTTTCAAAGCAAACATGACTTCTTGAAGGGATGTACACAGTATTTGATTGATCTATTTGTATACTGTATGTATATGTACTGTATATGTGACTAGGTGTATAGGCGTGTGTGAACAGGGACATACACTATGTCTGTTTGCTGTTTTTATTGTATATTCTCATGAGGAATGGATTTCCTCACAACAAACTAAATATGCATCTTTAAAGTATTAACCTGTAAAATTAAGTTTTTATTGAAGCTTGTAGGAAAAGTTAGATGACACACTGCACCATATATGCATACAATAAACTCAAAGTACTCAAAGTTTAATTTTACTTTGGTGAGAGTGTTAAAGGAAGTAAAAGGCTTTTTAAGAACCTGTTGTTAAGCTGCGGCTATAGTGGTGTTCCTGCCTCCCCCAATCTCCGCAATGAAGGCAGTGAGAAAAATGCTTTCATAATCAGTACGAATGACAGCCCAAACTACAAAAACAAGACTCAGGTTGTTTCAAAGGAGAAGAGATTTTTCCTCTGTAGTAAAACAGCTTGAAAGCTAAGGGCCAGTAGCCTTTGAAGCTTAGTGTCCATCCAATTAAAGTATTGGAAAACTTTAATCAAAAGGTACTTTGCAAACAGTATTGAAGCAATTACCCACAATCCCTGAGTCATTTTCAAAGTGCTCAATTATGCCATGGATGCAACTCCTAGTTTTTACACTGATTATTCCCATGAGAAATTGAACAAAACAAAGCAGATCTCACTCTGTCCAAAAATATATCATGTTTTAAAGCAACAGAAAGTAGTTGCCATGGTATATTTATCAAAAGCCCTCCTGCAATTGCTATACCAAGTTTACATGATTCTCAATAACTAATAGCCGATAATATCCACACAGTTGAGTCTACATGGTTCTCTTTTCAATGCTAGCAGATGCTCTGAATGTCCTCACCTTTTATAAGAAAGTCATACATCCTGCATCAGCAATTAACATGAAGCCATTTTAAGCTGTTTAAACAAACAACCAGAGGAAAGAATAGCCACCATGTTTTCTTAAACCCTGATCTAATCCCACTTTCAGCCCAACTCAGCAGCATCTGTAAAACAGATCCAACATGATCCACCATACAGCAACCAGCTTCATTCCATTAACCCAACATAGCAGTGAAGCAAAACTAGGTTAAATGAAGGGGCTGGGCAGGCTGTACCATCCATCCTTGACACCCAACTAGAAGAGGTTGTCACTGCTGACAGCTCCCATACTACATGACGATGAGCCAGTCGTGCAGAGGTGAAAAACTGAGTAGAGCGAGTGCTGTGTTGCTATATGACCTCTGGGATGAAAATACTTAATCACAAAGAACATGATTTCTTTCTTCGTATCAGCTACATGCCTAAACTGTAAATGTATTTACGTACAAACATGTGCATTCAGGTTTTATGTCAATTCATCTGAATTGTAGTTAGAATGCTGTTGATCATTTAATGGAAATATATCAGATTTATATCAAGAGATTCAGGCAGAATATCTTTATATTAAGTGGAAAGAGCACCTACTATTTAGGAGATAGGTTCAATTGACAATAGAGGTTTTCTAGAGTATCCTGTCCCTAAATAATGAATTAGGCAGCAATCCACTAGCTATTAACAAATGCACAAATTGGTTGATCCAAAGGTTATTAAAATCATTATATCAATGCACAGAATCTGCACAGGGCTAACATGCACACTTAAATTATCCCACATTGGCTGATTTTAAAGTCTCCGTCTGACTCATGGCATTGGTATTAAACAAAATCGGACAAAAAAATCCATCCAAACTACTACTAACATTTACCCACTAGATCCTATCAGTACGAGAGCATGTTTTTCTTCTTTCCATCACAGACCTCTAGCTTCCTCTTAATTTTCATAAAAGACCTGACCTTTATAGAAACAGGTTCAAAACTGAACTCCAATTTCAAAATATACATATTAATAGCAATCTTAAGGTCAAAAATGGATAATATTTCAGCAGAAAACCAGCAGTGGGGCATTTGTGATTTCTTGGGGCACTGGATTTTAGGTAATGGAAGTCAAATGTTAGAGAATGTTGTCCTTTCCTGAATTTGAATGTTAAATATTAAACAAGGCTGTTTTTTTTATAGGGTTCAGTATGTGATATGTTTGAGCAGAGGGAATCTTGCTAAAAATAATGAACAAAGTCAGCTAGTCTTGATTAAGTAACACACATAATTGGCAGCATATGCTTACAAATAAAGTGGGAGCTAAAGCATCACTTGCAGATCTTAAGCTCTTATGCTTTGTCATGTGATTTACATTACTGTAACACCAAGTATGCACACAACAACTAACAACCTCAAATATGTCTCTGACAAAACAGAATAACTTAGCAACTTAGTAACTTAGCAAAATAGCTTTCTCAAATGTAATTAGTATGTTCTTGGGCAGTCCAATTCTTGGGGAGTCCAATCTTAACTTAATAACATAAGCAGGAAATTGCCTCCAAAGCAAAGGACCCAAGGCTGTTTAATTAATTTGACTTTGTAACAAATAGTAGCATTCAGGGTTCAATATCGAATCTTTAAAGAGATAGCAACAACACACAAGTTGATTTGTTATGAAAGTGGACATGTTTATTTTGACATTTTATATAATGTCATTACATTGATACTTTGTAACCTTTTAAACATTTCCGCCCCCGAAGCATCTGTATTTATTCCACTCATTAACTGAGGTTTTTCCTTACATGTATTGCCCATCTGTATGCATTTTAGGGTTAGTTAGTCATTTTGATGTCAAGGGTTTGTGTCATTCTTTACACATTCCTCAAGAATAAACCACAAGAAAAGATATCCCACATGCTGCGACTATGGGTTTGAATGAGTTACAATTATCTTCCTTTATTCAGGCAGTTCCTTTATACTCATTTTGAGCTGTTAGCGGTTTTGTGTTTATATTTGGATACCTTCCGATTGTATTAAAGTGCTATTTCCTACTGCTTTGGCAAATATTACACAGTGAATCTCTAAATCTATGAGATTTGAAAATCCCTATTAAGTATTTGTATGTACCACCATATCAGAGAGATTGTTGAGCTGTTTTTTTTTTTTTTTTTGAGAGGCAACAACATTTCCCGCCAGTTGAACTGATAAGATAAAGTAAATGATATCAATAATTAACTGAAAGCTGATCCATCCATCCATTTTTGGCCGCTTATCCAGGGTCGGGTCGCGGTGGCAGCAGGTTCAGCAGACCGACCCAGGCTTCCCTCTCACCCGCAACACTTTCCAGCTCATCCTGGGGGATCCCGAGGCGTTCCAAGGCCAGCCGGGAGATATAATCCCTCCAGCGTGTCCTCGGTCTTCCCCGGGGTCTCCTACCAGTTGGACGTGCCTGGAAAACCTCTAATGGGAGGCGTCCAGGAGGCATCCTGACTAGATGCCCGAACCACCTCAGCTGACTCCTTTCGACACGAAGGAGCAGCAACTCGACTCCAAGCTCCCTCCTGATGTCCGAGCTCCTTACCCTATCTCTAAGGCTGAGCCCGGCCACCCTACGGAGGAAGCTCATTTCGGCCGCTTGTATCCGAGACCTCGTTCTTTCGGTCACGACCCAGAGTTCGTGACCATAGGTGAGGGTTGGAACGTAGACCGACCAGTAAATGGAGAGCTTCGCCTTCCGGCTCAGCTCCCTCTTCACCAAGACGGACCGGTACAGCACCTGTTTTACTGCTGCAGCCGCACCGATCCGCCTATCGATCTCACGCTCCACCTTACCCTCACTCGTGAACAAGACCCCGAGATACTTGAACTCCTTCGCTTGGGGTAGGCAGTTTGTCCCCACCTGGAGGGAGCAGTCCACCGGTTTCCGGCAGAGCACCATGGCCTCAGATTTGGAGGTGCTAACTCTCATCCCTGCCGCTTCACACTCGGCTGCAAAACGCCCCAGTGAATGCTGGAGGTCACGGTCCGAGGAGGCAAACAGGACCGCATCATCTGCGAACAGCAGAGATGCGATCCCGAGACTCCCGAACCGGATCTTCTCCGCCCCCTGGCTGCGCCTAGATATCCTGTCCGTGAAAGTCACGAACAGGACCGGTGATAGAGGGCAGCCCTGGCGGAGACCAACACCCACCGGGAACGTGTCTGACTTACTACCGAGGATACGAACACAGCTCCTACTGCAGGCGTACAGAGACCGGATGGCCCGTGCCAACGGGTCCGGCACCCCATACTCCCGCAGCACCCCCCACAGAACCCCCCGAGGGACCCGGTCGAAAGCCTTCTCCAAGTCTACAAAGCACATGTAGACTGGTTGGGCGAACTCCCAGGACCCCTCCAGTAGTCTTGCGAGGGTAAAGAGCTGGTCCACTGTTCCACGGCCGAGACGGAATCCACACTGTTCGTCTTGCATCTGAGGTTCGACAAGCGGTCGGAGCCTCCTTTCCAGCACCCTGGCATAAGCTTTTCCCGGGAGGCTGAGCAGTGTGATACCACGATAGTTCGAGCACACTCTCAGGTCCCCCTTCTTGAAGATGGGAACCACCACCCCGGTCTGCCAGTCCATGGGCACTGTTCCCGACCCCCATGCGACACTGCAAAGGCGTATCAGCCAAGACAGCCCAACAATGTCCAGCGCCTTCAGCATCTCAGGGCGGATCTCATCCACCCCCGGCGCCTTGCCACCAAGGAGCTTTTTGACTACCTTAGTGACCTCTGCCAGGGATATGGGTGCAACCACCCCAAGGACTTCAGGCGCTGCCCCCTCTCCAGGGGACATGTTGGCCGGGTTTAGGAGTTCCTCAAAGTGCTCTTTCCACCGCCCGACGATATCTACAGTCCGGGTCAGCAGTTCCCCCCCCACGCTGAGAACAGCCTGGGGTAGGCCCTACTTTCCCTTCCTGAGCCGCCGAATGGTTTGCCAGAACCTCCTTGAGGCCAACCGAAAGTCCTTCTCCATGGCCTCCCCGAACTCCTCCCATGCCCGAGTTTTAGCATCCGCGACAACCACAGCTGCAGCCCTTCTGGCCTGCCGGTACCCGTCAACTGCTTCAGGAGACCCCTGGGCCAACCAGGCCCGAAAGGCCTCCTTCTTCAGCTTGACGGCTTCCCTCACCCCCGGTGTCCACCACCGGGTTCTCGGGTTGCCGCCACGACAGGCACCGATGACCTTCTGACCACAGCTCCTAGCGGCCGCATTCACAATAGAGGCTTTGAACATGGTCCACTCGGATTCCATGTCCCCAGCCTCCCTCGGGATGTGTGAGAAGCTCTTCCGGAGGTGAGAATTGAAGACCTCCCGGACAGGATCCTCTGCCTCTTCCCAGTTCACCCTCACCACACGTTTGGGCTTGCCAGGTCTTTCTAGCCGACTCCCCCGCCATCTGATCCAACTCACCACCAGGTGGTGATCAGTTGACAGCTCTGCTCCTCTCTTCACCCGAGTGTCCAAGACATACGGCCGCAGATCAGATGATACAATTACAAAGTCGATCATTGATCTCCGGCCTAAGGTGCTCTAGTACCAAGTACACTTATGAGCCGCCTTATGCTCGAACATGGTGTTCATTATGGACAAACCGTGGCTAGCACAGAAGTCCAACAACAAAACACCGTTCGGGTTCAGATCAGGCAAGCCGTTCCTCCCAATCACGCCCCGCCAGGTTTCTCTATCATTGCCCTCGTGAGCGTTGAAGTCCCCCAGGAGAACTATGGAGTCGGCGGGCGGCGCCCTTTCCAGGACCCCTCCCACCGACTCCAAGAAGGCCGGATACTCTGAAATGCTGTTCGGTGCATAAGCACAGACAACAGTCAGAGCCTTACTCCCCGCAACCCGTAGGCACAGGGAGGCGACCCTCTCGTTCTCTGGGGAAAACTCCAACATAGCGGCGCTCAGCCGGGGGCTCGTGAGTATCCCCACTCCCGCCCGGCGCCTCTCACCCTGGGCAACTCCAGAAAAGTCCAACCCTTCGCCAGGAGCTTGGTTCCAGAGCCCGTGCTGTGCGTGGAGGTGAGCCCAACTATATCTAGCTGGTACCGCTCCACCTCCCGCACCAGCTCCGGCTCTTTCCCCGCTAGCGAGGCGACGTTCCACGTCCCTAGAGCTAGTCTATGCTGCCGGCGATCGGCTCGCCCAGGTCTCCTGCCTGGCCCGCCGCCCGGTCTGCATAGCACCCGACCCCGATGCTTCCCCCTGCGGGTGGTGAGTCCACTGGGTTGCTGGTCCATGATCTTTTTTCGGCTGAGCCCGACCGGGCCCCATGGGCGAAAGCCCGGCCACCAGATGCTCAGCGACGAGCTCCCCTCCCGGGCCTGGCTCCAGGAGGGTGCCCCGGTTTCCCTTGTCCGGGCGAGGTTGCTTTAATCCGTGGGCCGTAAATCATCAGGGTTTTTTGAACCGCTCTTAGTCTGGGCTCTCCCCCGAGACCTGTTTGCCTTGGGAGACCCTACCAGGGGCTGACGCCCCAGACAACATAGCTCCCAGGATCACTGAGCCACTCAAACTCCTCCACCACGTTAAGGTGGCGATTCACGGCTGATGATTTGTCTTATTTTCTATAAAAGTTTAATTATGGATACAAATTATTCAAACGGCTGCGATATCTATGGTACCCAGAGTTGCCAATTATAGATAAAACCAGATTACATCATTTACAATGATGAAAACCTTTTCTGCAGTCTTTTACAACATTACTACATTTTTTTCCTACAGCTCAACCAATTAGTCAGTAGTTAGTAGCATTCGACTGGAAACACTTCCACAGCTATCAGTTCTGAAAAAGGTATGCTCCAGGGATGTTTGACACATGGTGGAGGGGTTGAGTCCTGCTCAGCGCTGAGAGAAAGTCTCCCTTGTTAAGTAAATTGAAGGGTCCTGGGTCCCTCTCCCTAATGGTGTGGCGTCACTACTGGGAGCACAAAGCAGTAACCTGAATACCAATGGGAGGCTGCTGGGTCCTTGAAGGAACACAACTACCAGCAGACAAACACTGCTAATTAGCAGAGGGCCCCTACTCATCAGCCATGTGTTCACATCTGATTAACAGAACATATTCACTGCATCAGGTCCAGGCAGACACTAAACATTTCCCCTGGACACTTGGTTCTCTCCTCACATCCTTATTTATGTCTATTAAAAAGGCTTTATTAAGATGCTAACTGTGAGACCACTCTAAGGAGTGTTGTGGAAAGGGGAGGAGAAAAGGAGCAAATCGGTTACTGTTTTGCCCTTTTGTTTCCTTCAATAAGAGATCTCTACCAAAGGCCTGAACAAAAATCATGCGCTTGGTTTTGCCTTCTTGAACACATTCTGAAGAGGGCAGGAACTGACAATCGACCAGTTTTTAATGGCTGCATACTTTTTTGTTTTGCTTGTCTTGAGTAGCTTGTGTAAAGTGTGATGAAAAAAGTCTCTTATCCTGCCCAAAGGTGAGGCATTGTCCTGCTGATGGTGCAGCTGCGTCTCAAAACTCAGGAAAAAAAATCATGGCAATAACAAAGAAGCCTTCTTAAACCTCCCTTTCAAAAATATTTCATGTCATTTAACATTATTTCTAGTTTCATTCAGATTATGCTCCTGCAAATATGTTTACGCTCGGGAACCAAATCCTGGATTGGACGATGCTGTGCAAGGTGAACAACATATGTTCATATTTTTTATGTTTTAAATTCATTGTTTAATAAGAATTGCAAGCACATGAGTGCGTCAAGGTTTTCTTCTCTGCTCCGATCGCCAACATATGTTTGCTGTCGGTGCAGCCACCTCGTAATCACAAAAGCCATACTTCTAAATATCAATCATACATGTTATTTGTAAACATTATGGGTGTTTCTCGATGTCACGAAAATGTTCAAGGATGTTGTGTCATTGAATCCCACCGAAGGACTGTTTCAATGTGTTTCAATGAGGATCCTTCGAATTCTACTGCAGACTGAGTCCATCATTCAATGGATTTTGAAAGATCCAGATTTTGAAAGATCCAGATTTGTATCCTCCACGCCCCAAAAACTCAATGCATCTCCTTTCCGCTGATATGGAAACAAAATAAATATGCTGTTGTAATTTCAGTTATTTCACCTCAGCAGTCTGAAGGACTCGTGCTTACAAGGAAGGATTCTTGTCTTTAAGAAAAACCCAAAGTCAAATTCATCATCATATATCACAAATTACACTTCCTCCGTCAGAAAATATTGCTTTACGTTTAATGTATACCCTGTTACTTCATTAGAGGAAGTTATTTTAGTTTCAGCGCTCGCACACCTAGAATTCTAAATAAAGAATATGAGAGTAAACTTTTTCTCGAAAATAAATAATGGTGGTTGTATTATTATGGGTATTCTTATATACATCAGGGGTATAACAATTCTCTGAATCCAAAATGTCTTCAGATCCCGATTCAAACACTTTATTTTCAACACTTTCATTTACATTTTCATGTAAATTAGGTACCCTACACTAAGTCCATATGGTCAAATTTAAATAATTAATGAATTATGTCACAAAAAGAAAAGTCAATTGAAAACAAACAACAACAAAAGGAAGATCCACTTGATGGCAGGAGGGTGCTTTACCAAAACAGCTTGAGTTTCTCAAAGTTTACGAGGTACACCTGAATGCACCATGAGCATGAAGCAAATTTATGTCAACGTAGCGTCCATTGTTTACTTAACTCACAAGGAAGGCGAAATATTGCCAGTACGTGACTTCACCCGAGCAGGAGAGTTTTGTTGTTTCTCCATTATCTCTACTTCATGAGTGGCCATGGTGTCTCTAAAAGACCTTGATCCTATTGAAGCACTATTTTCAGTTTTTGTTTAAATTTGCATACGTTGCTCTTTATACCTGTGTCGGGACGTCACCATATGGTTGAAGCAAAGGAATTGGGCCTGCCTTGCAGTTCAACAGCCTGATTTGAGTCATGGGCCCCCATGGGCCCCATGGGGGATCCCTGTGATACGGCCATGACATTACTGAGACTATAAACATCAGCCCTACCTACAGCTCTGAGCCATACCACATGCTTTGATTTTTATGTAAGGGGGCACAAACCACGTTGATGCTTTTAACAAAATCCTAAAATTAGTTGTACATTTGCTGGTCAAACAGTTAACTGTTTTGGATCCTAAAGGAGAAGCAGATAACTCACTCCGCCAACTTTGAAGATGCACAGGATCTTCAGATGAAGAGAAGGATAACTTCTATGCCCCGCTCTCTTCCCATTCAAGTCGACATTTGCCGGTCGTAAGGAAGAAAATTCTCTTAACTTCCGAAGAATTCCCACTGCCATTCGGAAGATTTATCGCCACGCAGCTTCACCAAACCAGTGAAGCTCCGCGGTCCAAAAATGTAGACAGAATTTCGAAGAAAATCTACGAAGCAATCTCAAAGTAAGAGACTTATGTCTGGGCAGAGATAAGTCATAATGTGTTTGTAACCTTGCGTTGTTTTGTCTTAAGTTTAACTGTAATGTTCACGTGTTATTATTATGGACTGCCGAGTTCTGTCAGTATTGTGGAAAAATCACTGTTGTGTTGCTGCGATAATTGTGTTGTCTTGTGTTGTTTCTTGTTTATATTTATGTTTTTTAATTTATATATATTTACTGTTGTGAGAAAAGTAAAGATTAATTCATTTTAATAAACATTTTACAGCAACACACTGGCGTGTTTCATGGTAATGCTTCTTCATATCATTCTAGCTATAGTAAATCAATTTTTAAGCCATTTAGCTGTGGTCATTATTATCCATTTGTGTGGAAGTGAGAGATGTTGTTGTGGGTGAGGGGGGGGAGCACTCAAAAACAGTCTTGTAATTCATGAAAAGCAATTAGCCCAATCTGATTTAGCTAATTAAAGAAGAAGAAATGATGACAGGGTGTTGTGAATGCATGATTATTCTGTATGCTGGTGTGAAGACAAGATGCATGCTGAAAACCAGACCGCAGTACAAAAGCATTTTATTAATATACTGTTGTGAAATATTAAGAGAAATGCATGTTGGGATATGATGTGTTTGTTGTTAATTCTTTAGGGGCAATATACAACATTAGAACATTAATTAAGCAGCAAACAGCTGTTTGCTATGTAAAAATATAGTGGAGTAATGTTTACCTTCTGTGTGTTTTCGGTTCTTTGTTGACATCGCCGGGCCGGCAGCACATGCTTTTAGTGCATGTTCATGAATGTGAGTGTTTCGCCACTCTGCACTGCTCTTAATCTGTAGATACAGTTGAGAGAGTCGGCCCACAGCGTCATTGCAGCAATGTAGCGCCCACCCTTCGGTTACCCCTCAGCTCTGCCAGCGCTTTTGCCGTTATAGGCTCTGTGAACGCTATTAGCATCGTTAGCTGAGGGCCGAATCGCCATATTGAGAACCGCTGAGAAGCAATAGAAATGCTCCCAATCTCCTATTATGCACCTTTAAAATCATTACTAATATGTCAAGATATTCCAATGCCGATTCCTGAACTTGTGTATCAGCCGCTATTACGCACTGATCTGTAGGGATGGGTATTGTTATCGATACTCCTTATCAGTTTGGTTCGGTTCTTTATTGATACATGCATCTGTACTACTCTTAGTATATCATTTAAAAATAAATAATTAAATTGAGAACAGGATCATAATTTATTTATATTTTAAATACAACTAAAAGTTTCTAGAGCAGTCACTATATAAACCCGATAATGTCTACTGGAACACAAATCTAAAATGTCTGTACTGTCATATACGGTAATTTAATGCGCTTGCGCATATACCGGAAGTTATACGGGAAGTGAACGTTATGCATGTAATGGCGAAACACGGTGATCCATTAAACCCAGTTGAGCCAACTAAGAAGCCTCTATCGCATTACTTTACATGGTGTCAGAAGTAAAAGCGGAGTCATGGCAAAGTTCAATCCCCCGACAAACCTTTCCTTCTATAAGCCAGGAGAATGGCTGGAGTGGAAGCAGCGTTTTGTAAGATTCAGAACCGCCACTAAACTGGACAAAGAAGATGGCGCCGTGCAGGTCAGCAGCCTGATATACGACATGGGAAGCGAGTCGGAGAACATCTTCCGTTCGTTTGCGTTTGCCGAAGAGGGACATGTAGATAATTTTGTTCGGGTGCTTGCAAAGTTCGACAAGTACTTTGTGCCGAGAAGGAACGTAATACACGAACGTGCATGTTTCCATCTGCGCATGCAAAGACCGGGAGAGAAAGCTGAGACTTTTATCAGGGCTTTGTACGAGCTGGCAGAGCATTGCGAATTCGGCGCGAGCAGAGATGAGAATATCCGCGACCAAATCGTCGTGGGAATACTCGACAAAGACGCGTCACGGAAATTGCAGCTGACGAAGGACCTGACGCTACCGCTGACTATAGAGACAGTCAGGCAGTCGGAGGAGGTTGCTTCGCAAGTCAGCATGCAAGGAGAGACAACGAGGGTGCTACAGGAAGTCACTCACGAGCGCATCAAATACCTCAGCCACTAGCCCAGAGGGGGAAATAAAGGACAATGTGGACTGTGTGGGAAAGCGTGGCACAGTAAAGATGAAAATTGCCCAGCTAGAAAATCCACATGCAATTCATGCAACAAAGTTGGACATTGGAGTAGAGTGTGTAGGAGCAGGAAGGCAGTGAGTGAGGTTACAGAGCAAACGGAGCAACAGCAGTCATACTTTCTTGGGGCTGTGTGTAAAGTAGGCGGGTCACCAGGGCCGTCGAGTTGCTGGTGGGCTCTACACCAGTTGACTTCAAAATCGACACAGGGGCAGATGTAACATCATCCGCGGGGAGACCTACCACTCACTCATCCCCAAAAGACCACTGGAGCCTGCAGATATGCCACTGGACAGCCCAGGCGGCGAGCTGCAGTGCATAGGACAGATCCAGAGCACTATGACCTACAAAGGAAAAACTCACCTACTCACAGCATATGTCATCCGCGGACGTACTGTAAACAACCTACTCAGCAGGCCGTTGTCTGTGGAAATGAATCTGGTGAGGAGAGTGGATGAAACGGTGTGCGACTGAGGACATCCACAGGCATATGGCGAGCATGGGACATTAAAGACTGAACCGGTAAGAATACTGTTGAAAGACAACGCTCAGCCACATGCTGTATACACAGCATGACGTGTACCTCTCCCTATGCTGAAAAAGGTAAAGGAGGAGCTCCAGAGGATGGAGAGAAATGGCATCATCGAGAAGGTGACACAGCCCACGGACTGGTGTACACCCATGGTGCCAGTCTTGAAGAAGAGCACAGGTAAAGCCCGCATCTGTGTTGATCTCAAGAGGCTGAACGAGGCTGTGAAAAGAGAACAGTATATCCTGCCTACTGATGAGATTACAGCAAAGCTGAGTGGGGCCACTGTCTTCTCTTCGCTCGATGCTGCAAGTGGGTTCTTCCAGATACCGTTGCATCCAGACAGCTGTAAACTCACTACCTTCATTACACCATTTGGCAGATTCAACTTTAAGCGGCTACCATTCGGAATAACGAGCGCACCAGAAATCTTCAGAGGAAGATGATGGAGACCCTGCAGGGGCTAGAGGGTGTCGAGGTCTTCATGGACGACATTCTGGTCTAGGGGGCCACAAAGGAGGAGCATGACTGTCGCCTGGAGAAGGTAATGCAGCGCATAGAGACAGCTGGTCTCTATGCGTGTGCTCCATCAGGCAGAGTCAGCTTCGGTTCCTCGGGCATCTCATTGACCAGTCTGGAATCCGGCCTGACCCCGACAAAGTGGAAGCTATTCGGCAGCTGTCACCACCAGCAGAAGTGCAAGAGAAGAATTCTGCAGTGTTTCCTCTAGGTTTACAGCTTCGGGGGGGGGGGGGGGGGGGGGCACGGCGATGGCGGCGACGACATCAACACAAACACTTAAAGTAGTGGTTTTAGAAATAACAGAATAAAGAAAATTGCAATCACTTTCAAGTAAATCAGATTGCTCCATCAGACATTTTTTTATTTTTAAATTGCAATCACTTAGAACAATGAAAATAAAGTTATATCTGTGCAAAAAAATAACTAATATTTAGTTACTACTAAATAAGCTCATTGTGGAAAACAATAAGCTATTTTTTTTTTTGCCAAACAAAACAGAATGAGTGCAGATATGTGAGCATCAGGTTGCATCAGTATTAGTGGAGCAGTGAGCCTCTACACATCTTTTATAAACGGGGTTGTAGATTTGATACAATTCATGCTCAACGTTGAGCTGAGATCTGTTTTCTGTTTTGAGAGACGCAGCAGCAGGAAGGACGTCACGGAGACTTCTGGCAAAGAGCCAAAAGTCGGCCAGTCGCTATGCGCATGCGCAAGCGTAACCTGTTAACGGCATAACGTAAACATTTACCCGAAAGTACAGGCTTTTCTCCATGTATTTATTAATGACTTAGTTTTATGTCCGTGTACTTTGTACTTTTGTACTATGTGAAGCCAGCAGCTCATTGTTGGTACAAGACACGAGCACTTTGTCTCTTTCACCTGAGCAGGAGAGCTGCTCTGTGTTCAGAGAGCTGCTCCGTTGCTCCTCACATGAGAGCTGCTGTTGCCATCTTCACCCTGGGAGCGTTTAAAACGCATATATAGGTCTGCTTTTCACGCGGCATATTTTTCGACGCTCTCTGTCCGCTGCTGTGTGCTCAGCGCTCACCTGTCTGTGCGCGCGCACATGTCTGCGCGAATCAGGGCAGAACTCCGCTGTGCGCGACACAGAGCAGAGGAGAAGTGTTAACGCGACCATGTAGAGACCGAAATGACAAGCTGTGTGTGGATAAGATCAATAAAATACGGCCGTTTAGTTTGTTTAATAACAGAACAAGGTGTAGACCGGTTCTATATGAAAGAGAAACTTAAATGACGACTTGTGATCTGGCACTGTCGAGAAAATTACAGGGGGGCGGAGGGTTTTTTCAGGGGGGCGCCCCGCCCCCCTATTCTAACGGTGGGGGAAACACTGAATTCTGGGAATGGTGAATTATCTGGGAAAATACATCCCCAAACTCTCAACGGTAGAACAGCCACTGTACGAGCTCCTGAAGGACAAGAATACATGGACATGGAGCCACACACAACAAACAGCTTTTGAACACATCAAGGAGCTGTTGACAACTGCACCAGTACTCGTTTTCTATGACTTAAGCAAGCCCACGGCTGCGTCAGCGGACGCAAGTAGTTATGGACTAGGGGGTGTACTCCTTCAGCTCCACGGGGAGCAGTGGAAACCTGTGGCATATTGCTCCAGACGCCTCACCGACGCAGAAACACGCTACACCCAAATAGAAAAGGAAGCTCTGGCTGGTGTGTGGGCATGCGAGAAGTTCGACAGATACCTCAATGGACTAGAGCAGTTCAAGCTAATCACTGACCACAAGCCGCTAGTGCCTCTCATTAACAGCCGCAGCCTGAACAATGTACCTATACGATGTCAGCGTCTCCTCATGAGGCTCATGAGATTCAATCCAGTGGCAGAGTATGCTCCAGGGAAAACTCTGGTCGTTGCGGACACCCTGTCACGCAGTCCACTGGCCAGCATGTGCGCAGAGACACACACACACAGTGAGGTGCCATGCTATGTGGCTAGGGTGACCAGACGTCCGGATTTAGGCCGGACAGTCCGGATTTTCAATGCCCTGTCCGGCGTCCGGCGCAGCATCAAGCCGGACGCGTATTTGTCCTCCTTTTTGCATACCTGCAAACTTGTCACCTTTCAGTGAAATTCACTGTTTTGAAATCAAAATATATGAACTGGCGTTTCTGAGATTGGAGTGGTCGTGATCTTCATAATAGAAGATCTTTGATGAGTCTTGGCCAATCAGCGTTACGATATCTCAAGCGGCCGTTTCTCAATACGCTTCTTCTCTGTACTTGATGAGGAAACACACAACTGAAAGTTGATGTTCTCTGAATACTACTGTTGTTGAGTCACAACATGTACTTTTAGGATGTTTTCAGGCGAGAAGTTAGTTATTTAAGCATCAAATCTGTGATCGGTTAATCAAGAATCACCCTACTTAAAAAGATACGGCGACCAGTTGAGCTCCTGCTGAGGGACCGTGAGTCCCGCAGCACCGGGCCGTCAGCACTGTGCTGCCCGCCGAGAGCAGCCTGATCCCGGCAGGACTTTTTGAAATGATCCGCTGGCTCCGATTTCTCCGTAGGGGTTAAACATGAGATATAATTCAGTTTTGAGGATCTAACGAGCAATCTTTATTAGTTTATTATTTATTCACAGTAACGTTACATCAGTTCAACGGAGGGAAAGGTTAAGATTCATAACTTAATGTTTTAATTTAACTTTTACTTTGAACTTCAGCGGTGTCTTTTTACTTTTGACCGAATTGATTGCAATTATATGTGTATCTACAGTATATAAATATATAAGTACATATATAAAATACATATTAATTAATTGTTAATTCCAATTAATAATTACATATTAAGAATATATTACATATAATATATATATATAAAAAGATATCCATATTAATTAATTGATAAAGCAGGGTATGCTCAAAGGAGATCAATTACATTAAAAAGGGCTCACATCCCCTCTCTTCACACTTAATAAAATCAAACTGCACCCCTTATATGCAATTATAATACGGGTAGATCAAATCAAGCATTCTGATTGGTTGAGAGTGAGTCACGGGGTGTATTTTATTCAGCCATAAAGTACTGTACAGCCTGTTTACATTTAGAGCGTTCCATATCAGTGTGCACTTAAAATAACAGCTAGATTTAAATTGTGCGACCGTTAGTTGTCATTTCAAGCTTGACAGTTACCAAACATGTTTGGTGTAAACTTTGATATTTTGGGGGGAATGGCTTTTGATGAGAATGTCAGTGGTGAATAATGTATTTGTGGTCCCTGTTCCTGCTGTACAGTCAAACGTTGATACGGCTCACCATCAGGAGAGCAGAGCAGCTAACGCTCTGAGAGCAGACTATAGCAGGGAGCGAGTGCATAAAACCGGAAACTAAGATGAGGAATGAAAAGGGTTTGATCACAAAATCATGATAATTTCCAGTGAGAGATAATTACGTCGGTAATTTCCCGACGCCAGGCAAGTTCTCTAAACATCATGGAGGAGAAAAATTACAGAGAAAAGACGGACAGAAGCAGCGAGAGCACTTCTTTACATCGGTGGCTGAGTGTCATCCTCCACCCTGCTTTCAACCGGTCAGTTTTATAGTCCAGTCAGTTTTGTAGTCCCGTATGTGCGTCCCGTACACATACAGGACTATTTTCTCTGTCGCTGAAATGCAATACACAACGTTTGGTGGCTACAACTATTTTGTGCTGAAAGGGAGCTTACTATTACTATTTCTAAAGTCGCAGGTAACCGTATTATAAAAGCAATAAGGTACTCGAGGCAGTACTGTATCGACAATAATGTACTGTTCAAGGGTGTTGTTAGGCCCGACGCGCAGCAAAATACCGAATAGTGTCCTCCTTTTTGGTGTTATGGATATGGTCACCCTATATGTGGCTAGTGTAGTAGAGTGGATCCCTGCGTCTACAAACAAAATGGATGAAATCAGAATGGCGACGACAGCCAATGCCGAACTGATGTCAGTTGTGAAGCTCATAAAGAAAGGATGGCCTGAACACTTAAGCAATGTGCCCATGGACGCGAGCGAGTACGTCCAAGTGAAATCAGAGCTGTCAGAACACAATGGCCTTGTCCTCAGAGGAAACAGGATTGTCGTGCCAAAGCAAATGAGAGGTGAGATCCTTCAGAAAATTCACGAAGGTCACCAGGGCCTAGTCAAATGTAGGGAGAGAGTGTGCTCATCTGTGTGGTGGCCGGGACTCTCTACAGAGATAAGCAGGCTTGTGACGTCATATCAGGTGTGCTGTGAACTGAAAAGAACACAACAAAAGGAACCTCTCATCTCCACACCGCTTCCGGAGCGACCCTGGAAGAGAATTGCAATGGACCTGTGTGAGCACAACCACCACAACTACCTGGTAATCGCAGATTATTACTCCAGGTTTCTAGAGATACTGCAGCTGCCCTCAACAACAAGTGCACAAGTTATCCAAAGACTGAAAACTGTTTTCGCCAGGTTTGGCATTCCAGATGAGATGGTGAGCGATAACGGACCTCAGTTTTCAAGTGCGGAGTTCAAGGAGTGCGCGAGACAGCTCGACTTCAAGCACTGCACATCCAGCCCTCACCACCCACAGGGCAATGGGCACGCAGAGAGAGCCATACAGACGGCAAAGAAGATTCTCAAGCAAGAAGATCCTGTGATGGCTCTGATGAGCTATACAGTCAAGGAGTTTTTTAAGGCAAAGAAGTGGAATGTTCTGCAATGGCCAAGTCAATCACCTGACCTGAATCCAATTGAGCATGCATTTCACTTGCTGAAGACAAAACTGAAGGGAAAATGACCCAAGAACCAGCAGGAACTGAAGACGGTTGCAGTACAGGCCTGGCAGAGCATCACCAGGGACGAAACCCAGCGTCTGGTGATGTCTATGGAATCCAGACTTCAGGCTGTCATTGACTGCAAAGGATTTTCAACAAAGTATTAAAAGTGACAATTAGATTTATGGTTATATTAATTTGTCCAATTACTTTTGGTCCCTTAAAAACGGGGTGGCCACTTATACATTTGTTGTAGTTCCTACACCGTTCACCTGATTTGGATGTAAATACCTTCAAATTAAAGCTTTTCATTTCAACTCCATTGTTGTGGTGTACAGAGCCAAAATAATGAAAAATGTGTCAATGTCCAAATATTTATGGACCTGACTGTAGGTCCACTCCCTGCTCCACCACAGGTTTCAGTCCAGCCGAGCTGTTGATGGGAAGGAAAATCAGAACCACACTCCCCACTCTGGAGAAAAATCTCCTAACCAAATGGCCCAGCAGGACAGCTGTGAAAGAGAGGGACGGGAGGGAAAAGGCTAAACAGGCTCACTACTTCAACCGCCGTCATGGAGCCAGGCCCTTACCTGCCCTGCAACCAGGAGATGTTGTATCCTCCAAGTTGGACCATGAAAAGTCGTGGTCTTTGCCAGCGGTGATCTCAAGCGAGAGCACCACCCTGAGATCCTTCGTCATCGGGACGCAGCATGGAGCAGAGCTGCGGCGCAACCGTCGTCACCTCCAACCAGTGCCTTTTCCCCAGCCCACCCCAGCAGCACACGGGGAGATCACAGGGACAGACTACACTCTGACGGAGCTACCATGTTAGAGACTGCTCCTGTCAGTCAGAGTGTGGCGACACCCACAACCCCTTTACCCGGTCAGACTGTGACCAGATCTGGACGGGTCTGCAAGCAAGTCGACAGGCTTGACCTGTAGATGAGTGCAGATCATATGGCCTTTGGGGGGGGGGGGGGGGGAGAGAAGAGAAAAGAAAAGTTGTACTGACATTGATGTGGTTAATTTGTTGGTAGATTGGAAAAGACCTGTGTTTGTTGAAACGTCTACATTTTTAGTTAATCTTGGTTTATGCTATGTGCTGTTTTAAGTTAAAGTGTTCCTTTGATGTCATTGACACAACACTGAAAAGAGGGGAGATGTCATATACGGTAATCTAATGCGCGTGCGCATATACCGGAAGTTATACGGGAAGTGAACGTTATGCATGTAATGGCGAAACACGGTGATCCATTAAACCCAGTTGAGCAAACTAAGAAGCCTCTATCGCATTACTTTACATGTACTAAATCATATTCCTCCTGATTGAAGTTTATAAAGAATGAAGACAGACATCAGTCAGTATCAGTCCTACCCGGTCCTCTGCTTTGTCTCAGACAGCAGAAAATGTCAAGAATTTTAAGATTTGTTGCAAAGAAAGCACAGAGCAGATTGAAATATCACTTTTCAACATGCTCACGATCATGTTTATGTGTGATGAATAGATGTATTGATAAATCATTGATTTTTCATTTGAGAAGGTCTTATCTATCACAGTAACGAGCTTAGTTGTTGAAGTTATCGTCACTTCACCTGGTTCACTTCAGTCGGCCTCTCTGATCTGCTATTCACTGGCTAACTACACGCACACAAACTCACCCACACCCACAAAGAGTAGAGTAACTCAGCCACGACACAGAGCAGGGGGAGAGACTGAAGCATGATAATAAATTACACAAACGCTGTACAAAGTACTAATAATGTCGGAGATTATCAATACTAAGTATCTAATAATTTAGCACTGGTTGATCGTTTGATAACGGGTTTCAGAAACCCCCATTAAAAACAAAAACAAAAAATGTTAAACGGGTCATAATTCCCTCTTTATTATCTATTTGATCTTTCTGTAAAAATGTATCCTTCTATCAACTGTATCTACTCCCAAAAACCTACTTTTACAAGCTTTACATTTGAATACATCATGATAATATTATAATTTACCTTACCATAATAAAAATGTTTACTAAATGGAGCTTGAACTTATCACAATGCAACTCAATGCTACTTTGTTACATTAGCTGTTAGCTCCATTATTTAGCGCAGCAGGACTGTGCTGCCCACCGGCTACAGCTGGCTGCACCGACAGCTAATGTTAACTAGCTCTCCTCTTGCCGATTTCCACATACATTTGTTGTTAACAATGTAGTATCATCAGGGAGAAAAGGGGAACGAGAATGCTTAACGGCAGGTGTTTGCACAAGTGCAATAACGATCGGGCAGGATGTATAGATTGGGTAGCAAGTAACATAAGTTGTTGTTGTTGTTGTTCCTGTGTAGTGTAAATCGGCTGATCATTGATATGATAACGTGACATTGGATCCGTGCATACACTTTCGCCAATACCTGACCCAGCATGTTAGGCTGTATTGGAGATATTTCCGATGCTGGTATACTCTCGTACAAAATTATCTTCCAGGGCTGCCACTACTTGACATGATCTAGTAATTACAGAACCTGCATGCTTTTCATTACAGGGCCAGGGCCCGTTTGCGGTTACATAGTGGTATCATCACCTTATTAACTTATGATTATGTTTACCTCTTGTGTGTTCTGAGATTCTTTGAAATTACAAACAGGCAGCACAATGGCAGGTGACATCATGTCACACATCTTATTTTAATGATGCTGATGCCTGCAGCACAATGATGCAAATGTGTTGTCACATAATGAGCTTCGTGGCTCACTTGACCCCAGTGTTTTGTACTAAAAGGTGTTCCTACTGCATTGCACTAATCTGGTGAAATGTGTTTAATATTATTTGTACATTTTTCAAAAATAGTGGCTTTATTGCAGAGAAAGCCAACAGAAGGCATGGCATACGAGTGCTGACAGGAATATTAAGTGAGGCAGCCTGAGCAATATAGAATATAAATGAGGTTATTTTACACTGCAGAGCTCTGCAAACCGACGCACAGACCTCTCTCTTTGTAATAAATCATTCCCATTCAGACAGCCTCTACTCTTAGGGCATTGTTTAATACTATCTGCAATAGAGGGGAGAAATAAATTGGTTTACATTGCAAAAAAAGATGCTGCGGTTGGAATGCATGATATTATGATGAAAGATAGAATATACTTGACTTATTGATGATAATGAACTTGCAGATAGGAGAATGTTGCATGGATGGTGTCATGCGGGAGTAATATTAAGAGGGGGAACTGGAGAGAAATCCCAAGTAAGCAGTAAATGTAGCAGAGTAAGAGTTTCTGAAATAGCATTTTAGTCCCTTCCCTCCCCTTTCAATAGAACAACATAAAAATACAATTTATGTCTATACCCCAGCCCCTGCTTGTGCCACGGTGAGATAAATATTTTGTCAGAGATGCAGAGGGCTAAAGATGAAATTATTCCCCTCAAGAAACACTTCTTGCTTCTTTGCTGTCGTGGGTATTGTGGCAGAAACAACATTCAGTGGATCACTTTTTCTCTGATAAAAAAGGGCCGTTGTGTCATATAAGTACATGTTTTGGTTATTTTGCTCAGATTAAAGACTTTGATTGAAAAGAGTAAATCCTTCACTGTGATTTGTCTCCAGCAAGGTCCAAGATCAACAAATAAGAGAGTGCAACACTATGTTTTTGATCTGCTATCTGTGCTTGTCACGGAACAACTCTGTGACGTGAGAATTATACCTACATGTCAAAGTGTTGCAGCAATCCCAAAATGAGAGCAACATGCAAAAGCTATCCCAAGCACAAATATGCAAACAATTAGAGGTGACTTTAAGATTTATATCGCATTACCCATACATGACAGCAGTTTGAGGAATAGAGCCGTGTAGAGTCTCGTCTTACTTTCACAACTATCATGGTACTGCGTATAGCTGAAATATATAGCAAATCTTGGAATATGACAGATTAGACTAAACAATCAAATGTGGCAAATCAGATTTGATCTAACAATAGGTTATTAGCAGACATTTCTGTCTACAGCCCTAAACCTGTGAGACATATTACATCCTATAATGTTTTCCTGCTGCGTTTTGATTGGCATAGAACAAGGGTGTCAAAC
This sequence comes from Myoxocephalus aenaeus, assembly GCA_038501785.1. Taxonomy (NCBI): domain Eukaryota; kingdom Metazoa; phylum Chordata; class Actinopteri; order Perciformes; family Cottidae; genus Myoxocephalus; species Myoxocephalus aenaeus. Next base: position 3,190,410 of record JBAMJR010000151.1, on the reverse strand, counting down.
AAATTTTCACCCCGGGCCACATCAGCATCATGGTCGCCCTCAAAGGGCCGGTTGTAACTGTAACACTGTATACATTTAACTACTCCCGAACATAATGTTAAATAACTGTCTTTGTATTTGATTATTGTTTATTCAAGTGTAAAAATATTGTACATGGATTTATATAAATGTAAAAATATATGTAAGCAAATTTGTCTGTTTCTATGACATAAATCCATTTAATTTAGGGTTAAGAAAGCCACATTACTCTATTGAAGATCAAACTTAAAAAAAAAAAAAAAGACAAAGATCAAACGCATGTTATTATATTAACTTTGTTCAAAGCTTTTTTATCACAGTTGAGAAGGACATAACTCTGGTCCAACAAATAATTGTGAGCTAATAAGAACATTCATGTGGTCTGGGGAAGTGGCTCTCAACTGGTTAGGCTGCAGGACCCTAAACCCCTGAATGACAAGCCGAGACTCAAAGCGAGGAACATTTTCAACTTCTCAAATTGATTTAATGAAATGATGGTGCAGTATGAACCTGAGAGAGTACACAATATCCCAGTATGCTAACACAAAAAAAAGCTAGTTAGATATATTCTCTTTTACACTCAATTAAAAACCCCAAAGTGCATCTTAAGGACACAATGTAATACAACACACATACTAATTTTATAACTTTAGCCTTTTTTTAACAGACTCAGCAGTGCTTTCATGCACAAACATAAACTGACCGACTGAAAACGCGTCCGTGATGGTGATCATGCCTTTCATGCCTTTCAAGCCGTCGCGGGCCACATAAAATGACGTTGCGGGCCGGATTCGTCCCGCTGGCCTTGAGTGGCATAGAAAGGTTTATAAGGAGATCAGTGTAAAGTGCAATACCTGGAATTATTTTAGGAGATGAGAACCATTTCATAGTGGGAAATGAAAGTTGGCTTCAAGTGTGCCTCTTTCCTTTGAATTGGAGCCAGAATCATTAAGATTTACAAAACTCAGGCGTCAGGGTTTGGTGGCTCATTATTCTCCTGTTGTTGCCTCTGCCCATATCTCCTTATGGCCGCCAACACTTCCATGTTCAGAGATAGGAAGGCGCTGCTGCGTGGTTAAAGATTGGACTATGCGGCACTGTACCTGCCCAGTAGATGAAATATATATTTTGGAGGCTGGGGTGATTCTAGCTTGTTTTATAACATTATTATCTCTTTGGTGATGCTTAAACATTTGTCATATAGTGAATAGCATAAAAAAAAGAACAAGATACACCCTTGGGAGCATCCCATACTATTGATGGAAAGGCTTAGTGAGTTGTCCACTATATTGTGATGATTATGAATTGTTTTAGAAAATGTGTTATGACAATAGGACAGTAACAATAGTAATTGGACAATTAAGTTGGTGATTGCAGAAACCAGATTTTTATATTTTATGATCTGGGAAATCTGAAATGAACTACATTTTTGGGGGGGATTATTATTATAATAAAATGATATTATAATGTTTATACATAACAATCAGCAATGGTGTTTTGATTCATTCTATTTTTAAATTGTTAAAATCACACACAAGAAATTCTGCTGTGATAGTGCCCCCCCAAAATGAGTGTTTTCTAGGAGTCATGGATTTTGGGTTCCAACTGAAAATGTCTTTTCTGATAATTTAATTCATCCAATATCTGTGTCGGTGGGCACTAAAAATAGTTTATTATATCACTTAAATTCTAACAGCCAAACGGGCTGTCAACCAACTGGGAGGGCAACATTTTGAGCTGTTGCTTCGTCCCATCTGTGATTTGCACACTCCATATTTTAGACTATGTTAGAATTCAAATAACTGAGTAATGTACTACTGCTATTACTAATGGACTACTTACTGCTTTACATTTTGAACGTCTGGTCCTTGTCATCACCACAATCTGACCAATGAAAAAGAGACAGTTAATGCTTGTTTCACCCTCCCCCTTTCTATAATGCATCACACAAATAAACGAGTGAGTGGGAGCTGTTGATGACACAGCAGGTGTTGAAATGACATGAATGAAAAGTAACGTCTGGTAGGAATCAGTGCTAATGCAAGCAAGCTAAACTAATAAGCCTCCACTTTCCAAAAGGACACTAGTTAGCCTCGTGGAATATAAACTTAAGAGCATGATAAGTCATCCCAAATGCTGAATGTTAAAAAGGGACAGGCGTTTTAAATCACGACAGGTACATAAACAAATACTATACACGACCTGTTGTGTGAAAAAACATCTTGTGTCAATATTAGCAGGCTAAAGGGCTTAGGCATGCTCCAGCCAGTTGTGCAGCATGGTAGTTGACACAAAATCTCCTAGCATGGGGAAAAACCCACCTGGAGTCTTGAAGCTTAGACAGTAGCAACAATATTATAATCATTTATATTTCCTGACACAAATAGTGAGGACAATTCAAATCTCCTGATGTATTTAAAAAAACCAGGCAAACATGTATAAGATAGAGCAAGAATTGTCAACTGGTTTTGTTTGAATGATTCTCATTCACGTACAAAAATGTACAGATTGACTTAGTACTTATTTCAAGCATGTGAGAGCTCAGTACACAGACTCTCTAATACTCAAATAAACATCAATACACTGACAAATATAAGAGCAATTGCACAATATTCTAAAGGAACAGAACATTGACCTACTACATAGTGAAATATAATTATCTACCATATGAAACATAGAACATCTTTAAAATCTTCCACTTGAGGGCTGTTTCTCTCAATCTAAAATTCCCTTATAATCAATATCAAATTGCTCCATTTCTCATGACAGGCAAAGCTTTTGTGCAATATATGGCTATATCTTTTGCTAGGAGAGTAAAAGCCCTAATTTAGTTTGCAATAAAGCGGCTTAGAGAAACTGATTCTTTCCAGAACATTAATCATAAAAATTTAATGGATATCAAATATTTAATACAGTAGAATGTACAACTTGTATTACTATGGCTCTCTCTAAATCGATCATGTAGAGGAAAATCCATAATTAAAATTATGCTAGCAAAGGCAAATCATTAAGACTTCTATTCGCCTTCATGCTTCACAAAAATGAAATATACACCCTGCCAGTGATGTATAGGCTATTAGAGGTAGAAATAAATTATAACTGTCTCTTATAAAATGGGTGCTTGATTATATTAGAAAAATAAAAGTATGTGATAATTCTTGTGTAACTGAATCTCAGATACAGTCTCTGTTCCCACGAAAAATAGAGAATAAACTACATTAAACAAGTTAAATGTCAAGACCGGTGGAATACTGTGTTAAATAGAACATTTATATCAGTAACCTTATTAATTATATATCAATCAAGGCAGACAAAGCTGCTGTAATGTACTGTGAGGCTGAGGAATGAGACGTGCAGCCGAAGAATGAAGCAGAATTCAAAGTAACATACTATGAGAGAGAATAGACAGCAAACTTATTTTGTTTTTATATTTCATATCAAAACTATAGTTTATTACATTTTGAGAGGGTGGGGATTGAAGATATTTAACAGCCATAATTCATTTAACTGCTCAATACAGTACATATAATATACCTATAGGCTAAATTGTTGTGTTCAAATAACGAAAAGGCCCAAGCACCGTAATTCCCAACCAGGAATACTACAGTTACCAGGGGGTTCATGGAAAGTCTGGCGTGAAGTAGCTCAGCTAAGTCAAAAGATTATGATTGGACAAATGCAAACATAACAGACTACTAAAGAAAAGCCTAAACAGGATGACTGTGCCTTGTTATGTGCCCGGGGTCCACTTAAGCCACATGGTTCAATCCACAGAGACTATGCTATATATTGAGGTGGTACAATGTACTTGAGCCAATCAGCTAAGGCTGCCCTGTGTAGGCCTTTTGGCATCTTGCTTGGGTTTAAGAGAAAGGTAGTTTTAGTAACAACATGCCTGCTTAAATTCAAAATTTGGGTGACATCAAAAAGGCCCATCAAAGTGCCATTGAGCAAAGATGTTTGCACGTGTATCAGAAGGGACTTTAAAATGAGACGTAAGTAGTGCGGTTCTACACATCTCCCCCTCTGGCACGGCGATATGGACTGAGGCCATTCCATTTTGGAGGAATTCCTTCATTCAACCACACACACCTCCCCCACTATTTTAGCAGCTCTGGTTACTCTTTGATCTGCTTATGTTCTCTTGAAAGGCTGAAACACTTCAAACAGAAAGGGCTGTGAGATGAGCGTGACTTTCATACAAGCAGCTATATTTTTTTTTTATTGCTGCCATCGATTTGATAAAAGTGATCAATACTCTTAAATAATGTATCATATCTTGTTCCTCTGTTTTTGGATCTGAGCATCAGTTCATGATTTGAGAGCAGAGGTGCTTTTTACTCTAATGAGCGTTGACAGTCCTCTCAGAATATATAGTACAGTATGGAAGGCATGAATTATGGATTATGAGTACAAAGGGTTCGTATAGAAAGCACCTGATCGGATTATAAAACATTTACCATCAGATGCATGAAGGCCATTATAACTTTGGAAGTATTTCTAGACCTAATGGTTTATGAAGTAAAATTAAATCGCAAGATTAATTTATTCTCCGATGCTCATGATTAATTCAACCATTATTCTGTAAAAATGCACACTGGAACGTAAAAGTACTTGTTAGCGATGCGCTGATCTGATCCTCCAGATCACCTTCTTCGTTGATATTACACCGACGAAGTCTGCCGTAATGTCAACAATCCAGATACAGTTTTATTATCATTATGAAACTCATTATTTCTGATATTAGTTACAGCCACCCAGTCATTGAGGGCCAGCAACTCAGTGTTTAGGGCCACAAGATAATTGTTTTGGCCCCAATTTGAGTCTTTTAATAACAATAGTTTGATCTGATACTCATATTTCTCTAAATGACACACATGTCCAATACATACTTAGGCTACAATCTGAAAATTAGATATAATTGGAACTAAACTCATCTGAAAATATATTCAACCCCAAAGATGCTCAAAGATGCTAGTAAAAAATAATGATATACCATACAGTAAAGGAATGTTCATTGACGTATCTGGCATATTGACCAACACATATAACCTGCTAAAGTTGGTTATTTTGTATGAGTTGCATGATGAAAATCCCAGAGGTTCTGGTTCAAAACTATTAAATTCATCAGCCTAAATTTTGGATTTAGTATGAATGAAAGTTAACTGTGAGAAGGTGACTACTGTCCACTACCCGCCTGCTTGGACCAGCTCAACTGATGTCTTTGATACTATACACCTACATAATTCTCTCCACAGTCACAACTCCTTACATTCATATTTTACAACAACAACAACAAGGCAGAATAATCATCCACAACAGCTTGCATGTGAAGAGCAATGTGAAGGCAGCAGGAACAGTATGTGTTCCATCTGCAAACCACAATTACTCATAGATCCTCTGTAGTTAACCTGATTAAACAGGCACAATTAGCACCATACAATTGAAAACTAACCACAACAAGTTCACAATAAATCCAGTCTTAAACTATTTTATCTCAAGTTACCAGAAGAATAAGGAATGCATGAAACACAGCAAATTAAGTAAATAAAAATAGAAAGAAAGCTTAAAGTGCATACAACTAGTTAGTGACTGTTAACCGACGACATATGATGCTATAGTAAAGCTATAATAAACCCTGAACCACTGTAACTGAGCCAACAGGCCTGTGCACACTTTATCCAATCAAGGCAATGTGTTTTGATTGGACAAAAATAAGTTATTGACCACTAAGCAATAACAGTGATGTCAAAATGAAATGAGAAATATATGAAGAAAAAAACTACAAAACTAAAGCTTAATTTTGTCCTATGTTATTATTTTAGCTATCAGTATTGCTCTGCTCCAATGTGAACATACACATCTTTATAATTAAGAGATTGTTGGTTATTTCTTTGTCACACTGCCCTTTCGCTTTGGAGAAGTACTCTGAAATAACCCTCTGCCATGAAATAGTTTCTCTGCTATATTAACACAGATGGACGCAGGCAGTCTGACACAGAGAAATGCTTACTGAGGTCGCTTTAAAGACCCCCTGAAGCGCAAATCAGAGCTGAGGTCATACGCTGTGGTTGTGATAAAAAAGGAAATATGAGAGCAAAATGTGAGCCAAACTGTGGAAAGGTCCATCTCATAAGGGGCAAAGCAACAGCAGTGTTTCTGGAGGTCGCAATAAAAGCAAACACAGTGATGAAATATTGTTGTATTGGAACACTTTTTATCAAAATATTACACTCATATACCACAATTACTGCCCTTTACTAATATATCAGTCCTGTGACATAGCTTGTGTATACAAACCTTTAGAGGAGATGCGGGGGATTTTATTAAAGGGGTTAACTGTCTCTGTTAAAAACTTGTGTTCCATAGTTATTGATATTTTTTATCTTTTGATGTTGTGCATAGGCATTCTGTGATTGCCATTTTGTCACAGGCTATTTGAAATTCCTTTTCAAGCATTATGAAGGCACGGCATGTTTTGAAAGTGCTTTCTGTTCAGATCAGACACCCATTTTAACAATGACACGCTGCATTTCACAGAAACAGTTTTTTTTTTTAACTCTTTTTCTCTTGTATCTTGCTTATGTAGAGAGGGACAATGGTGATTGATGCAAAGCTACAGCTGCATACACTTCTAAGTACCGTGCACCATTTTTTATTTTCTCTGCACACTACACCCAGATGTCTTGAAAAGCTTAACGTAGATGGTTGTGTCACCACAGGAGAAAGTAGTATATTTAATAAGAAACCGGCATGTGCAGCAATGCCACTTTACAGTAACAGCCATCTTAGATTTACAGAAAGTCTCACATTGAATTTCCTATTGATTCTGTGAAAAAAGCCGCAATTAAAGCTATGGGAGCTGCAACAAATATTCAAAATGTTTATATAGATTAATAGTAAACAAACTAATTTTAGAAAATTAACATTTGATTGTGAAAAAAAGCATCTGTACCGCAGCTGTCGGCCTTGCACAGTGGAAGCACTGCATGACGGAATACACACGTCACATTCAATAATTGGAAAAGTAAATGTAAAAGCGGAATTAAGGAAGAATTCAACAACTGTAAAGGCGGCAGAGAATTAGACCGCAGAAAGAGAGAGAGAGAGACACAGTGTCCTAAAAGCAAGAAGTGGTGAACTGTTTTCTATCTATTAACATAACATAAGTGGCATTGCAGCTGTTATTACCAGGTACTTCTGGGTATAAACCGTGGTAATTAGAATGAATGGACTCTTTACCACATGTGTAAACTCTTAATTATTCTAGTCTAATTGCAAATTATATTTTATGCTAAACCACCCGTTTTTAGACGACGTATCATCACCCAACACCATGACAATGTTGCCCTACATCTCCCTGGATTCCAGGAGATCTACAGGATTATTCCTCAGGTCCAGCACCATGCACGGGCATGGTCATTCATCAAAGGATTCAGTATTTGACAAACAACCTATCTGTGTTCCTGATAAACATCGCGATTGAACGTGACAAAGTGACGATGATGGAGTGTCGCCCTGTCTAACAAATGAAAAATTGCTGGAGCTGTAATTATTCAGTAAGACGGACCTGCAGCAGCATGACATCAGCACAGGATGGCAACATTTGGATTGTACCAAAATAGCTTTCACATATACTTGATTTCATAATATGTTGATTTCATGCCTGGCACTGCCAGTAAGTGTAAAGAGAGCAGTGTGAGGTGCAGCAACCATCTCAGTCAAATGAACACGATGACAGCAGCTCACAGGTATATTGTGCTGCACGTACAATATACTCACTCTTGACATCGCGTCCAGTGAACTGAGTGTACCAGATGAATAGACATTTTAGATAAAGCTGCACATTTTTTAACAGATAACAGAGGCAGTCTCATCTAATTCCTATTATATATCTTAACCTTTATATGTTATATGTCTGTATTCAAACTTGTGAATTCGGAATGCAAATGCAAAAATACTACCTTCAATGATTTCTGTATTTGTACTCAAATCTGAACACAAACTTTACATTTGAACGAATCAAAGGTGAAGTGAGATAGCCTGCAATGGCAGGTTTTCTTACCTAAATAAATTACTGTGAACACAAAAGCTGCCAGTAGCTTCTTCAATCTTGATTTTTTTATCACACGACATAGACATCCATTTTATGACAAAAAAAACACAGTTGACCATCAGGTATAGAATGCAATGTAAAGGGATGTGCCAAGACGGCTCTCTCTGGCATTGATATCAATATTGAATATTTATAATTTATGTCATATATCTGAGCCCAAAGGCTTACCATTTATATTAAAGAAATATTTATGAGTCAAAATTAGTTATTAAATATGCATTTTGCATACACAGTGTAATAATGCATCTGAAAATGTGTAAACTGATTAGCTCTTCAGTAAAGCTACAGCCGCAGAACTCGAGCCACAAGTGTACTAATTTATTGATGTTTATGTGATATAAATAGCACTGTGCCAATCAAATTAAATTCAGGATGTAAAATCATTCCTCAGACTAACAGTGACTATTAGATATTTCATTGATTAAACATTTTAGATTAGCTACCAACAGTGCTTTTTAAATCGCATTGTTGATGACGACTTAAATGTGTTTTTACTGGCTAATGAGAAGGATATATGAGCATGGAGTCCTACTGTTGTAGCACCATGTCATGATTCTTTTTTTCCCTCCAGGCAATTCATTCCTGAATGTTGTACAGTCAGATCACATTAGCAGAGTGTGAAACCAAACTATATTGCCTCTCAATCAGCCAGTTACCAGACCTTATTCCAAGTGCCTTCCAGCCGTTGAAACAAGAGCAGAAGTGCATCAGTGTCATTCAGCTAAATGTAGGAAAAGTTGAGTTCTCTGTACTGACTGTTTCACTGTAATTATCAGCTTGCTCTCAGCCATCATCACCGAGCATAACTTCACAGTTATAGTGAAACATGTTCACAGTATCACAGTGTTAAGAGATTTTAATACCGGGTGGCGAAAAAAATACAGGTAAATTTGGGGATAACAAGACACTTCATTCAGCAAAAGGTCTACAGAAGGATCTCAGAATTTACAGAAGTGTAATATGGAGTTTATTGTGAAGAATAGTTTGGATGAGTAAAAGCGACCTGCAGAACAGCTGGGAGCTCCATGATGCAGCTGCAGTGCTTTAGTGATTCACCCTGTACTGTTAAATAATTCATAAATGTTTACCCAGTAGTGTATACAGCAAATGTGCGCCAGCAATGCCGTTTAGACGCCTAAGATCGGCTGAGGCAGATCTGGGCTTCTATCGTAACATGAGTCCAAACTTCAGTGCTGCATTAATAATGGAGAGCTACAAACAGGAGGTTAAGGAACTCCTGATGCATGGGCAGTGAACTGGGTCCATCACTGAGTGCTTCATAAAGATTGCTACATGTCACCCCACCCCCCCTTCTGTCTGTTTGGCCTCTTGTACAACCTATAGACATGGCAGCAAACATTTAGGGCACCGGAATCATGAGCAGTGCAATGATCACTCACAGGTGACATGCCTAATAGTCCCTTCAGTCTACCACTTCAACCTGACATGTTCAATAAATTCCCATATAGGCTGGGTACTGATGATGGATCTGATATAAAAATTACGGACTTGTCCTGACATGCAAGCCGTGTGTGTGTGTGTGTATCGTATAGTACACTACATGCCCTGGTATAACAGAAAAAATGACTTTAGACAAATGGACTAAGCTACCTGCAGTCTTTCAGGATGGCTTTCCCTAGTGACCAGATTTCATCTCCTTAAAAGGAGCCATTAACTCCTAGTGACAGAGAAATGAATTTGCTCTGTGGTGAGAACAGCTTCTCATCTGCAATCATTAGTTTAGCACTCCATAATCACCCCTTCGTGCTGTGTGTTCATCAGTAGGCCTGCCTGCTCTGCTGGTGCTAACAGAGACTGAGGCCACTATCATCAAGGGCAGGATGTGAAAAGTGCATCATAAAAGAAAAGTAATACCCAATAAAATAGGAAAGCAACTGGCACTTACAACATAAAACTGAAAGATTACCATGGAAGTACATGGTAAACACGTTGTTATTCCTCAGATGTAATCCAAATTGCAGCCTTGTGGTGGTGCTTTACCTTAAGACTTAGAGGTCTCATCTGTGTATTAAGGTGAGGAATGGGGCTCATTGATGAAATGCTTTTCAATAAAGCACATTTTCCTATTAAGGGTCCATGATAGCAGTAGGGGAATAATTCAAAAAGGACGCTCAGATTAGAGAAAGAGCCATGTGGTGTTTGGGGCTTTAAAGGTTCTGCGAGAACAGGAACAATCTGTCTTCATTGCAGCTCTGACTTGATGAGGCAACCTGAAAGGTAATTAAGTTTGATATGTTGCCTGTGCTCCTCAGCCCACGCTTTGAGAGAGTAACAAGCTCCAACAGCAAAAAGCAATGTTTAAGTTATGGCCTGTCATCTCATATTTTCTGTCCCTCACAATTTTTCAGTCACAGGCACCAATTTATAAATTATATTTAAACCAGAAATAATCTAACATTAAGGCTTCTTTCCACTACTTCTTTCTACTGACAATAAACACAAACCCATGGTATGCTGTATAAAAATACATGAACACTATCAGTCATTATGAATTTGTGAACAACATTTATCATAACAAAAATATATTGTTTAAATCACACTAGTCAGAAAATAAGAACATGTTGGTATTTTTTTCCTTCCAGGACGTTTTATACTTTCAAGTACCTTTTCACAACCGTGTGCAAAGATTCTGAGTATATATTTAGGTGCTCTCCTGATGCTCATTTAAAGATGACTTTATTAAAATGAGTATGAGCTGTTGACACAGCATGCAGAACCTGACCGAAACGGAATGCTGAGGCCTTACCAATATCAATACTTGAGAATAAAAAAAACATTTAATTTTATTTTTTTTACAATGTAACTTGTCAGTGCTCTCTGGTGGAAGGGGTCACAAGTCACTGTGGGGAAAAAAATACAGGTGTAAATAATAAAAATAACGATGGCTGAATTCCATTTCACTGCCTCAGTGTCATTCTAATGCTGTGTTCACGCCGAACGCGACACGATTTGTCGCGTCGCGCTTACCGCTTCAGTTTAGTCGCGCGAGTGAAATGAGGGTGTTCACACCAAACGCAAAAAAGACAAATCGCGCCGCGACAAAGGGGGCGTGGCTTATCGCTGTCGCTTCTCTCCGTGAAAAAAAGCTTTCTTTTCCGGTATCGACTATGGAATAAATAACCACTAGTTCTGCTTTATACTTGTTGTGGAAGTCCCAAAAATGTCGGAACATCAAACGCCCTCGTGTCTGGGTTCATAACACCATCCGTAGCTGCACACAGGTTGGTGAATTTTAGAGACTACTTCAGGAACTGCGTCTGGCTTCTCTCCGTAAAACGGATACCGTTTCCTTCATCCACCATGGAAATAACCACTAGTTCTGCTTTATACTTGTTGTGTAAACTCCACATACGTCGGAACATCAAACTCCATCGTGTCTGGGTTCATAATATTATCCGTAGTCCCACAACAGTGACTGAATGAAGCCGCTACCAGCGCTACTTCTGGCGTAGCAGCAGCAGTTTGATTCAGCGACGGCAAGACGGCGGTGGTGACGGGCGGAGCTTCTCAACGCTGATTCTCAACGCTGATTCTCAACGCTGATTCTCAACGCTGATTCTCAACGCTGATTGGCTGACGCAACTATGACTCACGCGATTTTGTTGCTCAGAGTTGGGAAATTTCAACTCTTGTCGCGTCGCCCCGCGTCCTTCGCTCTGTTCGCCCCGCGTCAAACGCGCTATTCGTGCCACCTCAAACACGTCAGTTGTGTCACGTTCGGTGTGAACACAGCATGAAAGGTATTGTATACATTAATACACTGTCACTTTCCAACTGGGACACTTGAAAATAACCGAGCCATCATTAACATTATTAGTAACACCTGTGCCTTTCCTACTGTCTTTGGTCAAAATGCCTGCCTCATTGAAGCATTGACAGGGAGTAGGAACAATTTGTAGGGATAGTTCTTCATTAAAACAAGATATAAATATTGACCACTGTGGGTGTCATTCTACAAAATTAATACATTCTGATTTGTAGTACTGTTGCATGGTGGTGGAGTACAAAAACAACAATTATCACTATCAGTAAACCATAGATAACGTTTAGGCAACAAATTAATGTTCAATGACAAATAGGGCACATATCAAAGTGTCTCTTACCTATCTAACGTTATACAGACAGTGTATTCTTTATAGATATAGATACATGCATATTATGGAGCACTGCTTAATACAATTACGTCTCACTCACAGCAAAACAAGGTAACGTTAACTTGAGAATAATTAATACAAAGTGTGAATTTAGAAATTACATCAGTAGAGCTGCGCAGAAAGTGGCATAACTGAAGACGAGTATTAACCAAGTATTACAGAAAAAACACAGACATACAGAGGGTGAATTTTACTCACAGTAGGCCTATTTGAGGACGAGGCTCTCACGTGTTCGTGTCCGTCAGGGAGGCGAAGTGGTCAATGTCCTCCAAACTAGTATGAGCTAAAAACAACCACAACAAAAACAAACAAACACAGGAGCATGTGAGCTAGCTAACCTTGCTACAAAACTAGCGTTAGCTAACTTTCTGTTGTTTGCGATGCAGAAGTGAAACAGTTTAACTTGTCTTGTTTCACAGTATCTCAGTAGCATGTCAACGACCATACCAGAATGATTGCCACTTAATATTTTCTATGAATGCATGTCATCTTCACCTGACTTCACCTGAGTTACGTTGACGTGATTGCCTTTACTGTAGGGTTGCAATATCCCTCCTCACCACACACTAGGGGGGCGCTGTATCACACATTTGAATAAATTGTCCATAATACAATTGATGTATAGAGGGGTGATATTGTATCACGAACACAGTGACTTTCATGTGGCCAATTATATTTATATTAAGATGACAATAATGGCTATTTGAAATAAACAAACATCTGAATTGTGGCACAATTGGGACACATGGAGGCTAAAAGTCAGCAGTTTAACATCAGACTATCTTGTAGCCCACAAATCTGCAATCACATACATTGAACTGGGCTTTTTGGCAAGGTGCCCATTAGCTTCCAGCTGTTTGTTTTTCAAACAGGGGTCTACACCCACACACAGTGTGTTCAACTCTTGAACTTAAGTGTCCCGTCTCCAAAAGAGAAATCAACTGACCTGTGCAATTTAGCCTTACAGGAGGAACTGGAGTATCCTAATCAGCTGCTTGTTTATCCAGTGAGGTTTACGTAGAGGGGTCCCTGCTTTCTATCCTATGGGAACATATCCTCATTCAATGGTTCGTATGATATCTTTAAAAAAGTTACTGTTAAATTCTTTTGTCAATTTCCACTTGTTGGATGCATTATTTTGCTGGATGAGACAGGCCTACCTGTGTACAATGATCTGGTTAGAGCCCTGGATTTTAATAATGTGATAGATGCTTTTGTTCAGAAACTGGTGAGGAAAAAAACACATACACTTAGTGTGTGTTGAAACATCTCTCTGTGTTTCATTATGGCTGGTTTAAATAGAAAGGAATGTTTTTCCAAGTTCTATGATCAGTGCTTTCATTGTATTTTACTGTGCACTGTTCCCTGGCTGTGTCGATATTGTGTGTTAAATTGAAAGATATTGACGTGGGACAGACACCGTCTTTACACATGTCACAATAGTCAGTATGAATTCATTACAAATGTATTCATATTAATGGGTTGCGTAATTATACTGTTGGATTTTTGTCTTTCATTCTGTTTGTCTTTTTTGGTATTTTCTCTGTGAGATGAATCAGTTAATTTTACAATCTCTCATAATAACACAGGTGTACTCTTCATAGCAAATCAGTAGATCATCATTAACTTACTTAAATGTAGTTTAGTAGTTTATTTGTTTGACTACAATGATCATGTCTGCTTCTAAAACATCCTCTTTTTAAGTGCTTTGGATGAAATGGAATACCTTTGTGTGTGCGACATGAGTGATGCTGTATTAAAGTCGAGGCCTCAATCTATTCAAGAACCTTAGCTGCACTGTCCTCCCAATTGAGTTAGCTCGGTGCAATCGCTGTCCGTTCAATGGGTGAGAAATTGAGTTTCAAGCCCGAAGTGCTGCCAACATCACGGAATGAGGTAAGAGAGAGAGAGAGAGAGAGAGAGAGAGAGAGAGAGAGAGAGAGAGAGAAGGGGAGGAAATACTGAAAACTAAAAAAAATATATATATATCCTCCCATGCCCACATTGCAATGAGCGAACATATATTTATTCAGAATGTGACACTTGAGTAAGTTTTTGACAACCATGTCAAAACCCAGAGGTTCTTCATCTGTCCAGTACTGGTGTACAGTCATTAAGTACCAGCATCATAACCAAAGGCTTATGCAGCCCAGCCCTCCTCTATATGCAAAGCAGTGATTACTGGACAGGTTATAAATTGTGTTATTTTCTCCATCTCACCAAGAACCGCTCATTCATGGAAAGGTGATTTGAGTGGCCCACAATTACATTGCTGGAGAGAGAAAATTGTGCACTTGACTCTGCCAGGGTCCAATTGGTTCCAACTTCTAGATGATGGGCAATCAAGGCTGCATTTATTTGGTCATGTTTGGGTCCAGGAGTTGATTGAATTTTGGTATCAATCTCTATCACTATTTTGTTCTTGATTGTGTATGCAAAGTGTTTTGATGTGTGCTTGTGTTGTTTATTTGCCTTATTCGGAGCGGCGTGCTTGACAAGCATCCCTACTGTATGGCACTGCCCCCCATTGTCATTGTTCTGTCACTTTGATCAGCCCGAGTCAATCTTCTTTGTTTTTGCTGCCAGACATCACAATTTGGCTAGACCATGTGACACAGATCCAAATTCAGAGCCTGTCTCTCCTTCAGAAGCAAATACACTTCGAAATGACCCTAAATTTGGTTGTGTTGTCATTATGTCTGGAATGAAGACCATATGGGTCCATATGGCAGTGCTTGTCTGAAGCACCATATGTTATCAGCACAAGCAGGCTTTAGTACTCATTTGAATAATATTGGTATCTCAAACCAGGCCTTATGTTGCTGAATTCCATCACGTTGCTTAAAAATAAAAAGGCATTAATCTGGAACTAGAGCAAGTAACCAAGCTGAAGGATTTCATGATTGGTCCTGATTTGAATATGAATCAATCTTGCAAAAACACTAACCATTCTCCATTTAGTACATGTTATGTTTTAAACATACCATATGTTGCCAACTTTAACTGATTGGTTTATGCGTTGGTTTTGTCTCTGAATGTGCTGCATTCATTCAGACAAAGAATGTTTTGAAATTCCTCCATGTGCTTCTAGAATGCATCAA
Source organism: Myoxocephalus aenaeus (assembly GCA_038501785.1). Classification (NCBI taxonomy): domain Eukaryota; kingdom Metazoa; phylum Chordata; class Actinopteri; order Perciformes; family Cottidae; genus Myoxocephalus; species Myoxocephalus aenaeus. Next base: position 3,175,000 of record JBAMJR010000151.1, on the reverse strand, counting down.
AAGAAAGCGGCTCCCCTCTTTTGCTTTCACTTTGTTTATTTGACTGAGGTGAAGGGAATCACCTGAGGTTGATGAAAATTGCTTACAGGCCTGACTTCTCCTAAGCTAAACCCCAAACATCCTTGCCGGTCTCTGTCTGTTCGGGTTAAGGACAGCCACCAGCAGCTCCACAGCTTCCTATCAGAATACAAGAAACCTTCTTAAAGCAACCCACCAGGATGCTTTTAACTCCCTGCAGGCAATAAAGGGACACAAAGTGCATTTTATATAGAGGTTGCAAGGTTGCACTTCATTACAGTGTGGACAGGTAGCCAATAGTGTGTCTGCAGTTTATTTGGAAGTGCAGAGCCTCTGAGATGGTAATAATAAAAACAGGAATGTATGTATGGATGTCTGATTCAAAGCTTGTAAGATTCTGTTTTCACAGTGGGGCGATGTACTTTGATAAAACATTTCACTAATAGGTGCAGTAACTTCAGGCTTGGACCACAGAATTATTGAAAACGAAGAATGCAATCCACACAATATCACACTGCATCAGATGGAAGATACCATTTACTGATACCAGATACCGGCATGAAACTTCCCCAGTTGATTACTCAAATGAGGCTTTATTTGATCAAATATGTGATAATTTGCATACATTTTAGACAAATTAGAGGGAAAGTTGGGTATATCTAGCTATTTAGGATATATCTATATATTCTAGAATTGTCAGGATGTTGGTTTGTCTTGTGCTTGTCTTTGATTGTGATCCCCTGCACCTGCCCTCAGCCACTCCCATTAGTGTGATTCCCTTCACCTGTGTTTCCCCTCCCCTATATATACTCCCCCGCTTTCCCTTGTCCCCTGTCGGGTTGTCTTCGTATTATGTGTGGTCCATGTCGCTCGTCACTCGCCTTTTGTAAACCTGCCAGTTCTTTGTCTTAAGTTTGTTTTTTTCCCTAAGTAAAGGACGTTTTGGATTTTTGCCTCCCTAAACCTGCCTCGGTCTCCTTCCTCTGCACCTGAGTCTCCGCACACCACACCCGGTCGTGACAGGACAACCCGACCATGCCTGACTCAGCAGAGGAGGTGTTCCGGGCTTTTTTCTGCACACCTCGTCGGGCGTCTGGTGGGCCCCAGTGCCCCCAAGAGAGGGAGTATAAGGCCTGGAGGGACTCGGTGAGGGAGTCCTGGTACCTGCCTCACCGGGCCCCCGGGGTTCATTGGAGCTTCCAGGAGGGTCGCCGTGACCTCGAGGAGCCCCGCCTGGCCTACGGGGGACCCCGAGGGGACAGGGTCCCTGTCGCCCCGGCTTCGGACCTGAGGGTCCGAACCTCGGGGTCTCGTCGGCGTCGGCGTCGGGTTCCCGCTGCTGCCCCCGCGCCGCAGCCCAGGCCTCGTCTCCAGTCGGCGGACCGTCCGACACCGTCTCCTCGTCTCCAGTCGGCGGACCGTCCGACACCGTCTCCTCGTCTCCAGTCGGCGGACCGTCCGACACCGTCTCCTCGTCTCCAGTCGGCGGACCGTCCGACACCGTCTCCTCGTCTCCAGTCGGCGGACCGTCCGACACCGTCTCCTCGTCTCCAGTCGGCGGACCGTCCGACCCCGTCTCCTCGTCTCCAGTCGGCGGACCGGCCGACCCCGTCTCCTCGTCTCCAGTCGGCGGACCGGCCGACCCCGTCTCCTCGTCTCCAGTCGGCGGACCGGCCGACACCGGCTCTCGCCGCGACTGTGCCGCTGCCAGCCCCGGTCCCGGCTCTCTCCGCGACTGTGCCGCTGCCAGCCCCGGTCCCGGCTCCCGCACTACTTCCGCCCCGTGTTCTGCCGGCTCCCCGGCCAGTTCCGGCCCCCCGTGTTCTGCCGGCTCCCCGGCCAATTCCAGCCCCCCGTGTTCTGCCGGCTCCCCGGCCAGTTCCGGCCCCCCGTGTTCTGCCGGCTCCCCGGCCAGTTCCGGCCCCCCGTGTTCTGCCGGCTCCCCGGCCAGTTCCGGCCCCCCGTGTTCTGCCGGCTCCCCGGCCAGTTCCGGCCCCCCGTGTTCTGCCGGCTCCCCGGCCAATTCCAGCCCCCCGGGTCCTGCCTGTGCCGGTCCCCCAGCCTGTGCCGGCCCCCCGGGTCCTGCCGGCGCCCCGACCTGTGTCAAGAGTCCCCGTTGCCGCCGCCCCGCGTCCGTCCCGAGTCCCCGTTGCCGCCGCCCCGCGTCCGTCCCGAGTCCGTCCCGAGTCCGTCCCGAGTCCCCGTTGCCGCCGTCCCGAGTCCGTCCCGAGTCCCCGTTGCCGCCGTCCCGAGTCCGTCCCGAGTCCCCGTTGCCGCCGTCCCGAGTCCGTCCCGAGTCCCCGTTGCCGCCGTCCCGAGTCCGTCCCGAGTCCCCGTTGCCGCCGTCCCGAGTCCGTCCCGAGTCCCCGTTGCCGCCGTCCCGAGTCCGTCCCGAGTCCCCGTTGCCGCCGTCCCGAGTCCGTCCCGAGTCCCCGTTGCCGCCGTCCCGAGTCCGTCCCGAGTCCCCGTTGCCGCCGCCCCGCGGCCGTCCCGAGTCCCCGTTGCCGCCGCCCCGCGGCCGTCCCGAGTCCCCGTTGCCGCCGCCCCGCGGCCGTCCCGTTCCCCCGTTGCCGCCGCCCCGCGGCCGTCCCGTTCCCCCGTTGCCGCCGCCCCGCGGCCGTCCCGTTCCCCCGTTGCCGCCGCCCCGCGGCCGTCCCGTTCCCCCGTTGCCGCCGCCCCGGGGTCGTCCCGTTCCCCCGTTGCCGCCGCCCCGCGGCCGTCCCGTTCCCCTCTAGTGTCCCCTCCAGTGTCCCCTCCAGTGTCCCGTTCCCCTCTAGTGTCCCCTCCAGTGTCCCCTCCAGTGTCCCGTTCCCCTCTAGTGTCCCCTCCAGTGTCCCGTTCCCCTCTAGTGTCCCCTCCAGTGTCCCGTTCCCCTCTAGTGTCCCCTCTAGTGTCCCGGTCCCCTCTAGTGTCCCCTCTAGTGTCCCGGTCCCCTCCAGTGTCCCCTCCAGTGTCCCCATCAGAGTCCCCGCAGCCTCTGGCCTGTGCGCCTGGTGGCCGCCCTCCGGACTGTTTTGGCCCACCTGGTGCCCGCCCTCCGGCCATGCCCCCGGACTGTTTGGGCCCGCCTGGTGCCCGCCCTCCGGCCATGCCCCCGGACTGTTTTGACCCGCCTGGTGGCCGTCCTCCGGCCCGCCCCCCGGACTGCTTCTGTCTCCTGGTCCCTCCTCCGTCGCCCCTCCACCCACCCTAGGGGACTGGGTTTTTGGCTGCGGTCGAATAGTCAAATAATTACCTCCTAACGTCTAACCCTAAGCACTTTTCCTTAACCTCTGTGGAAAACGTCACAGGGTTAAGGAAAGATGGGAAGGAGAATTCATAAGGAGTTAGGAGAAGACAACCGCAGTGTTTGGCAAATCCGACTCCACTTTCACTAAGCGACGTAGTTATGACGCGACGGCAGGCGCATGTTAGTGACGTCAGTCTGTAGCCAGCGGTGAAACTACAATGTTCTGAAGGACTACAAAAAGCGCAGTTTATATACTTCGTCCGTCTTCTTAGTGTTGCGTCATAACGACATAAACAACCCGGTTCATAGTCTTACTTTAATAACGAGGTTGGAATAGAAATGAACGAAGGAATATGAAAGTGAAACCAACGTACAAAGCTACTAAAACTGTCTCTTTGTTCAGTTTCAAACATGCTGAATTAAATACGTTATCCCACAAACGATGTGTGTCATATATGTGTGTCTCATATCCCTTTATGTTGTTATGGTTTATTTACATGCAGATTATAATCTGATCATAAAAATATGCATACAACAGTTTATGAAACATCACACAACTCGTGTTGACTTGATATGTTTTATTGTAATGTGACAAAATAGTTGATTAAAAAGATGATAATCAGAAACATGACTCAGACTGAAGAGCTCGTCCAGTTTAACTCTTTCACTAAAGCTTCTGTAACTGAAGTCAAATAAAATAAAAGAATGAGGGCTGAAGCTGCAGTTCAACACCAGCTAGAATATAAAATACATCAGTTTGATCACTTTACAGCACTTTTCAGCAACGTAACGTTTTTAGTTTGCCAGCAGGTTTAACAGATTATTGAAAGTGTTTCCAAATTATAGCAACAGTTATTTACATGATCTGCGTGTGTCGGTCATGATCGTCTGTTCTCGTGAACGGCCGAATGATACGTCACTTTAAATGTTGCCGCCGCAAGGAATTGTGGGTCGGCATTATCTCCTTTCCTTTCGTAAGGAAGGTCCAGTGGTTCCTATGCTAAAGGAGCTAAGTTAGGAAGCATTGAAGCTCCTTTCCTTTGCGTTTGGACAATTCGACCGGCACTTATCATGGCGGCCACTTATGTACTTCCGGGTCATTTCACTCAGTTAGGAAGGTTCCTAACCAAAATGGACTATTCGACCGCAGCCTTTGTTTTTGGGTCGTCTAGGATCCGCCCCTTGAGGGGGGGGGGGGGGGGGGGGGTACTGTCAGGATGTTGGTTTGTCTTGTGCTTGTCTTTGATTGTGATCCCCTGCACCTGCCCTCAGCCACTCCCATTAGTGTGATTCCCTTCACCTGTGTTTCCCCTCCCCTATATATACTCCCCCGCTTTCCCTTGTCCCATGTCGGGTTGTCTTCGTATTATGTGTGGTCCATGTCGCTCGTCACTCGCCTTTTGTAAACCTGCCAGTTCTTTGTCTTAAGTTTGTTTTTTTCCCTAAGTAAAGGACGTTTTGGATTTTTGCCTCCCTAAACCTGCCTCGGTCTCCTTCCTCTGCACCTGAGTCTCCGCACACCACACCCGGTCGTGACAAGAATGAAATGTTGATATTTGAACAAACCCTCCTGTAAAAACCCGTCAGAATATATACGTAGATAGGAAGGACATTTGGAAAGTTGGCTTTTGTCCTTTGAAACATTTCATACATTTATCAAGACACTACAGGGTAAAATAAATAACTATTAGATATCACCATGAAAATTCCCCAGTTGATAACTGACATTGAGACTATTCATTTTTTGTATTCCAAGTTTTTTGAAATAAAAATGCAAATGAGGCATTACCTAATGCTAACATTTGGTGAGTTTAGGAGAAGTGGAGTAAAATAGACACCTACATGTGTATTTTGGATGATTTCTTTCCACTAGTCTGAAAGAAAACACAAAGCACACCAGAATCTCTGAATTGACCAGTGCATGAGAAACAATGTTAAAACATACTGTACAAGTATGTTTTAACAGTTGGACTGTACAAATTGCACGAATGATGCATGGCAAAACATTTGATTCACTTTCTTCTATACACATCTTTTTTTCGTTAAATATATCTGACGGTGACACACTTGTATTGAAGAGTACATATTTAGTCCTGCTGTTGTCTCCTTTTTACTGTAAATATGTTTTAAAAAAATAGAAAGAATCCTTGCATTTGTGCTTAAAAAAATTGACTATTTTTAATTGTAGGACTTTTGATCAGAACACATGCGGATTTTCCTTCCTGCCTGCACAGTGATGCTAACGCATATAGTCAACCAAATCTTAGACAGACAAAATAAACATTTCAGCTTGAATAATTCAAAGTCACCCTGTGTCTAGAAACTTTGCCTTTGAAAAAAATGTCATTGGTTCTTCTGACAAAGTTGTCACAGGTCAAGTTGTATTTTTAATGGGTACTGAGGCAGGCTCACACTAGAGGTGAAATTAAAGGGCAAACCAGTGGAGCATTAACGAAGAGCTCTGAAAACCAAACTTGGAGTATTGCTTTACAGCTGTCATGTGAAGGGACATACAGTACACTCTCAGCCTTCTTCAAAAGGGGCTGCTGAAGGTAAATAATTCAGAAAGCAAGGCCAGGTATACTTTGCTGAGAGTTTTGCTCTCTCTAACTCTCCACTGTGTTTTCTTCCTGCCGTGTCTCAAATAATATATGAAAAAAGAGGGGGGGAAAGTGTACCATTCCTCTTTGGAGAATTGGATTTTTCTTTCCGTCTCCTAACAGAATTTGTAAACAGAGCTGCAGAGTTTGATGAGGTCTTGTTGAGGTAAGTCCAGAGACATTGAGGTAAAATGGAAGAGAATGAGAACATGGAAGCAGCACAGCAGAACCTTTTCCCTACGCTCACAGGGTAGAGGTGGCAAGTAGTTTATTGAGACCATGGCTCAATATTGACAGCTATTGCTCAGTTTTGATACAAACTACCATACATTTCAATCTTGTCTTCCCTTGTCACACTTTATACATGTTTTCACAACCAGAAGCTGTGGCTTTCTCCATTCACAATGATAGGTGTTCTGCCCCACATTTTCATGTGTTGCATTCGAGACACCAAGTGGTAGAGAATGTAATTGCATCTTTGTTTATCCCTCCTCTCTTACCGTAGTTAGTTCTGATTCTACTGAGAAGACATGCTGCAGCTACTTTTCACCCTTACTGTCTGGTAGCCTCTAAAGATCTAAGTCTGTAAGTACATATGTATGTAGCATGTACATATCTTCTATGATATATTCTCTGTGTGTTTACCGTTTTAGTACAACCTTGTGTTGTATAGATGCTAATCGCGATTAGCATTTCTGCATTGACATCAATGTTAATATTAGCTTAGACGCTAACTGGGCAAGGGAGTTATATGTTAATTGTTACTTACCTTTTCTGGCATCATGGCTGTATGTTGAATCAGAGCTTTATATTCATGTGTATGTATATGAACTGTTTGTAAGCTCATTTCATGTTCTGTTTTTCACAGTTTTACAAAAACCAAGATTCTAACTAAAAACCTAAACTCCACTCCGGATTCCTGGGTCTTCATTTTATGGATCTGCTGTTAGCTATCTGCTAAGCTAACTTAAAGAAGCAAGGGCAGAATAGTAAAAAGACTCATTACTTAGTCGGCTAGCAAATGAAAAGTGGATTAAACACACTGCAGATCAGAAATACAGCTCAGCAGCTATTATGGAGGAAAACAAAGAAGAAAACCCTTTGCAAGACACATCAGATGAACAGTCTAAATACTCCTCCTGTTCCAAACGCTCATCCCAATCTAGCCGTGCTTCAACACACAGCTCTGCTGTCACCAAGGCAAGAGCTAAAGCGGAAGCTGCTCGGGTCAAAGCTTCGTATGCTCAGAGAGAAGCAGACATGTTAATCAAGCAGGCACGGATAGAAGCAGAAGACTCAAAGAGAAAAGCAGAAGACTCAATGAGAAGAGCTGAAATTGAAGCGGAACAGCAAAGGAGGAAAACTGAGCTACAGGCGAACCTACATGCACTGAAAATTCAGGGCGCTGCTGTAGCAGCTATCGCAGAAGCTGAAATCCTTGAAGCAGCTTGTGAGGAAGAAGGTGGAGAACCACCAAGGCAAAATGTGACAAAATTAGCTCCGTATCCACCAGCTCAACGCACCAACGAATATGTGCAACAACATTCTTGGGACCATGGTCAGCAACAGCACCAACTCACAAAACGAGAACCTCTCTCTCCATCAAAGCGCCAGCCAAACATGGACAACGATGATGCAGACGATCCGGGTCTCCAAATTGACAGTTTGGGTGAAATTCACGACCACACATTCCAAGAATTACCAGCACAACAGCAGAGCATGAGCACAACCAACCTTCAGCGAAGCAACGTGAGCCCTCAGAATCACATTACACTGTCAGAAGGTACAAACCACGTCATGTCCTCTAGAGCAACTCTGCATGTTCAATCAGACACAGCTGACTTAGCCAAATACCTAATTCGCAAAGAAATAGTTACCTCCGGGCTCGTAAACTTTGACGACAGACCAGAGAACTATTGGACATGGAAAGCCTCTTTTGTCAACTCCATCAGTGACCTGGACCTTACTCCCAGAGAAGAGCTAGATTTGTTAACCAAATGGCTTGGACCACAGTCTGCCGAGCAGGCCAAACGCATCCGTGCAGTCAACATCAATAATGCTAGCTCAGGGCTTCAAATGGTTTGGCAGAGATTGGAAGAATGCTACGGTTCAGCTGAAATGATTGAAAACGCTCTGTTAACAAAGTTAGAGGAGTTTCCTAAGATCTCAAACAAAGAGAATGCGAAGCTGAGGGAGCTAGGGGACCTGTTGCTAGAACTAGAGGCAGCTAGGAAAGATGGGTTCTTACCTGGACTCTCTTACCTTAACACACCCCGTGGAGTCAATCCCATCGCACAGAAGCTCCCCTATAACCTTATAGAGAAATGGATCTCAGTTGGCTCTAAATACAAAAACGATCATCAGGTTCAATATCCTCCTTTTAGCGTCTTTGTAAAGTTCATCCGCGACCAGGCAAAGACTCGAAATGACCCCAGCTTTGCTGAACTTATCATGGGTGGTTCCATCAGGACAGACACTTCTCTGAAAAACATCAAACCATCTGTGTTCACCAGGAAGACTGAGGTTTCCTTGGAGGGTGAACTCAAGGAAAACCACATGGAGAGACAGTTTGATGATCCAGACAGACTGTGTCCATTACATAATACACCCCATCCTCTAAGAAAATGCCGTGGGTTCCGCAACAAGACTATAGAGGACAGAATGGCTTACCTGAAAGAGAAACGTATCTGTTTCAAGTGTTGCGCTTCAACAAGTCACTTCGCCAAGGACTGTGACAAAGCTGTGCACTGCAAAGAATGCAATAGCAACAGACACCCATCTGCACTCCATCCAGGGCCAATGTTATGGGAACCAGTGAGCTTTGCTATTAAGGAAGATCAAAGCGGGGCGCAGCAGGAGGATGAGACTCCAGAGGTTATGTCGAAGTGCACAGAAGTCTGCGGGGACTCCGCTGGTGCACGATCATGCTCTAAAATATGCTTGGTCAAGGTATACCCTGCAGGTCAAAGAGAGAAAACTGTTAAAGCCTACGCTGTTCTCGATGAACAGAGTAATAGGTCCTTGGCAAAGACCGAGCTTCTTGATCTTTTTGACATTAGAGCAGGTGCTGCACCATACATCCTTAAAACATGCTCAGGGGTTATGGAAACATCAGGACGACGTGCGAGTAAACTCATAGTTGAGTCGATGGATGGCAACATACAGATCCCTCTTCCCACACTCATAGAGTGTGACATGATGCCTGATGACCGTTCGGAGATCCCCTCCCCAGAGATAGCCCATCATTATCCCCACCTCAAGCCAGTAGCGGATCAAATCCCAGCTATTGATCCTGATGCACCCATTCTCCTTCTCCTTGGCAGAGATCTACTACGTGTACACAAGGTGCGTAAACAGTACAATGGACCCAACAATGCACCATATGCTCAACAACTGGACCTTGGTTGGGTTATTGTTGGAGAAGTATGTCTCAGTGGGGCCTACAAGCCAAACAGCATCAACGTCTACAAGACCAATATGCTACCTAAAGGACGTACGTCTTTCCTTAGTCCATGTGCTAGTGTTACCCATGTCAAAGAAAAAGTTAACAAGAGGACATCAAGTCAGAGCAATCAAACCTTTGAAGACACAGAGCTCCGGGAGGACGATGATCTTCAAAACAAAGTTCTGACAAGACCTGAAAAGGATGAGTTTCCACATCCAGAGATATTTGACCCTCCACATCCAGAGACTGATGTAGAGGTGCGCCCTCAAGTTTCAACCGGTGCTACAAAAGCTACAAGTGGACTTCTCGGCTTCCATCGGTTTTGAAGATTCTCCAGCTGGAAACCACTTAATCGTGCAACAGCCAGAGCTTTCTCCGGAACTTCACTTTAATGTAGCCAGAAAAAGGATGAACTCTATCAAGCGAGACTCAAATTTACGAAAGGTGTATTCAAGACCTGTTTCGGGAGTTGTACTGCTGCTCAGTGAGGAGACATAGTGGTATTATAAAATACCAAGCGGGGAGTGTTCTGCCCCACATTTTCATGTGTTGCATTCGAGACACCAAGTGGTAGAGAATGTAATTGCATCTTTGTTTATCCCTCCTCTCTTACCGTAGTTAGTTCTGATTCTACTGAGAAGACATGCTGCAGCTACTTTTCACCCTTACTGTCTGGTAGCCTCTAAAGATCTAAGTCTGTAAGTACATATGTATGTAGCATGTACATATCTTCTATGATATATTCTCTGTGTGTTTACCGTTTTAGTACAACCTTGTGTTGTATAGATGCTAATCGCGATTAGCATTTCTGCATTGACATCAATGTTAATATTAGCTTAGACGCTAACTGGGCAAGGGAGTTATATGTTAATTGTTACTTACCTTTTCTGGCATCATGGCTGTATGTTGAATCAGAGCTTTATATTCATGTGTATGTATATGAACTGTTTGTAAGCTCATTTCATGTTCTGTTTTTCACAGTTTTACAAAAACCAAGATTCTAACTAAAAACCTAAACTCCACTCCGGATTCCTGGGTCTTCATTTTATGGATCTGCTGTTAGCTATCTGCTAAGCTAACTTAAAGAAGCAAGGGCAGAATAATAGGTTTCTTTTGAAATATAATCGTTTTATCAAATCTCCAAGAACTGGAGTTGGGAACCTGAAAATGTTGGCGGATTAATCAAAAGAGGGCTCACTAAATAAGGTATGTAGCTTTATAGTGTTACATTCCCTTCAGCCTTGGCTGTACTTGGTACTTACTGCTAATTATCTGACAAACAGATGGTGAACATGATAAATGTGATAGCCTACCTGTGAAACATCAACATGTTAATTGCCTCATGTTAGCATTTATACTTTTTTTAAATGCATTAGACCATGACATTTATTTTATTGTATTCTGATACCTTTGTTGTAGTACTTACTGTAAACATTCTGGGCCAATATACTGGATTATGGGCTGATTGGTAGGTTGGAATGTCAGAGGTTGTATTTTTAGTTTAGTTATATGGATGAGACTATTTGTTTATTTAAAATTGTGATCTGATCACTTCACTCCTGACGTGATTAACATCGAGATCACCACCATTTTACCAGCAGTCAAAGGGTTTCAGAACTTTATATCAAATCTTACACAACTAATGTGTTAAAAAAAAAGTGACCTGAGACAATGCAAGTGCTGAGAGACCATGGAGCACTTGTGTTAGGAGATAGCACCATGGCATTAAACAGCAGAGGAAAACACCAGTAGTTTGAAAACACATACCTGATCCCATCCAGGAGATCATGATTTCAACAGCAACAGAAGGAACACGCCAGTCCAGGGTGACCTCTGTATGCAACAACTCTCCCGTTCCATTCGACATTAGACCAAAAACACTTGAAAGTACTCTGCTGAAACAAAATTGAATTTTCTCCACTCTCATACTCTCCATATCAGCAACAATGTATTATCCCGGCAAGGTCAGCTGGGTCATGTTGCTCGGGCCTACAACGATTTACTCCACAGTACCTTTATTTTGACAGTGCTGATTGTAGTGACTGTTCAGCACTAAATGCTAATAAAGTCTTGTTAGTTGGAACCCTGCTTGCCCATCACTTTTCCCATTCCATTTGCTCGCTATTTGGCTGAAAATACAGTTTTGCTTAACACAATTTAGAGCCTGATTAGTTTCACAAACAACAGAAAACTTACAGGACAGCATATTTGCAGCCATAATTGACAGTCTGCTCTGAGTAGAGTGTGTTGTTGAGCAGTAACTTGAATCTGGGCGAAGAGTGACATTACACACATATTACCTAGAAAGCTGGGTAATGGTGGTTACATTTGACATGAAGTACAACATTTTGCTTGACAACAAAGGCATTTTTATACATGTCAAAGTCAGACTGAAATGTATTCCATGGATTTCTGTGATCTTTGGTATAGAGTTCATGGTGTAAAAGGATACATTGTAATCACTTCATCACCAGGTACAAATGTAGACTCCCATTTGCCTCAACTGTGCATTTCACCTGCTAAACATCAGCATGTTAGAATTGTCATTGTGAGAATGTTAGCACGTTGACATTAGCATTTGGCTCAAAGCAGTGTTGGGCAGCCTCAGTATAACCTTACATAAGCATGGCTGTAGACTCCTAGTATTGTTGAGGTTAAAACGTTTTTTGAAAGAATGTAATCTGCCTAAGTGGTTGGAGAATTATGTTGGCCTTTAAAGTAAATGGAACTAAAGTGAAACTTAGTGGTAGGTAAATTGTAATTTCATTGTGATTGTATTATTTGCAACATATTACTTGACATTTTGGCGGTACCTCAGTTTACAATGGTTCTTGAAGAGATTATGATAGTGAATGACAGGACAGATATTTGACTCTCTTGTTGCTGAACTGCCCCACTAGTTCATAGCATGAATGTATTATTTAATATCATTTGTTAACAGTTACACATTCTGGATGATACAAAGGCCCACAGCTGAGAAGCATGAGCTGTTGCTGCAGTTAAAGTTCCACAGTTTTGCATAGATTAGTCAAGACAACTTCATCATTTGCAGTGAGAGCACCCATTTAACTCTATTGCTGCTCTCCAGTGGTTCTTCAGTAAAATATTTCCTTAGAATTGCCCAGACTTTAAAATGTCAAGAATACTGGGCATAAAAATGCACAATCAAGGTGTAACAGAAACCATTTGACAGTGAAATGTGTTACCACATAATGGTGCCAATCAGTTTCAGTATTGATTTTAAAGTTATTTTCACGAGTGTATAAGGACCTTGCACCAGACTACCTCTCAGAAATGCTTTTAGTTCATGAACCAGCAAGGCTAATCAGATCCTCTGTTTCTTATCTTTTAGCTGTTCACAAAGCAGAACACAAACATTTGGAGAAGCTGCTTTTAGCCATTATGCTCCAAGCCATTGGAAAAGCCTTCCGGAGGATCTGAGAGTAGCTGAACGTTTACTAATATACGTATATATATATATATATATATATATATATATATATATATATATATATATATAATTTTTGTAAAACATAAACTAAAAACTCATCTATTGAGTCTGGCTTTTATGTAGTGTTTTATAATTTTATGTTTTTATTATTATTGGTTATTAATACGTCTGATTTTATATGTTGTTTTATGGATTATGCCCTGGTTTTACTTATACATATTTAATTTTGCTCCTATTTTACCACAATCAATTAATTACTGTTTAACACTTTTAATAGCATTTGAGTTATTTGAAAGGTGATATATAAATACAACTTGGCTGATTGATTGATATATATATATTTTTTTGTAATCATATGTGTGCATAATCAATGTAGATTTATATATCAATATCCAATTAGTGTCTCAATTCAAAAACATTAAATATGCAGTTCTAATAGGATTGTACTTTTATGTAAAGTCATTTTAGGAAACCTCTTGAGGGAAATCTTTCTTGAATAAATAATGACAAAATAAAGAGAATGATAAATGGTAGAGTGATTGATTCCCTTGTGTATGTCAGTGTGACTGGGTTTGTGTGTGTGTGTGTGTGTGTGTGTGTGTGTGTGTGTGTGTGTGTGTGTGGGGGGGGGGGGGGGTCCTTTTCATGCTTGACCATGTGTTGACTGTGTCTTTAATTAGGGGAGGGTGGATTTAACCGATAATGGCCAGAGTGGGAAAAGACATTGGTGTCATTAGGATAATCAGAGCTCTAAATGAGGTTTTGATGCAGTGTGTCCGACAGGTGTAGTGGCAAGATAGGGGAGGGAAAGGTTCCTCCAGCATGCTCCAGCTGTGTTTACACTCTTTGTGTTGAACAAAGGGGCCTTGTCATATTCGCCATGATTGATGCGGCTGCAGAAGAATAGTTAGAGCATATTTACATGCAACACCGGTGGGAGGACTAACGTGAGCCGGCCGTTTTGTGTTGCCATTATTTGTCCTGCACACTCCATGGCAGAGCGCTTGCCAAGCAGGCATGCTGCAACACAACAGACCCCCCCCCCACCCCCCAGCAGCTGATGTGTAGAAACCCATTTACATTTCTGGGAATGATTCACCGCGTCGCCCGGGCCTTCCAGACACTACTCCCAACGTATCTTTCACTATCATGCTCCATCTCCAAGCAACCTCTCCAGCTCTGCCTCTGGGAAATCGCACTGCTCAAAACATCTCAGCGAGACATCTCTCTCTCATGTTTGTGTCATCCTTGTATCATTTTGAATTTCTAATGGCAAATGATGTTCTAAAGAGAAATTCGATCAGTGTACTTGACAATGAAGAACATTAAAAAGAGGCAACAACGGCACTCTTGAATGATCATTCTGGAGATCTCATCTGCAGCTCCTTTTAAAACAGAAAGCAGCTCTGTTCTATTCTGAGGGCTTCGGATGAGCCCAGTGAGTTTGGGCTGATTTGAAGAACAATGAAGTGGATGTGCTGTTCTATAGACTGAATAATGAGGTTGTGTGCTTCAGAGAGCAGCCCTCCCCCTTCTCTCTCTCACAAAGACACCATCCCCCATCCTCCCTCTGCTTTGATGGAGCTCATATATGCATAAGCAACACTTTCATGGGGTGCCATGTATTGCTGGTTATGAAAGCTTGGTGTCCTATCTATGTCTTATGCTGTGATTACTTACATCATCTCATTTCCACCTGAAAAACAATTATCATGAAACATATTGACCGAAAACCAGCTTACTATAATTACTGGTAAAAATGCCCCCTGAGCTTTAGTCTACCTGATTTGATGTGCTTTTGTTGACACTGTCAGCGTTGATCACTCAGACATGTTAAAAAAAAGGTACCCTTTCTGGTACAATAGAAGTACGATAGCCCATGGCCTTTGACTGAGAAAGGGCATTATTTCTGTTTTAATGGCTGCCAAACTACATAGGGAATACGATTCATGTAGAGCAGCGGTTCCCAAACTTTTTAGGCCACGCACCCCCTTCTACATCCCGACCGGGTTCACGCACCCCCAATCCTCCACACCTTAAAAAAAACCCGCAACAGAGCCTATTTATAGCCGCATAAAATCGGACCAATGCGAGAACTGTTTGCTCGCGCGTGGCGTTTGTTACAAGATTTAGTCCGCTGTATAAATTTCAGTTACACAGGGCGTCACTTTTAAAGAGCCACCATCTCTTTAGCAGCTGGCAAGCACACGTCTTCGCCGATTGTGTGAGGTAGACCCTTCCTTGCTATTCGGTAACTGAGCAGATATGAAGCCCGTAGTGCGTTTTGTGTAGACCCAACACATGAATGAGACTGCAATTGTTTTTGGCTGTTTTGTAACTCTTCCAATTTTGATCTAAAAAATGTAAGGGGCTTCTGACTTGCACTGGCATGCTTGGTGTTCAGGTGGCAGCGCAAATAAGAGGGCTTCAGACAGCTGTTAGCCAGAACCTCACTGCACAACACGCACTGTGGCTTCGGGCAATCTGCATTGCCAATCCAAGTGAAGCCCAGACCCAGATAATTGTCATCATATTTCCTCTTTTTTTTCCCAGTCTGATGCTCACTCTCGTTTCCTCTTTTTTCACCTTGACTCCGCGATGGGCCTCTGTGCTCCCGGTTTGTCTGTGATATCCCTTTCTCCTTCTCGGTCTCCTCCGTCTCCTCTTTCTCCGACTCCCGGTCGATTTCTTCTCCCGGTTTCTCCCCAACGCACCTCTCCGTTTCTCTCGCCTCCGGTTCCTCACTCTCTCTCTGTCCCTCTCCTCTTTTATTACTGATAGCTTCAGATGTCCCACCTGACAGCTTCCCCGATTTCAGCCAACATATTTTCAGCCAACATATTTTCATGGATGTTGCTGAATGAATGAAATGACGTTAGGTGCACAAGCTAGGCTAGCTAGTGTGTACGTAAAAGACAGTCTGGCGGCCGGACCGGAAGTGCATCTATTTATTAAATTGTACGTTTTTAATTTTAAATTAAAATCTTACAAAGGGAATTTTTATAATTAAAAAATCCTACTTAATTTTTTTTAAATTATGTTTAATATTAATTATTACACCATTAGACCACCATTACATTTTTCCTCTCGCGCACCCCCTAGAGGCGCACCCCCTAGAGGCGCACCACACTTTGGGAATCCCTGATGTAGAGCACAGCATAGTTATAGCAGAATGTTGTCTCTCTCCAGCCCTGAAATACCATGGCCTTGACTAGATTCCCATGGATATAATTAGATACTGTGGTTCTGAACCCAAGGTGAATCAATGTCTTAAACATCTCCTTCTCCTGCTGGATACCAAAAGCTTCAATCTCCGCCCCTCCTCCTCCTTCATTTGGTCTGGATCAAAATGAGCACCACAAAATAGTCCTGCTGTGTTATTGTTGCGCAGCGCTCGGAGGTTCAGTGAATGCGGTTTTGTGTTCTTCACTTGTCGGACCACAACAGAGTTCACCATAAGCAGAAGAACTGCTGCTTCTGTGGCAGGCCGAGGTTTACTCCTGAGGGGTTACTACTCTCTTAATCAAACTAAAGGCCAGCCTATAATGAGGACGGTTTGTCCCAGTATCAATAAACTAGTGGGTTTAGTGTAGAAACACGGCCAAATGTTATCGTACATTGTACGTCCATTGTGGTGTGTTTTCAAAGCGAGGTCAATGTCAAAGCCTCATTGCACACAAATGAAAATATACCCATGCATTACATACACAAGGTAAATACATCTAAACAGGTATATCCCAAGAGGGTGTTTGTGCTCTGTTGATAGTGTTCCGTTTAACATGCACTCTTCGTATTTGTACATAAGCTGACGTGTTTCAGCGGTATGACTTTAATATTTCTTAAAGACTACAGTGATTGTGTATGATTTGTATTTCCATTGCCACTGTTCTCGGGTACCAGTGCTGCTCTGTGTGTGTGAATGAAAAAAACATTGTGTATGAATAGCATACTTATTCAACTGCTTGGAGATTTAAAAGGGGATTACAAGGTTTCTCTCCAGGGATGAATTTGCTCCATTTAAACAAAACTCAGCTCAAATCCAGGAGGTAGACCTGCACGGAGTTGATCAGGTGTTTAAGGTGCATTTTATGGAGGCTTAAAACTCTTTAATTGACGCTTTCTTCCAGAGTTGAATAGTGGGTCTCCAGAGTAATCAGTATGCATTAAATCTCATCTCTCTTTGAGAGTATTAGTCTTTCTATAGAAAGCAGGGAGAACAAAACGAGATGCAGTTCGCTATTCACAAATACTGTGATTTCAATATACCAGAGAAAAGGGATTATTCTCTGTATTCTCTGCTATAAAGTCAAATAGCAGGTGATTTCTTAAGTCCTGGATAACATATACTTTAGTTTCCTTTTTAGCAGAAGGATGATTCCTTCACAAATTAAACATTTCAAATAGCCTTGCCGGTTTCTTTTTCCCCCTGTATGCACATGAATACTGTATGAGCGTGTTTTACTTGAAGAGCACAGGGAGAATGAATCTGTGATTAATAGAAGAATAATGGAAGTGTAATAGAAATTACAATTTGAACATTCATAATCTGCTTCCCCCTTTTTGTTCAAATACAAATGCTTCAGGCTCCAATTTTCATTTTCACTTTGAATAATGAGACGGTGAATTGAACTGCATGGCAGGCTAAGAAAGGGAGAACTTTCAAGTTCAGCCGAAATGTATTCTGACCTTGTTTTTTTTTATTCATCTGAGGCAATCAAAGTGTGATTCAAATGTAGATCAGAAAAGTACTATATGATCAAAGTTAAATTGCCATTTGACTTCTGTGAGGCATTGCATCTCTGTTATTAGTAAGTGATATGCACAGTACATACTGCTGTTGGCAGGATAAGAGGAATACACGTGTGATCCATCATATTGTGCACATAATAATCAGGTATTTTTCTCTTCCTGCTCAATGCTGGTGCACGGGGATAATGACTTTGTGCTGTGTCTTAAAGGGAAACACCATTTCCACCTCCGGCTTTGTCTGTGAACCATCAGTTGGAGTGTTGTCTGTCACTCATGTCACATGTGATGGAGGTTTTTAGAACTAATGTGGAAAATGAGGGTCGAAACCTATATTGAATTTAAATAGAATAATCAATTTGAATGGAAAAAGATCCGTAGTGACACGGCGGACACAATCCTTGACATATACACTAAACCCCTCGCCCTTTAGAGTCCAGTCATATCATATAAGGGATTCCATCTAATTATTTCGTTTCCAAGCTGCTTGCGGTGAACATTTTTGACACTGAATATTATCTGGAGCTGCATTGAAGGAGAATTCCATTTTTCCACAATACATTTGCATAACCCTCAGCCCCCGTGCCCTTTGAGCTCACAACTGTAGCAAGGTTTCATTTGATCTTTTGTGCGGGCGCACACACTCTCTCACACACTCACAATTCCCTTGAATTTCTCTTCTGTTATTTAAAGCCCCTGTAAGTGGCACATCAGAAGGATGTGTACAATATTACGGAGCTCAAGGGCAAACACAAGTTGTGAGAGAAAGAAGATATGAGTTTCTAGGGTGACACTATGTTTATTTTGCACTTTAATTTACAGATAGGCAATGTGATTGATGGCATTAACTATACTTTGTCACAGCAGATTAGTTGATAAGTTCATATTTGAATGATAAGTTATCCATTCACTGGAGAAAAGACACATTTTATGCATGAGAACATTTAAACATCTGGTCCTTCGGGCTGGATCTGGGCCCAAGGAAGTCTGACATTATAGGTTTGTTGTTTCTATGGGGTATGGAGGACCGTAAATGACTTAATTATAAATAAATAAATAAATAAATGCAGGAATAAATACAGGAATAAATAAATAAATGCTTAAATAAATGTATAAATAAATAAATAAATACAGGAATAAATAAATAAATGCTTAAATAAATGTATAAATAAATAAATAAATACAGGAATATATAAATATAAGTTATACCTAAACAGGACATCATTAAATAAATCTATTTCTACATTTCTGTATTTCTTCATTTATTTATGCCTGTATTTATGTGTCCACACGTATTTCTTCATTTATTTATTTCTGTATTTCTGTGTCCTTGTATGCAAATGAGCTGGGGCGGTCTGAACCTCATTGTTAAACAGGATTGGTCAAGTAGGAGAGCAAGACAGAAGCAACCGATCCCTTCACATGGCCCCTGTAGATTAAGTCAAAAAGCTGTCTAGGCCAGGTGACCATATCCATAACACCAAAAAGGAGGACACTATGCAGTATTTTGTGAGGCTGTGAATAATTGCACAGGAGGGGTGCAGTTTGATTTTATTAAGTGTGAAGAGAGATGTGAGCCCTTTTTACTGTAATTGATCTCCTTGGAGCAGGCCTGGCCAACCCGCGGCTCCCGAGCCGCATGCGGCTCTTTGCCTGGTTTCATGCGGCTCTTACGTTCATATCCAAGTTTGTGTTTGTGTTATTTATTTTTCTTTTAAAATCTTTTTATTGATTTTGCAAAAAATACGTCGACCCATTTAATGCGGAGACGGACTGTTTGAAAGCCCCGCTAGTCTCAGCTTCTCTGATGCACCTTGAAATATTTCGGCAAACTTCTCCTCAGACCTCAATGCTTGTATTGTGTGAATTACACCATCAGTAGCTTGTAGGCTGTGGTCCAGGCTTTCTTCTTGCAGAGCGTTTGATGAAACTCTCTCCCTCTCCCTCCCTCTCCCTCTCTCTCTCTCCCCCTCTCCCCCTCTCTCTCCCCCTCTCCATCAAACGTCAGTAAACAGCTGGACAAGGCTTTGAAATCACGGATTTCGTGAGTTTTTAGTTTGTTTATTTTTTAGGAAACGTCGGACCAGTTGCGACGTAATGTTTTCAGCGGCGCTAATGTTGTGGTTCATTTATCACCAAACAACGTCGGGGGATTGCACAAACACGTCATCACCTGTTTGTCTGACGCTGCGGGTCAGAGCAGAAGTAGCTGCACCAGTTTAGCGCTCAGCTGCATGAGCACTACGTGGAGGAGGAGGAGGAGGAGGGGGGGGAGGAGGGGCTGTCGGGCGAAATTCTCACAATAACTCAAGTAAATGCCCCGTCAGATATCAAACACATTTGGGGGGAATTGATGACAGAGAGAGTCATTTTTATTCTTAAATACTGATGAATGAAGAAAAACATTGGGCTCCAGCAGAAGGGGCACTTTTCTCATCCAGGGCAAAAGGGCAGGTTGAGCACCACTAGGGATCAGCGGATCATTTCTAAAAGTCCTGCCGGGATCAGGCTGCTCTCGGCGGGCAGCACAGCGCTGACGGCCCGGTGATGCGGGACTCACGGTCCCTCAGCAGGAACTCAACTCGTCGGCGTATCTTTTTAAGTCAGCTGATTCTTGAATAACCGATCACAGATTTGATGCTTAAACAACTAACTTCTTGCCTGAAAACATCCTAAAAGTACATGTTGTGACTCAACAACAGTAGTATTCAGAGAACGTCAACGTTCAGTTGTGAGTTTCCTCATCAAGTACAGAGAAGAACGCGTATTGAGAAACGGCTGCTGGAGACATCTCAGCGCTGATTGGCCAAGACTCATCAAAGATCTTCTATTATGAAGATCACGACCACTCCAATCTCAGAAACGCTGGCCGGCCAGTTCACATATTTTGATTTCAAAACGGCGAATTTCGCCGTAAGGTGACAAGTTTGCAGGTCTGCAAAAAGGAGGACAAATACGCGTCCGGCTTGATGCTGCGCCGGACGCCGGACAGGGCATTGGAAATCCGGACTCCTGCTAACGGTTAGCTGAGCTTGCCAACTTCAACAACATGTGAAGGCAGAAGTAGTAGAGCACAACATACCAGGAGCATCACACTCCTGTGACCAATCATGCTTTAGACAGAGGTTCGGACCGCCCCAGCTCATTTGCATACAAGGACACAGAAATACAAGGCATAAATAAATGTATAAATACGTGTGGACACATAAATACAGGCATAAATAAATGAATAAATACAGAAATGTAGAAATAGATTTATTTAATGATGTCCTGTTTAGGTATAACTTATATTTATATATTCCTGTATTTATTTATTTATTTATACATTTATTTAAGCATTTATTTATTTATTCCTGTATTTATTTATTTATTTATACATTTATTTAAGCATTTATTTATTTATTACTGCATTTATTTATTTATTTATACATTTATTTAAGCATTTATTTATTTATTCCTGTATTTATTCCTGCATTTATTTATTTATTTATTTATACTTAAGTCATTTTCAGTCCTCCATAATGGGGGCCTTTACCTGCATACAAGTAAACAAATATACTGAAAATGACAGGAAATGAGCTTGAGTATTAACTAATTTTCAGGGAGCTGCTGCACATATATATGGCAAAAAACTTAAATCTGCAGATGACCTGTGTCTTGCCTCGAAATTCATTACATGCGCTTTGAACCAGCAGTGATGGTGTTTATATTCCCAGCAGTGATGGCGTTTCACAAACTAAATTTAGGCAGCGAAATGGTATTATCTGGAGAAGTTATCGTATACACAACACGTAATTTAACAATCTCCTATGGTTGCACTGAGTAATTTCATTTGGATTCTTTTGTGATATAAATTGCCTCTACCGACATATTCATACTTTATTGTGAGATGTGTTTTTCAGATAAACTAAATCAAGCAAAGAAAGAGCTTTCGGCTACAGAACATTGGATTTACTGATCTGGTAATAGGTACCATACATTCTGACTTACATGCAGCAGTGACAAATGGTACATCAGATATGAAATTTCCTTTGGGACTTTCATCCTTGCCAGAAATGGTTTCAACATGACACATGTATTTATCCTGCTAAGTGAAAAGGTAGGGTGACAGTGGAGAGATATACATTCTTTATTACAAATCATATTATTAAAGTGTTGGCTTGGATGTGGGTAGATCTGCCCGTGTGTGGGTGATGGGATGCTAAAATAACAGTCCAGCAACATAGCTGTGAAGGGAGCCAAACTGCATATTGAATTTTAGAACATAAAGTTTATGATTCAGGAATCAATCTGACCAAAACAAACTAAGTTAGCTTGATATGAGTTTGACTCAGTAAAGAAAACAAAGCAGTTATCTTGTATTGGCATTGTGATTGATAATCCAGAACAAGCCATACAGTGAGGGCAGAAGTTTTAGCAACACGTAAATTATAATTTAGGTCAGTTTATTAAGAGAAGTAAATCATATCAGTAGATCACTGCCGATTCTCATCATAACTGGCTTGCTGGCAAGTCCCCTAGTTATCGTTTCTATTTCTGTCAAGCTTCCCATTCTCACCAGCCACATGTGCCGTTTATAGTTATGATGGTGGTAGATTTACTTAATTCATAGTAAGTCCAATTGAGCTAAACAACTGATTTATTATATACTTATACTTATTGTCTTTGGTAAACAGGTCACAATTCAGTTGACTAACTCATACCAAGATGTATGAAGTTAGATTTGTGTCTTTATTACACAAACAAAAAAACATGTTTTGAGAGCAAATTTCTGGTTTGTAACTAGAATTTCTGTCTACAATTGAAAAATATTTGCTCTCAAAATAAAAACCTACACTCTCAAAATAAAAACATCCGCGCTCAAAAAAAAAACCTGTGCGCTCAATCCCAAAAGTTAGAGTTGAGTTTTGGACGTAGTGGGCGGGGCATACGCTGCTGAATGAGCGAGGAGTTTCTATTGGTGGGCTCGACTGGGCTCTTGGCACACACACACACACACACACACACACACACACTAACAGGAGGTTTATTTTAAATGTAGCAGCACTTCTCTTTGTTTTAATGTTGTTAATGTCGTGGAGTCTCTTTCTTTAAAGAACGACATGGAGGCTGCTGTGTTGACATGCAGCCCCACGTTCTGCCTGCATGTAACGTTAGCTAGGGTGACCAGATTTGAGTTTGTGAAAAAGAGGACACTCGTTCCGGGGGAGGGAGGGGGGGGGGAGAGGAGGACACTTCGTCGCGGGGGGGGGGGGGGGGGGGGGGGGGGTAGCAGTAGTGTGTAGCATGCCGTGAACTTACATTTACGTTGAGATCGGTCGACCAATGACAGTTCTCTCTACAGCCAGAGCTTGCGCAAGAAGGTGGTAATAACTATTTTCCCGAACGTAGCAAAATCCCGGACGTACCATTTCCAAAACTTGTAAGGGGGTAATAACTATTTTCCCGAACGTAGCAAAATCCCGGACGTTTTTGGAATCCCTGCCGGACGCTTTTTTTAGGTCTCGAAAAGAGGACATGTCCGGGAAAAAGAGGACGTCTGGTCACCCTACCTTAACCAGCTAACTTTCTAAAAAGCTTAAATAAAGGCATGATTAATGTTATATGACAGTTGTGTAATTGTACTGCTGCCATCATGGTAAAAACCAGATTAATGACACATTTGACTGGCTCATTGACAGTGCATGCCTGTCTACCTGGCAATTTTAGTTTGCACAGAAGATATCTCCATAACCTGCCTTTGTCCCTGGGGTTTCTCAGGTATGGCACTTGAAATCGGGGACAGGAGTTGTCATGCAGCCGCCGTGGCTTCATGTGCATCATACTGGAAAAGGGATTTTAGATGTATGAACACGCTAAAAGGACGTTACAGTGTAATGCATTACTGTCACACAGGCTGTATCGAAACAAATTAAGCAATTACCTGAGGTGTTTGTTGTTGGTTTCCATTCTGACATTAAAAGAAAAAAAGTACGTATAACCATGACAGTATCAATGTACTGTTTGAGTGTAATTATTTCATCAAAAACACCAAGCAAATTATGAATAACTTGTGCCTCACCTTCACTACATGATATCACTAACTAAGCTAACATAAGTTGTCTATGTAGTTACTTAAAACATGTGATGTTAAATGCTGCTGCTTTCTTTAGCTAACGAGTTTTAAGGATGTAATGGCTCATTCAACTTCAGCTTATCTTCATCCAGTTTAATACAAGACAGTAACATGGTTGTAACCTCATCAACCGTACCTACCCCGGTCGGAGAAAACCAAACTCATAGGGTTTATTTTAAATTGTATCATACGTGCGTAGCTAACCTTAGCTAACGTAGTCATGCATCAGGTGCATGTAACGTTAGCTCACTGGGGGCTAACGTTACATGCAGGCAGAACGTGGGGCTTCATGTCAACACAGCAGCCTCCATGTCGTTCTTTAAAGAAAGAGACTCCACGACATTAACAACATGAAAACAAAGAGAAGTGCTGCTACATTTAAAATAATGTTGACGAACAAAGCAATATAATGTCAACTTACCTCTGTGTCCTCTGTGTCCTCACGTAACCTCCTGTTAGCGTGTGTGTGTGTGCCAAGAGCCCAGTCGAGCCCACCAATAGAAACTCCTCGCTCATTCAGCAGCCCCGCCCACTACGTCCAAAACTCAACTCGTAACTTTTGGGATTGAGCGCACAGGTTTTTTTTTTGAGCGCACAGGTTTTTTTTTTTGAGCGTGCAAGTTTTTTTTTGGAGCGCGCAGGTTTTTTTTTTGAGCGCACAGGTTTTTTTTTTTAGCGCGGATGTTTTTATTTTGAGAGTGTAGGTTTTTATTTTGAGAGCAAATATTTTTCAATTGTAGACAGAAATTCTAGTTACAAACCAGAAATTTGCTCTCAAAACATGTTTTTTTGTTTGTGTAATAAAGACACAAATCTAACTTCATAAAGATGAGGGTCCAAAAACGTAAAAAGCTCTTTCGCCCCAAAACAGTGCAGCTTCTAGGGATGACGTACCTAATTTGAAGGTTGCAGCTACTAATAGATTTTGGCGTCAGTAGACAACATAGATAAAGAGGCAGTTTCAATAATATTGCCTTATACTGTGTATATTATATTTTACAATGAATTCAAATCAACGTTCTCATACAAACTGCAATGTTGTGTGTAGAAAACCCGAATCTACTATTACCCCTAGAAAACAAAGAAAGAAATGCTATTATCCTAATATTATTATAGAGCTGTGATATGAAATGATGATAAGGAAAAATGCAACGCAAACACAATGCTATATCTTCAGCTATGTTGCTGGGGTTGCTGGAGTGTAATCCTATAAATCTGTAGTCTACAAAGTCTTTGACCTATGAAGTAACATGGTAAATGGACCCGTATAGCGCTTTTCTAGTCTTCCGACCACTCAAAGCGCTTTAACACTACATGACATCATTCACCCATTCACACACTGATGAGAGGAGCTACCATGCAAGGTGCCACATCAGATTATCAACCATTCATACACTGTAGGCACAGCTACGGGAGCAATTTTAGGGTTAAGTGTCTTGCTCAAGGACACATCGACATGGGCTAGTGGAGCAGGGTATCGAGCCGCCGATCCTCTGACTGAAGGACGACCCTGCTCACCACTGATCCACAGTCGCTACCCAAAACAGTTACTATTCTAAGTTTAGTGAATGGTCAATTGCTTGTTTTAACACTTGTTTAAGGTAAATTGGGTTTCTGGCAGATTTGACACCCATGTGAACTGCATGTTTCATTGATGAAACACTCTCTGTCACTGAGCCAGTTCTGCTGCAGCCAGTAATGGTAAAACCATTTCTTACTGTGCCATACCCAAGGGCGTAGGTTTGCATATGGTCCATAGGGACTAGTCACGACCAAAGTTTGGGAAAGACACAATTGTCCCCACCAATACGGGAAAAATATTTTGCACAATATATTTGAAAACTCATTCGTATTATTGTCTATACTATGTTCGCAGGTCGTTGTTAGTTAGCTAGAAATCCAGTGAAGATGCAGTGCAGGTTGGACCAGCTGGACCATCAGGGCTGCAGGTGAGGTCTTACTCATGGCATTTTGTTAAGAATTACCATGCATTAGCAAGGAAATTGAAGGACGTTTGGGGAATCTGACTTTATGTCAGTGTTGCACCCTTAAAACGAACTGTCACCAACACGTCCTTCTTCGGTTTGCAACTTTTAGTAAAACAAATCCCAGGTTAAACACAAGCAAGCGTTTTTCGTCTCCAGCCTGCATACTGCACGTCTTCCTAGCTCCTCTCTTAAAGAGACAGCGGTCTCTTCTACAGGGTGAATACAATCCTGTCTTCCCTTCACAGTCAGTATGTGTACAGGTAATCAATGTTCTCAAACATTGGAATAACAACATATGAATTAACTTAAACACACATTTAAAGTAAATTATTAGAAATGGACACAGTCGTAATAAATGCCACACCAGCACTTTTGGATTGTGAATTATGTGATGTTGAATAAAAAAGCAAGGCTCTTCCATAAAACCTGAACCTATTACCTAAATATTCTAAATTGCTTTCAAAATAAATACATATACTAGTCATATAAGGTCTACATTTATTCATTAAGGCATTATTTTGAAATGCATTCAGAAAACTCAGAAATCCAGTGCAGATGGCGTGCAGGTTGAGGAAGCAGCAGCTGGACCATCAGGGCTTCAGGTGAGGTCTTAAATTAATTCGGTGTTGAGGTGTATTATCATGGTTGACAGTGTAAACATTGTCTACCTGTTTTAAGCAAATTATTATTATTATGTTAAAACATGCATGTGCAGACTAGGCTAAGACTAAGTGTTCTTTGCTTTTAGAAAACAGTCAAATTGAGCCACAGTGACAGTCAAGGAAGTCAGTGTAGCAGTGTCCTGGACATGGGGAGTGAACCATACCAGCCTGAACCCAAATTCATTGAAGTACAGCAACTTCAGCACAAGAAGTTACGGTTGCTCTGGTAGGGGTCCCTTCCAATGCTGAGACCAAACCTACGCCCTTGGCCATACCTAAAATCCTTCCTCCTACATTTGCTCTTCTGTTTTCCATTGTTTTTGCAGTGCTCATAACATCTCTGTGTTCTTAACCAAATGTTATCCAAACTAAGACTCCATACAGCACTTTCAGGCTGGTGAGTCAGGGGGAGCAAGTTGACCTACATCCCTGCATCAGATTTGCATCATTGTGGAAGGGGGAACAGTACATTTAGCACGCCTCCCGACAGCCCAAAATATGTCTGTTTCTGAGGGAACAGGAAATTTGTTTGACTCACTGTCTTGATCTTTTTGTTGCATTTAAGGTGTTGCCTCCTCACAGACAGACAGACAGACAGACAGACAGGGCCAAACCAACTGACAAAACAATGCATGCATCCCAATTTTGCCAAACATCTTAGCGTTTCACTGCAGGAGGACAGTTGATGCAACTCAAAGTGTTTCTGAGATTTTATGGAGTTGATTTAAAGTATGTTTGGCTTCAGATGCTCCCGAAGCAGCATGGGAAATTTGTTCGCAACAAACTCACTTCACTATTACTGTCTTCATAATGTTATTCCACTTTTTTATAAGACTGTTGACCCAACAGAGCCTTGGTGGAAAATGTGAAGCCTCCGGGGTGAGATCGCCTTGCATAAGCACATTTCCCATTAGAACAGCACTGAAGGGCAAGTGGAATTTGAACAAGTCTCCTGTCCATACACAATACAACTACTTCTGGAAAATATGGAAATATGGAAATATGCACAACCAGAACGGTCAGTAAGGTTTGGAAAACAGCAAGAGCTGGTCGTATGCATAAAAAGGAACACAAACAAGGAAAAATACATAAAGTGCACCAAAACAAACCAAATGCAAAATAATTGTATGATCAATATATCTGTGATATTTGAGAATCAAAGGGTTGAACACTGCACAGCCCTCTGCATCCCTTCTCTCGCCTCCCCTTCTCTCCCTCTCCATCCATTCCCGCATGGTTAATTGAACAGAATAGTTTAGTGTGCAATTAATTATGATGTGCTGAGATGATGTATGGACCTGACAGGGCATTGTAGGTAATAATAGGAGAGATTTATTTACTGGCTCTGTGTAAGCTCTTCTCACACCCTGCAAAATTAATAAATTTTCTCTGATTCAAATTATGGAAGAAAATAGGAAGGAAATTGTGTCAGACGCATACATATACAATGCACTCGGGAACACGCTCGCACACTCAAATGGATGGATATGCACACAAACACATACACACACACACACACACACACACACACACACACAGAGGGAATCAATGTTGTTCTTGTAGGAAAATTGTAAATGTAAACGGCAGAAATGAATCATGCTAATGGGATGGCTGACAGCTGTGTTCAATATTATGATTTCAAACCCCCAAAAGATTGATTACATAACCTCTTCTTTATTTACTTGGTGGAAGAATATATATTGCCCTGCAGTGTTTGTGGGCTAAACATAAAGTTAGGAAAATAACATGATTATGAGCTGAGCCCAAGAATGAGATGCATCAAGGCTACTATACGTGTCTTTCTTAAACCCAGTGAAGTATTAACAAAGAATAACCTTTTTTTTTCATGGCATTTTTCACCTGGGCCAGAATTGAACCCAAGACATTATGTACTTCAACCCTTTGGCTTCCAAGGTGCTTTAGAATAACGTTTTTAGGCAAGCTGAAACCTTGACTACCCAAAAAATGTATTTCAAGGATGTCGTTTTACTCATTTATTCAGCGATGCAACTTTTTTTATACACTTTTTTTGACATTTCAAAAAAGCAAAATCCTTCCCTCCAACTTTGCACACTGGCAGTCTCAAATGCCAGCAACCACTGTTTACGTTGTGTGTACGGAAATATACCATGATGTCAGTAAAAGTACATGTTTACTGAAACAGCCATCCATTTATTTCAAGGGACACTAAAAAAAGAAAAGGATGTGAGAGGCTAAAAGTCTGTGAGTCCTGCTGTTTCTGCACATTGCTTTTGTGGTTTGATCCCTTCTGTCAGGCAAATAGACTCTGCAGCTTTAAGAGAATCTTAAAGCTGCAGACAAGGGGTGTAACTTTGACTTCGTCCAACAACAGGTGCATTTCTGCAGAGGCCAATGCTTTCCCTTAATTACTAATACACAGTATGCGATCACTTTTGGCCCATCTGCAAAGAATGATGATTATGATGATTCAAAAGCACCTGGTCATTTAAATGAGTGCAGATGTTGCCGAAATACAAGTATAAATAAGAGAGACAGCATTTGCATGTATGGGTGTGGTGTTTATTTTGCATAGGAGCCAAGGCATATACTGTTTCATACAGCTGCAAGGTTTGGCATTGAGCAAAGCATTTATGTCTTTGGTTGATCGATTGTCTTTCACTGGAGCACTGACTGCTACTGCATTCTGTAACTCTGCCTTACTACAGTTAAACTTGATTCATGTATTTACTTCACAAATGCTTCTGGAGCAGAAGGGCTATTGGGTAAAAGTTGTGCACAACACAAAGCAGCATTGATTGCTTTCTATTTTGTAGTCCAATTCTTTCATTCCTCCCCACAAGCGCTCTCTGGTGTCTCTCCATCTCTGTTTAAAAAGCACCTTGCTTCTTGGCGTTGTGTTCCATTTATCAACATGTGGGCACTCTGCCAGCTGCTTTCATTGTTACATAAATGAAACAAATCCTCACTGTGTAAGAAATGACATGGACATAGAAAAGGATGATATTACTTCTCCATCAGGAGTTGGTCCAAATATCAGGAAGCTTGTAAAGGCTGGTATATTTTGATCATAAGGGGGCTATTCTCAAAAAGCGTTGCAGTGGAAGGAAATTAAATCTAGATGTCACCGGAGTCTAATAACAGTTTCCTAATTTCTCACAATGGAAACTAAGCAGCAAAAGGATTATACAATACTAATGCAACAGTAAACAGACATTTATGAGAAGAGTTTACAACGATTTTCCATGGGGATTTGTCTGTAATATAATCCAAACATCATACAATATGTAAACAGATGTGCCTGGAATTGAAAACGCTTGGCTGACAAGTGTTTTTGATTCATTCCAGTGATTGAGGTCACCAGTATGGTTTTCATAAGCCTCTCTGTTTATATCAGGGGACAATTACATTTCTCTGTACTCTAGGACTGTTGGGTAAACATGTATGTGTATGAGTGGATGTAAATGTTTGATCTTGCATTAGGGTGTGTATGGATATGCATGTATACAGAGACAGCCTGAGGCATACACAAACCTACTAAAACTACCAAAGCCTCTCTGGGGTTCTCTGTTCCTCAGGGTTTTTTTGGACACATATTTTTAAGAAATGTTGTATTTTGCTTGCACTTTCTTTCTTTCTAACATATGTGCTTTAAAGCTTAAATAACAAACTTTCCAAACATTGTTGCCCCCTGCAGAGGTGAAATATTATTAAAAAATGGCAGCGTTGTTTAAAAACCAGCTGTAGAATTTAGTCTGGTGATATTCGGTATTTTAATCAAATTCCATGAAAGGGCCCAAACTAACAATACATTAACAAGTGTTGTCTGTGGAGCCAAAGCCTGATGTAGTGTATTCCTCTGTGCCATGGCTGCTAATGTTCTTTCATTATAATCCACATTTCACTAAAGTGACCACAGTAGCTCCCATAACACCATCTTGCTACTGTAAATATTAACTCACCTAATACACGGCTGAACATATTCCCCAAACACTATTTGCCCCTGTTTCAGTAAAGTTTGCTAAAATTATTGTGGAGTAAAATATTAAAAGTATATTTACGACTGTTTTTTTTAAAGACTAACATCTTCACTGGGAACCAATGTCCTTGGGGCTGAGAGCCACATAAGGAAAATCTGAAAGTATTACAACAATATAAAATATCAGCATATGACAGCAGATCTGGACCAACATCAGAATTCATATGAAGTTGTGTTTCTGGCCGAGAATTTTTTAAGAGCTTTCTGCTGAAAACAGCTGCCTGCCGCTGCTGGTAATAAGGTTAATGAGAGCAATGAGAGTGAATAAAACATTTAAGTTGTGAACCGGTAAATCAAAACAATCAGCTCTAAGATGCCATAAAACTCTAAGGAACTGCATAAGTTATACTAATATTTTACGACAGGTTCATTGATATGAGCAACCCCTTTCACGGAAGTAGTCATGTGATCCATAGTAAATATGAAAATGTTGATTTATAGCTGCTTTAAATAATCAGTGCAGAAAATGGAAATACGTTTGATGCTGATGCATTAAAATACAAACATAGTGAGACGTTTTCCAACTATTAACAGAGGAAAATATCTGTATACAATAATAAATTAATAGAATGTATAACTAATAATAATTAAATTACAATTATTGTGCGACCATACTGTTAAAATGGGTCTATGGGGTTTGGGCATGCATGCGTGTGTGTTTAAACAGACAGCTCACACCAGGAGCTGTTTATTCATTTCCATGTTGTAAGTGAGTCAGTGGAAAACAGATTAAATTCTACATAAGACCAGTGACAACTTATAAGTGTTTGACTCTCTCCTTCTATTCCGAATGCATAACACATCAGACTGCTGACTTGCCATGAATGCTGCATTGTGAGCAGTAGATTAGGGTGAGGCTCCTTGCCATGTCTCTAAGTAAGCTCACTCTGAACTGAAGCAGGCACCAATCATCAGAT
The DNA here is from genome assembly GCA_038501785.1 of Myoxocephalus aenaeus. NCBI lineage: Eukaryota > Metazoa > Chordata > Actinopteri > Perciformes > Cottidae > Myoxocephalus > Myoxocephalus aenaeus. The sequence continues at coordinate 3,143,811 of JBAMJR010000151.1, read as the reverse complement.
ACAGTGTGCTGGTGCAGGCTAGTTTGTATGCAGTCAAAGATGCTCTCTGCTTGCCACAGGCATCTCTGTATCATTCTTCATTTAAGAAATGCTTTGAAGAGTCCAGTGAAGTGTAGTGAGAGATACGAGTGAAAACAGCTGCCTGTCATAGTGGATGTTTACTCTTTTTGAGTGGGCTTTGAATAACCCTTTTAAAGTGCTATTTTTAATCAAATTCATTACATGCAGCTCTGAATGAACCCAACCCTTTTCTGAACGTTGTTTTTTTATTCTTGTATTAACCAATGTTTGAACTTTTGGAAAATAGTTTGACCTTTTTAAACAATATAATTTGTATTGCATAGGTGCATTCAACTAAGTGCACTGTTTTCTTGGGTTTCATGGCTCTCAACCTTTTCAATCATTATTATTATTATATATATGCTAATATAGTAATTATTTATTTATATTGATTCAACAGTGTGCTGGAAACACTTTGTTTCATATTGGCATGACAGCATCAAGCAGTTGCTCCAGATTTTTCGGCTGCACATCCATGATACAATTCTCCCATTCCACATCACAAAGGTGCTCCATTAGATTGAGATGTGGCGAGAGTTTGAGTGCAGTGAACTCTTTGTCATGTTCAAGAAACCAGTTTGAGATTATTTGAGCTTTGTGACATTGAGCATTATCCTGCTGGGAGTAGCCATCAGAAGATGGGAACACTGTGGTCATAAGGGATGGATGTGGTCAGCTACAATACTCAGGTAGGCCGTGGCGTTTAAAGTTTAAATTACTCAGTTGGTACCAATGGGCCCGAATTGTGCCAAGAAGAACCTCTTCTCTTTTTCAGACCCTTCTCTTTAAACCCTAGAGATGGTTGTGCCTGAAAATCCACGTAGATCAGCAGTTTGTGAAATACTCAAACCAGCCCATTTGCAAGCAACAACCATGCCACGTTCAAAGTCACTTAAATCACCGTTCTACCTCATTCTGACTTGGTTTAAGCTTTAGCAGAACACCTTGAGCATGTTTCCAATCTTTTAGCATAGTTTTTTGGGTTTCATGGCTCTCAACCTTTTCGTATACACTTACTGCTTCCATGATGCTTCCAGCTGCAGTCGGATAGAAAGCTGTTTTCTGAGAAAGATCTACAATAAACTGACTGCACTCTGCACGGCATTAAATAGACAAATCTAACGACTATGTGGTCAACGAAGTTAATCTTTTAACAGTTTAAGAGTCATATATTTCAAAGCAAAAAATGTATTTGCTCTTAATCAATTACTGTTTCACGGTTATATTAATAATCATATGTTCTGTTTATTAATCATATACTGTGTAAAGGCTTGTGGCTTCTCATTTGACCTACTTTCCTGTTAAAACATATGTATGCTTTTCAAGTGACCTTCTGATAGAGTCATGAGACTGGGGATGCCTACATGTCTCTGTTCGAAGAACATGGTGTTCCTTGTTATCATATGACCATGACGATGCAAGGTAATCTAAAGACGTCATGAGAGCTTCTGTGATTGTGTCATTAATACATTTAAGAGGTAACTCTCTGCTCATTCATTGAGCAGTCCAGGAAACGCAATTGACATATCATGTTGTGTAATTCTTCTCTGCTCCTTCTTTGCAAAGAATAAATGTCCTGATCAATGATTTTACCACCAAGTGTCGGGTAAATTTTTCTATCATTATATGACTTGTATTTGTAAAATGTCCAGAAACATGACTCAAAATGAAGGCAATGTTGCTCTGACATGTAGAGATCAAACTGACGTTTGATCTCTACATGTCTGCTAACATGTTAGCGGTAACAACTTTAAAAGCTAACAACGTGTGTTTTCAGCTTGTTTTGCTGCCCTGAAGAGGTAAAAAATAATGAATTATGCTTTAAATATAGTTTTCATACATTTTAAATATGTCCATGAGATTGAATACAACAACTTAAACAAAACACATTTTGAGTTAAAAATGGCTAATAACTGCAGAATGAAGGCCAACAGCTGCGTTTGGTTTAGAAACGTAATGATGGCTGCAGTTTCTCTCATCGGAAATGATTGAGCTGCCCCTTGAAAACAATTCCTCTGATGCATTAAATGTGATTAAGGGTCTGAGTGAGGCTTTTAGATCCATTGTGTCAGAAACAAGAAAGAACAGAAACAGAATCATTCAGTTCAGATAATTATCAATCCTAAAAGAAGCAGTGAGGAACTTGATCTGGTGAGCTCCATGTAGCAGCAGCTCTGCTGTGCTTTGTTCAGCTGCTGCTTGCCATTAGGACTTTAGCAGCAAGCCGATTGCCATTTTTAGGGATTTCGGTCTCGATTCTGAACTCAATTTCATTGAAGTTTCATGGAAGATTAATGAGCTGGTGCTTTGTGTGGCCTCCTGATATCCCCTCTGCAATGGAACCTAACAACCAATCACAAGAATTAAAGGTGACTCAGACCCGGTCGTCTGGCGCAATTGATACACTCTTTTGCCGGACTTTCCATTTCCCACCGACAGAGATTAGACTAATTGTGAATCAAACTAAATGATTAACTTGAACATATTTCGAAAGGTTCTAAGGCATTTCAATTAACATGCAGGATACCACTGAATGGAGAGAGTTTAATGAGATCCAATTGTAGCATTTGCAAAAGAAATATCATTATTTGATTTATGTGTGTTTATGATGAATGTTTTATTCTTATTAAATGGATCCCGCTCAATATAATCAAACACAAGCACAATACAGATACAGCACTGCGGTTAATGAATCTGCTTATTAAACGAAGCCCATGCTGTTAATATTCCCAGCATTCAATTTAATTATCTTTTTTCACCCTCACTCTAATTATCTTTGATATTTTTCATCTTCACAAAGTCTGATGGCGATCTTATCTTAGAGGCACATAGCCAAGACTTTTATTATGCCTTTTGAGATAAAAAAAAAAAAAGAGACTTGTCTGAAAATAATGTTGAGACAGAGAGATCAAAAGCAGAGCTGAAGAATACTCTCATCATGCTGTTCTATTTGACTTCAATCTCACTCTGTGCTTTGGAATCACACACTGTGACTCAGGTGTGTGTGTGTGTGTGTGTGTGTGTGTGTGTGTGTGTGTGTGTGTGTGTGTGTGTGTGTGTGTGTGTGTGGTAGGGGGGTTGGGTGGGGTGCACAGCCTAATAATACCGGTCAGACATTATGTATATATGCATGCTTGAATGCATGCACACACACATACACATTTTACACACACAAGTGTTCTGAGGACAGCGTTTAATGCATTTCATGCTTATTTTCCATCCGCTTGGCCAGTGATCTCCCTCTTTAGAAGCCCAAACAGGCACAAATTAACTTGCAGAGAAAAATATCTGCTATACTCTATGAACGATAAATGAAATAACTTTCATCATTACACCAACATGTTACACAGACTTCACCAGCAGAAAGGCCTTAGAGTACATACGCAGGATTTAAATGAACATGGCTGGCAAAGGCCACACACTGAAACACAGACTGAGGAACAAATGCTGATGAACAAAAAGCTTTAATACAATGAACTGTGCAGTGCTGTTTTTTGGGTTGCTTGGCGTACATACTTATATGATGTAAACCTACGAGAACTACTGAGTATGACAGTATAGTGATATCTCTGATTGGGACAGCAATTATGTTGTGAAAAGAGAACAGAGAGGACTGTAAAGACAACTCAGCAATAACGGCACGCATTCAGGAGATCAAAGAGAAGCTTGGAGTGATTTAGATACAGTTGTCACAGACAGCTGCCGGCATAATCACGCTGCCATATTCGTCAGTTGATGGGCTCTGATGAGCAGCCCGTGCATAGCCAAATCATTATTAGATCCCCATTGTGATAAATGTTATTTATTGCTGTCAAGCAGCATTAATGTTTAATTCAGGATTGGGAAATGAGCAGGGTAGAGCCGCATGGTTCGACCCATTCACGGTCAGTTTGTGACAAAGGGAATGACTGAACACCGGCCAGACAAACTTCATCACCCAGGAGAGAGGACGGTGGAGAGATGGGTGCTTAATGGCTCTAATTTGCATGTGTTTTAAAAGGGTAATGAAGTAATATGATGTTTGTAATGGAAATTTAATTAACCTTATCAATCTCCTTTAGAGAAAACAAATGCGATGTGAAACACTTAAATGTCTTTAAGTATTTATTAAACAGAAACTTGGAATAATTCAATTGAATGGGCAGAGCTCGTCACCACAGATGGCTCGGAGGTCTGACCAGGAAAAATAGTTCAACATGAGTTTTATACATCAACAATTATTATTGAAAGGTTTGCCCCTTCCCCCCCTGCTCCTCCTCGCAGTGTCCTCCTTCCCTCCAGACAAGCCTTGATGCTGTCTGGAGGATGTTGTTTGGCTGCGGCCCTGAGAGCAAGAGTGAGAGGCACAGAAAGAAAACAAAACGATGTGATCAAAAACAATACCGAAATCAACCTGTTATTGCTTCACACGGATGGCGCTGATGAGACTGGGTCAAGATGAACTGAACTCCGCTTTCAGAGTTCAGCTACACATTTAAGAATAAAGCACTTATGATAAATTTCCACCACAATGTTTATCTTTTCTGAAGAGTTTAATTTCTGCTGGCAGAGACCCAGAGCACACCGAGACACAATATAATGAACAGCAACGTAAATATAGGCTGGGGTACGTGATGGTAGCATGGTAGCAGATGTGCAAGGGTTCAAGGGTAGAGGGAGGCGGGTGTGTGTGTGTGTGTGTGTGTGTGTGTGTGTGTGTGTGTGTGTGTGTGTGTGTGTGTGTGCGTGTGTGCCTGCGTGTTGGGGGGAAGGTGGTTGTGGGTCATGCTCAATGATTTATTCATTAAGTTCACTAACCAGAAGCCTGTGTTTATTTGTTGACCCTCACTTGTAAGCTAGAGAGACACTTAAATCTCCGCTGATCATCCCATCATCTCTCCATTCCCATTCATTATAGCACTGTGATTTGTGTGCAAGAGCAGTGGCATTACACGAGACGTCTCATCATAAACATTATTGTTGCATACATGCAACATGCAACTACATAATTTGTCTTTCGCTTTGCACCAACTCAAGTGTTCTCAAACCGGAGGCCGAAGGAAAAATGCTGCGCAGAAATTGCCATGCCCAAGAGGGTCCTGGCTCCTGAAATAAGATGATGATGTAAAAGGGGTCAGCTGCTAATCTTTATTCCCAGAGTAAAGCGCTCATTCATTATGTAACAGTTTGCATTTGTATTCAGGGCACAGGCCCAGGGTGCAGAAACATTCAAACATCCATTTATTTTTTACTTCTACTGCTCCCTTCTTTTCTCTGGCTATAATCTAATATCAAGCCACTACAATAAAAAGCACATGAGTGAGGAAGTCTTTATTACATGTTGCATAACAAATGAATGCTTCAGAAATGCACTATATCAATAATGAAATCCCTTTTTTCGAGGTACCAAATGAAATCAAACTCTTGCTTTGATAATGAGCATGCAGAGGCTTCTTTAGAATAAAACATCTATTAATGTTATCATTTTAAATTCTGCAGCGTATGTCAATGCAGATGGGCTATCATATTTAGCACTAGAAAAAAATCTAAGTTTTGAGGACAAATTGCATTTGTTGTAAAAATAACAAAATTACCTTTTGGTATTTACTTATCTTGTATCATGTTTCTAAATAGTCGCTTTTCTTACTATCAAATCTACAAACATTACCCATGTAAACAAACCTTTAACAACATCACAATTCATAAATCCTCATGATACACATATATAGAGATATTAAAAATGAAGAAAAAAAGGGGGAAATATCTTCAGTGCAAACAAACAGAAGGGATGGTACAATCTCTCTCGAGGGGTCTCCACAATTACGGATTGGTCCTTTAATTGACTGGGCTGGGGAGAATCTCCCAGATAGCTGGTGTCAGTGTCTCCGTAGAGAGACGGTATGAATGATAATCACTTAGACCAGATTGGAATGGCACAGAGCCAACCTGGATGTGCAGTTAAGCATCTCTTTACAGGAGGATAACATCGGCACTGGGAGAAGCTGAAGGGGTCCATAGACAGCCCCCTTTTCTATTTTCATCCCGGCTTGATAAAGGTGCCTGACATCATCTAAACAGTGAAGCCCATTTGTAACCAGGTTACCAGTTATCTTTCATCTGTAATTGAGAGCATGCAGCTCGAGTCAGAAGTGTATCAACAATATAAAATGTTGTTAGCCTTCCATCAAGCAGCCTCTGAAGGGAATTAATAGCTATCATCTGAGGGAAAAAAGGGCCTCAGACAGACTGGAATGGGGGTTGTGGAGATAGTGAAAGATGTTTCCCTGGAGCTGTTGTTATTACGGCAAAAAGAGTGAGAAAAAGAGACAGAGAGAGAAAGATGTGAGCACATACAGTATATTGCACATGCACACACTCAAAATACAAACTTTCCTTCAACTTGACTGATCCAAAGCATTCAGCAGCCATAGAGTAAAAAAATAACTTGTGCGAATGCCATCTTCTCAAGTTCCCAGTGCAGCTTACACAACAGATCCAAGCTGACCTCGGAGAGGGATTTCTTGACATGTACTACATGATGGACACACATCTCCTGCCTTGTAAAACCACCGGCTCGATGCTGAGAGGCAGAAGGTGTGTCTTGTCTGCCAAATGCCCACAGTGTCACTTACTGTTTGTGTTTGAGTCTGGCTCCTTTTTAAATCATCATAACCTTTCATGGAAAGCTTGAAGCACACACAAATATCGCTAAAGTACTAAAGAAATATAAGCTATAAGATACTTACCATGCGGTCACACTCACACCCAGTGAAGTGTTGACTTCACCCATCAACATGCAGCTCGTAAATCCAGCGAGTGTAAGGAGGTTGGATTTGATTTAGTATTATGATAATGACAGCCCCGTTCATGGCTGCTTGATGTGCACTTTGCAGCTCGTATTGACATAGGTGTTATGATCTAAGATGAGCCTTTTTTTCAGCATGAATAAACACAACTCGTGGTCCCTATTGGCGCCACGGTGCAATATTATGAAATATTTTTCCAATTTCATTTGACTTTATTTTTAAAGAGAGGGTGAAATGAGAACCTGCCACAACAGCGCAGCGGCATTGTAAAGCTAAACAAATGGATTAGAATGTACGAAATGTTTACACTGAAGGCGGACGAGTCTGTGTGCCGCAGGCAGTCAGCAGTTTGTTATAATGGGAATTTCATTCTTGTCTTGTTTGCCTCGGAGCTGAACAACTCCGGTGCTCTGCTTGTGTGTGCTCTAATTACAGACAAGATTAGAGCGGGCAAATTAAACTGCTACCAGCCACTGTTTGTAATTGCCACAAGCAAATGTTTGTAATTATGAACAGATTGCTTTACTATTGATAATTAAAACAACAACACAACTTATTTAATGACTATTGGGAGATGCCACTCTGAAATTGACAAAGCAGAGCAGAGAAAATTATTTTCACTCTGACTCTCTCGCCTTTTCTTTTCTCCGCCACTGCTCTTTTGTCTCCTTGCGCCTATTTCCCAATGCTTTCTCACTGTAGATGAAACGCGTTTGACTGGATTTGCTCCAGACAAAACAAAGACAGTAAAGTCTGTGTTGATAGCATTGCTGTCACAGCGCTTGTTTTCCCCTTTAGCAGTGATTGTCCATTGTCTGTGTGGTAACTGATATACTAAGCAGTTGGTATTATTAGTTGTGCAACCATGATTATAATCCCCCACCTGTTGTCAGCTATTTGATACTGACACACAATATCAAGCTTAAGCAACTGACCCTGTCGCTCCGCTGGCCAATTAGCTGCTGTATGAGGCCACTGCCAACACTGCAGCAGCAATACTAATACTACTGCTACTAGTAGTAATAATACTATATATATAATACTATACATATATATATATATATATATATATATATATATATATATATATATATATATATATATATATATAGTATATAATACTACTCCGATGTGAAGCCTTCAACCTGCTACAATTTACAATGATACAAAACACAAGGACCATTAATCCCCATCAGTGTTACTGTTGTTGCTATGCTCTTACTGTTCTCTCACAGCACATTTGCAGTTTATAGTGATGATGGTGGCAGATATTGTGATTATTAGCTATTTCTGTCACAATTGGTTACCTAATGTCAAACAGATGCAAATAACAGCTGATATATCCAAACAAAACTCAGAGCAAAACAATCTACAATGATTGATAGCGCTACAGGTAAAAGGGAAAATATCTATTTTCTATTTTGGGGTGAACTGTCCCTTTAACATGTGATGCCACCGTTTGTCTTTAATGTATAATATATACTTACTGCACTCAGGGAATAAAGTGACTCTGATCCAGAAGGACTTGTCTCCCATCTTTAAGGCCAATCCTCCCATCACATCCCATTACCTCCTATATTCATTATCCTCATACTTATTCCTTGGGTGTGTTTGATTTGTATGTTCTAGTAAGCTGGTCTTGATAAGATAACAGATGGTGTTTCATCTTGTCATAGACCTGTAGCAAAAGTGCCAGGAGTTGTGATGTGTTTGATTTTATTAGAGATGAGATTTAGCACATACATGCTACATTACTGCAACAGAACTCCCATTTCTCATCTGCAGGAGAAAATGAAACTGTGATGAAATGTAATATAGCCCCCCCTCAGGCAGAACTAGAGGGACTGGGAATTGCACCACAATAAATCTAATGGATATTACTGCACTCAGTGTTCTCTCTCTCTCTCTCTCTCTCTCTCTCTCTCTCTCTCTCTCTCTCTCTCTCTCTCTCTCTCTCTCTCTCTCTCTCTCTCTCTCTCTCTCTCTCTCTCTCTCTCTCTCTCTCTCTCATCTCTCTCTCTCTCTCTCTCTCTCTCTCTCTCTCTCTCTTCCCTCTTTCCCTTTACCCCCATCCTTTTATTCTCTGTAGCTGTGCAAGCATGCACAGACTAAACACACACACACACACACACCACACACACACACGCGTATATACACTGTGTGGCATATACAAACTTACATTTGCTTGAAGAGCCTATCCCTGCTTCCACAAAAAAATCACTTTATATTTACCATCAGATCCATTTTAGATCTGCCTAATGGATTTCAATTACCAGGTCTAAACTTGAAAGCTAATGTAGAGGCCTCTCTGCTCTTGCTGCATCCTAAAAAGCACAACAATTCAGAGAACAGAGGGGATACATACACAGTTCATTATCAAAGCATTATATAAAGAAGAGGCTGGCGCAGTGGAAACATGTTTTTATAAAATGCTCTGCACCATTACATTTGCAACAGAATGGCTTATAATTCAAGATTCAAGATATTTTTTATTGTCATATGCACAGATAACAGATAGTTACTCTGTACAATGAAAAGCTTACTTTGCTAGGTCCTGCTTACACACATAATTAAAATAAACTTAAGGTAAAAAAAAATAGAATTAGAATTAATAATACAAAAAAGCATTGCTAAATGCTATAGTATAAGAACATATATAAAATAAGGTACAGAAATATGACAACAGTATTGCACAATCAGTTTCACTGAGTGAAAAAGTGCACTATGCATTGCTACAAATATATCAAGTAATTGTGTCCATTGCTATAACAACAAAAAAAGGTATATTAATGTATTCTCAAAGTAGTGCTTTGGTTACTATTGTTGTCTCATTTAATCAGCTATCTACAACATACACTGTTGGTCAAAAACAGGCTTTTTTTAAAACAAATACAAGACTTTATATTATTCAACACTGCCTGACAATGCAGCACAAAGACTAGCATGACATGCGTATCTACTATCCTCGTACAAAACAAGAATGGCTATCAGTTTCTGACCTGCCACCCCTCCTGTGGTAAAGTTCTGTTTAAATTATGGGTCAAATGACTACCTGCAATTCCTATGGGGTTGCTCTGTAACACTGAACCCACAGAGAAGCATTACCTGACTCAGCACTATGGAGCTTTACTGCCAGTACGTTATGATTCAGTCTCACAATTCAACAACAACGGTGCCGCTCACAGTAGGCAGATGTTTTCAGAGAAAACGCTCTAATAAACTTACCAAAAAACAGCTGCCCTTCATTGACAGACAGACACATGTATGCTACTAGCTATTGAACTCTGCGTAGCACAGATAAATAGATGGACAGCCATCTTTACCTCAAGAGTTGATGGAGACCAAAACAGAGCTAAACGGAGAGTGAAAATTGGACTTCAATTCGTCAGGAAAGAAGCACGATTTCAATAAATGCTACTGACGCTCCGTGTTTGCTGGATCTGTAAAAGTAAGCAACTGTAGATGAACACGTTTGGCATAACAACTTCATTAGGTGATGAAAGTCTGTCAGTACTGTTTTTTGTAGCTTGTTGCATTGCCAAAAAAGATGTCAATGCAGGATTAGAGTTAAAAAGTATAGTGAGTACAAGTGAAGTTAGAAGCCTCGCTGGAGATGACCTATATGGAAGTGACCTAGATGACTCTAATTAGGCACCTGTAGATTACTGCGTGTTTTCACATTTGGTCTGCCATATCTTTTTTTCCCATCTGATCTTCTCAATTTTCATTTAAACTACAATGTTCAAACATACTTCAAGTGCTTTGGGCATTTATTTGTAAGACAGTCATTCATTTTTTACTAACATCTTGCTCAGAACCAAATCGTTGTATTAAAGGACCATTAATTGGCAATCTCTGGTTCCTTAACAAGACTCTTAATTATTGCTTCATTGAACTAATTCAAGCTAATGAGTTTAAAACCCATTGCGCTCATTTTGAGACAAATATCTAGTGTGGTGGATTAGACTGAAGACCTAGCTTACTTTGAATGAACTGTAAAGAATGTCATCAACAAACATTTCCTAATTCATTAATACCCCTTCCACATAAATATAATTGCGTTGGTTGAGACCTAGCCAAATGTGATAAAATACAAGTTATTGAAGAGTGAGTATTCCGTATATCGGTGTTACGTCTTATGTCAGCCATACTGTCTGGCATTGACCCTTTGCACACCATGTTCAGGTCCTGTTGTCCTTCTACCATATGCACTGTGTTAACCAAGTTATCAATATGTCTCTTAAGCAATATCACCTCGGCACATTGTTGTATAAAGTGCACATGGCCATTAAAGGGATTCTGATTAGCTTTGCATCAGTGAGCCCTTGCCAGGATCAAGCGGTTCTGCTGTCAAACATTGCAGGACACACAGAACTAGATGGAGGTCACAGCTTGCTGTTATTACTGTTGTGTTATTCTGATTATATCAGTAAACAAAAATGCTTTTAAACCTAATGGGAGCTTGGATTGCACTTTTCAAAACTAGCCTGGCATGATGGAGCGCTTAGCTAATTTTTAGCTCAACATTTTGTCTTATTTTATGCACTTTTGGTTTGTGAACTAAGCTTCTCGACATTAAATATATTTCCATTTGTCTGTGTTCTTGGAATCTAGGGTCAACGTTTATGCCTGGGTTCAACAAACGAGTGCTAGAACAAAGCAGGTGTATATGCTGAATATCTTGTGTGAATATAAAGAATCCAGAAGGTAGGATCTCTGTTGTCTTAACAGATGGTGTAACACCTACACTGCAGCAGCCAATTGCTTTTTTGTTCTCTCGAGTATTTATAGCGAGCTCAGCCAACCTTGCCAGCATTTCACCTCCATGTGCTGAGAAAACTCTGTCATTCTTGATAATTGCAACCAAGTTAATGAGGAGAGGACTCGTTTATAGTATAGTTCTTAAAGCTTCATTTGTAGTTTCTTATGCCAATAAGAGATACACATATTGGTTTTAGGAAACATTATAGACTGAGGCGCACTGCTTCATTCCATCTTGATATGTCTTCATTGTCAGCCTACTGTACACTTGCAGAGCTAATGCTAATACACTGTACCAAATGCAGGTAATGAGCTACAGCCTCAGTCACGTATTATTTAATAAGGCATTAGGCAAGATGTTCATGTTCACAACCAATTCAAAGTGCTATGTGAGGTGCATAAAGATGATGTGAGCATGAAATGAAAAATAAATGTGAGAATATCGTAACTAATCATTATCATCATCTGTCACTTTATTCATCTCAAATCTTTTAAACAGCTGTGCCTATCACAGTGCCACATAATGACACCGAACTAGGCACTCCAATTAGGAAAATAACATTGTTTTATGCAGCACATAAAGCACAGGAAGTACTTTAAGAATATGTATTCAAGTTTAAGGAGATAAGGTCCATCATGCATGAGAAATTATGCATTTTATTTTTGACACAATGATACACAAGTTAAGATATAGTGGTTCGGTCCAATTAAATGTGTGCATGCACTGTATCTCTATGATGTTATAAACTCCCACTGATATGCACTACTAAAACTGCAAAACCAATGAGTTATAACCAAATAGTGTTTTCTTGGGCTAGTGCATGATTCCATCAATGGTCTGGTGTTTGTGATTGATTGATTTGTAAATAGCACATCCTTCAGATGAGACACTTCAGATTGAAAACGGACGTCCTGTTGCTTTCAAATGGAAGGTGTGGATGAAGCGTGCTGGGAAGGACTATTTACTACTCTTTAGCTTAGTACAGACTGTGCCTTACTGGCATGATTGCCACAATCACATTACTAACATCCAGGCACATGATTTGCGGGGATTAAATTCACATTTCTATTAACTGTTGCAACTATTTGTCTCCATTAACATTGTCATCCAAGGACAAATTGTTCAAGGTGGAACAAATACCTGTGTGTTTGTTATATTACATATGAATAGTGTTGCCAACTGTCCCATATTAGACAGGACGTCCTTTATATTGAGCTGAATTGACTTGTTCCTTAGTGGACCTTGGCATGAATAACGTTATCTTTTTGGAAACTTTGTTTTTGACAGAGGGGCAAGCTCATGGCCATCCACTAACTATCTTAGAAACTGTATTTATCATATGACAAGTGTGAAACAGAGAAAAGTGTACAGCGATGCTCTTAATGCAACTTTGTACTGAAGGTCAACACATAAGTGTGCTGTCTCTGATAGTGGAGATGAAGCAGTTAATGACACAATGCCGAATCTGACAGTGAAATGTATTTATAATTCACTGTCTTGACAGGCGAGGCCTCACTTTGCATTGTGTCCACGTCGCCACGGCAACAGAGTCTGACAGCCCCATGTCAAAAACAGGTGTTCAATATCTCCCTCAGAGTTGAAGGGTCTTTTGCTTTGATCACTGAGCGCACACACAAGGTCAATAGTTAAAATTCTCTTGAAACCAAGAGAAAATGTTGTGGACTCGGAGGAGTCAACAATGCTGCCCGGCTTCATCGGTCCATCTTGTGCCTGCCTCTCTATCCTGTGTCTTCCTCTTCGCCATTTGTTTCCATTTTCAAAGGATCCATGGTTCACTTACTGAGATGCCGCTGAGTGTGCTCATTTGCATTTAACAAGAGATCAAGAGTAAGTGGCAGACACCTCTTGAAATTCATCTAATTTGCTCCGTAAAACTATTGCAACCGTGTAATACATCCCATATTAACATTGTAATATGAGGAGCTGTTTAAGATTGCTACATGAGCTAATTCCGTACATTTCATTTCACATAATCAGCGAAATAATTTGATTATTGATCACTCTGATAAATGTGCATCAGAGGAGGAATAAATGAAGTAGCTGCCAAATAAATTACCTTTTCCAGCAGTTGACTTTAAAGGCATTTTCCATCAACGTCTTAAGCCGTTTGTGGTGATGAGACAGTGTCTGGAAGGAAATTTAAATCAATATACTCTATATTAGAGCACTGTAGCATCCGCAATCTTCAATACAGTACTGATTGTTTACTTTCATCTTTTACTGTGATTGATTTATTTGCAGATAGAATTATTCTTTTTTTTGATTACATATTGGATATTGGCCAAGCATGTCATCTTCTCCAGATATTATTGAGGTTCCTACCTCAATCCAACCACAGCTAAATGTCAAGAAAAACCTGTTGATTGTTGCACATTTATTTTTTTATTCCATTTTCAGTCCTGCCTTTTGTAAATCTTCATTTAAAAAGGTAATCCATCACCGAGCTCCACCTTTCACTGAATTGACGCAGATGGACACTTGCCTGTTACCTCACAAGAAATCATTTCAGTGGTCACATATGGTATGAAAAAACATTATTAGTATGACATGTATTACATGCAACATATTATATAGACTGATGCAAATATCTAATATTGATGCCCATCCAAATGATCACTTACGACCAACCACAAATGTGTGGCTGTGTCTTTGTCCACAGAGACACTGCCTGTATTTTTTCTGTTCTTATTATTTTGCTGTGTTCGTAATATTTCTGGGCATTGGCAAAGAGCATTTGGACCCCATGTGGGGGTGTAAACCCCCTGCAGGGGGTGCAGCCCGTTTCCATCCCCAGGTCAAACACAGAGGCTTTTGTCACGCCACTCGACGTGTATGGTATGGCTCGGGTTGTTACACCGCTCTGTGTGTTTTTATGTGCTTATGTATATGTGTGTGTGTATGTTTCTTTTCTTTAGTTCTCGGCAACGCGATCTGTCTGAGCAGAGGGTCCCACCTGCAGCTGATGTTCCAGCAAGACTCCATACCTGTCAGTACTGCTGACAGCTGCAGCAGTAATCATTAACTTGACTGATATGTGTTATCCCACAATACAAGTCTTATCTGAAAATATTTCCAAGAAGTCAGATAAAGCAAATGAAAAAGTGTGATCATAAACTAGTATCACAGAATAACAGGAGACAAAGGAATAATAGGCCTAACAAGATTAAACAATGAAATACAATGACAAAGGAATAAACGTGTAAAGTGACAAATCCACCTGACCTCCCAAAGCTCTACTATTGTATCTTTAAGCTCATTGTTTTGGTTTTTCAGCCTGCAACTTTATTATTTATTTCACTCTAGCCGATCGTATAGCGTCATGTCGGCTCTGAGAAGGTGACCAGAAGCACAACTCCAAGGCAATGCTAATGTTGCTACGTATTTTCCAGATGTGTTAATAACCAAATATATGCTAACAAGTGTGTATGCTAACAAGCTGTATCAACTTAAAACGCGACATGTAAATTATGTTTTTGTGGCTTGTTTCCACCGTCTATAAATCTGTTGCAGGTTAAAGTCATCTCTAATAAGTGGTTCCACGATTAGCATTAGCCAGGTTAGACTGCTATGTTAATCACAAGGTGTCACAATGTGTGCCTGCCATATTGTATAGATAATATTGTATATACACCAGAGAAAATGACAACTGGTAAAGTACGATGTATTTGATGATGGAGCTTGGCTTGAGGTGGCAGACTATAAGCATCTATGAGACAAATAAAAATGTTCTGCCCACTTTTTTCAATAACTGTGTGCACTGCGTGTATGTTTTACAGTAACAGTTAAATCAGTATGCCTCATTAATACAAATAAATAAGAGGAACAAAAAGAGTATTCTTTATATTTGAGAAATGTCAAATATCTGTGGGGGGAGGTCAAACTCAGGCCTTTCATTGTATCTTGGGGATAGTTGGCTTCCTCTGGGATACACACATTCTGGGCTGGACATTCACATCCAGATGGCTGGGTCTGACACATGGCTGAATCAAATATATTTAAAAAAAAACACAAAACCAGTTTATGATCATTGACCCTGCACTCAGTACCTTAAATGTGTGGACAGTTGGTGATAAAAGGCACCCACTGGTTCTCAGACTGGGACAAAAACAACACAATGGTATAGCTGACCTATTTCCCCCTCAGCATTTTAGCTAATGTAGAGGCAGCTCTGATGTTCTCCTCAAATATAACATATTCAATAACCTTTGTGGATTTTTTTTCTCAATGCCAAGAACAATAAAAACAAATTGAAAAAAAGCTCAAGAGGCAATCCAAACAGTGGTGCAATAGCATGAATATAAACCAATCTTCTGTTTTGATGAGAACACTGAAAAGCAATCAACCTATTTTCCTCCCTCTAGTGTTTACGGAGAAACTGTTCAGTATGCACTGGAGTTAAGAGCAGGGTCAACCAGCAGCTGATTTATGCCTGTGTGAATGCAAATATTTTGAGTGCAATAATAATAATAACTCATGAATTATTATGGGATGAAAACATGTCCATCAAAACAAATAAGAATAAGAAATGCTTAAAGCTAACATACGCGCACATTTTGCATGATCGCATAAACTAGTTTCCAGAATTCACAGGGTTTGACGCGCGAGTGTGTGTGTGTGTGTGTGTGTGTGTGTGTGTGTGTGTGTGTGTGTGTGTGTGTGCGCGTGCATGGGGGTGGGGTTGTAAAGGGGGGTTAATCACCCTTGTGAAAGAAGGAAAACCTACAAACAAAAGCGTTCAAAGGCCCTTTCATATGTTTTCTATTGAAATTTGGTGAATATTCTGTCACCGTGCATTTGAAGTGATTGCTGAGCATACAGTTCAGAGAAACGCTCACATTTGGGCCACTGCCTCCGCAGTCTTTGTTGTCATCTTCATTGTGCTTTGCTGACCCTGCACTTTTCTAAAGAGCAACATCCCACACCTCCGATTAATGCCTCATTAGGCCTGATACTGGCTGTGAGCAGGGGCGGCGAGCATGTCTTACGTCCATTTAGGCACAACTCCCACACCAACTTTTACCATGGAGGAGAAATTATCACGAAGCCCCAAACCTGGGTACTGTTTAACTCCCCTTTTCTCACACCCTCCACTTTGTAGGAAGGCCAGAGTGCACCTTCGGGTCTTTTTATTTGTTGAGGCTTATCCCCAATCCCTTCATGTGATTGTTTAACAATTCTATACTGCTTTCAATCAAATCAGCCTCCATGAAAAAAACTAAATTGACTCTTACGTGACCAGTAAATGTGAGGTTTAACTTAGTGTATTACTCCATAAC
Organism: Myoxocephalus aenaeus; assembly: GCA_038501785.1. Lineage (NCBI taxonomy): Eukaryota > Metazoa > Chordata > Actinopteri > Perciformes > Cottidae > Myoxocephalus > Myoxocephalus aenaeus. Next base: position 3,126,907 of record JBAMJR010000151.1, on the reverse strand, counting down.
CATGCATGTATAACATATACAGTAAACTCTACTGCATAGGAATATATTCCATTGTACCAAATAAATGCTTTTAAAATGCAGGATAGTCATGGGTGTCACTACTTTCAGTTTATTTTATTGATTTAAGAAAGTCTGGGAATCTTTTGGTGTTTACTTTGTACGTAAATATACAGTATAAACCTCGTACCTCCAAAATATAAACTAAACAACTAAGTGAAGTGTTCCTTTCGGGGTTCAGCACATTTCTAAAGTTAAATAAACAATCTAATTTAATTATCATAAAATAGATTGGTTTTTTTGGGTCATGAAAAGTTTACATTTTGGAGATACATGGTTATCAACAGACAGTAACAAAGGAAACAAGGTGATAAAACAATTATCAAAAAACCTAGATGAGATTTTTGTTTTAAACATACTTTTTTAAGGACTGTGGTGCATAGCAGCTCATTTGCATTTGGCCCCTATATTCTCTTCACTTTCAACAACAATGTGATTTTCACCAGAGCACCCCGCAGTCTGGATGAAAAGAGTGTAAACTAATCTGCTCCCTCAGAAAATAAGATAATTACATCATAACATATAGAGTGTATTTTGGTTAAAAAGTTATAAAAACACATTATCTTTCAGTGCTTGTGGCCTCACAGATACCAGCACACTGTAGTGCAGCTGAAGCTCGGGAGGTAGAGCCCAAATGTCCTTAGGCAAGATACTGAAACCCAAATTGCTCCCAAAGACTGAGTGTATGTGTGTGCGTGCGTGCGTGCGTGCGTGCGTGCGTGCGTGCGTGTGTGTGTGTGTGTTTGTGAATGAGCATTAGATTAGATCCTGATGAGCAGGTGGCACCTTGTATGGCAGCCTCTGCCATCAGTGTGTGAATGGGGTAAATGTTGGCATGCAGTGTAAAGTGCTTTGAGTGGTGGGAAGACTAGAAAGAGGCTATATAAATACAAGTCACATTTACCATGTTCTCTCTCGATGTCCCTTATTAATTATAAAAGTGGATTTTATAATTAATTCTCCCCTCCTGTGCATTTTGCTATTTTGTAATGTATCATTACCTTTCTATTTCCAAGGACACTGTCTTTTGTATTATTATGCTGTTTGATTATGTGTACCCGTTTAATATTTTATATCCCGGAAAAGAGTTCTCATTTATTCATTTCCCACGCTCATGTGCTGACATTAAGTTGTTGTGCAATTAGCTTCGACACAAGACTCTATCTTTCATTTTCTGCTTGATCACTGGGGGAAAACATAAGTATGAAGGTTGTACTGGTGTCTGCTGAAGGTGTACTATACAAGCACGAGGAACATTGACTAATGAGGGTGCCGGTGAAAAACTGTCAATATGATAAAAACAAAAGGTCTCAGTTTACATTATTACTGTTGATGTAACTGCAAGCTACATACAGTGTTATTTTCATAAAAACACACAGTACACAAAAATATAACATTTGGTCCCAGTTTTTTACTCTATTTAGAGTTCATATTTAACTCTACATGATGATATATTTACTTGAATTGGATTCAACTCTATACAGATTATTTTTTTGCCGTTTTTCCTGTGTAGGTTTGAGTGCAGTCCCCTTCAAGACAACACACTAGAAGAGCAGACCGAATAAAAACGGCAATGAACTGACAACAACACAGATGTATACACTGCTCAATACCATATATTATCTCGACTGATGTATATTGATTGAGTTTAGGCAGGTGATTGGTTGGAGCGGCCATGTTGTTGTGTTGAGAGATGGCTGTTTGACCAAAGGCCTCATCTTTCAGCCATCCTCAGGAGGACCATCTAAGCACACTAACGACCTGCTCACCTCATGTCCAGGGTTAAATAATCAGTGCTTTGTTGCTTGGAAGCATGGTTGGTATCAACTAGAAAAAGCGTTGTCAATGGGTAGGAATTAAGAGATTAAGCTGTATCACAAAAAACTGGGTACATTTCACAGTTTCATAACTGCTGTTGTCATGGAAACAGGTACAACAGAGTGGCTGGTCTGCACAGCCAATGTTTACAAATTTGTAAGTCATGTTAACAAGCTGAAGGTTGGGTTGATCATTAACTAAAGGAGGAAGCGTGCATTTGTATTGTTCTGTTCATCAAAACAGAACATGTCTCGACAAATGTTCTTGTTACGTAACTGTTCTGTGACGCTGCTGCCTTCCACTCAATGCCTCGTGCAGTAATTTTATGAAAAAGATAAGAACAATGCACCTTAACACATTTTTTTTAAGCAATGTACAACATCCAACAACTGTTGCTCAAGCTTAACATCCAACAGTGGTATTCACAGGGGAAATACTTGAGCAGTGCCAATCAACAGCAACTCTGGAGCATGTTCGAAAAGATTACAGAAGTCAAATGGCCTTTTCTCCTATTGTGACTGTTAAACTGGTCTTGACAGCCAGTCATAGACGTTGAGGCTCTATGCTGCCTTCACCACCCACCAAATCTATAAGCTAAGGAGGAAAATCTTTGAGGTGTTAGCCTGAGAGTAGGGGCCCTGAATTTCTCCCTAATCCCGAACCCTCCCCATCTATTCATAAGAATCATAAAAGCCATTCCTCAGTACTGCACGGCATTATCCCCTTCTTTTTTTTTAGCTGTGGTGGTCATTTGTCGTGTGATTAGCAATGAAAAAACGAGCCCAATGTGAATTAAAGAGAAATAACAGCGTGGTGAATGACCTGGATGTCGGTCAGAGGGAGGAAGAGGGGGCCGGGTCTGTTCCAGGCAACCATGCTCACCAGGACCCAGACAATGGACCCCGTCGGCCCTGATGCGGCTTGACAAGTGAATGACATGCTGAATGGTTACCATGGAGACAAATGTGTTGAATTTTATGCATGCATATTCTGTTTTGATTTTTTTTCTCCTCCCCCCACTTCTTTTTTTTCATGGCTGAGGAGATTTGACTAATGGTGTGCTGACTCTAAACAGTGCGCTGGATGGGGCTGCATGGGGAGCCCCTCTTTTCCACAGCTTCACCGGACATTGTAGCCCAGCTTAATGTTAACGCCTCGGAGAGTATTAGCTTAGCGCAGCTAGAGCTCGGGAAGGGATGAGTCTGTGTGAAAAGACAACAGTGCATTAGCTCAGAGAGGCAGGGGCTTTCCCGTTCTAATGATCTAATGACAGATTCTCCAGCCCACTTTGTTGGACCCCATACCCTGTGGATTGCTGGGATACTTCATGCACCATAAACAACCCTGTTGAGACTTTTGTATACATTCCATATTTATACATCATATTGCTGTGCAACACATCTAACAGTGGCCTTTTCAACCGATGTGTGTAAATATCAAACAGATAAAGGAATTTTTTTAAAGAAATATACCCTCAAAAACAACAACCATGTTATCGGGAAATTAATAAAAAATAAAGATATCTGTCTTTGCAAATGCACCCTTTAGATTGCTACAACTTATATGGATCAACTAAACTACACATTTTGAAGTGCCGATTTTTTGCACTCAGCAAAACACAAAGGTGTGCTTTCTGAAATCAGGGCCACTTCTGTGTTGAAAATGATAGCTCCTCTGTGATTGTTAAAAAACCCAGAGTGTGAATGTTGGTTAATATGTAATGTATTGTGCAGCCTGTTATCAGGAGCCAGATAACATATCTTAATGCTGTGATATTTTTAGCCTCTGAGTTTGGTTTGTTTCCAGTTTGCATTTCAGCGCAAGGACAGCAGCTAACTGTGAATAAGAAGGTGTATAATGTTCACAAGAAAAGCACAGATCTCCTGGCTGGCTGCGCTGAGTGTGGGTTAACTCATCCCGAGAACAGATTATATGCTGTGTCGACCCTCACAAAACCCTGTTGATGAGAGGGGAGAATCATCACAATCTTCCACAATACTTTGATCAGACACCCAACACAATGAAACGGAGCGCATGTGTAAAATAGCCCCATGATGAAACTGACACCTGAAACATTTTTCCCCCCAGCACCAATTTATCATTCTCACTCCTGGATAATAGAAAGCAATCTTCCAACCCATGATTACACTTCTCAAGAAATTGTATTTCATGTACATGCTCTGTGGACAGGATGAATATCTAAAGTGCCAATCATGGAGTGTATACACTCAAACGACAGTAATGCAAAAGGATACATGACAGTGCATCCTCTATCTTCACGGAGAAGGGATATATATTCTGTATCAGCAGCAAGAGTACACATATCACAACATGGCAGTGATCTGGGGAAAATACATTTCTATTGTTGCAGCGTACACACCTCACCACATTATGTTCAGCCCACTACACATAGTGTACACATGATCATTTTACCATGGTTCCGGAGCCACATTGATTTACATATTGATAACACATGTAAGAGTTTCAAAGTCCATCATTTGAAAGGTATCGCTCTCAGCTCTAAGATGCTATTAAATGCTATTTTTATGAACGACAACATTGTGCCATTAAGGTATTTTTTTATATTAATTATTGAACAACCGGCATCAATTTTATTTCGTACTAGGGCTGAAACATTTTCAGTTTTCTTTATAAAATCTTGACTTGATAGATTGAAATAAATGTTCAGTGTCTTAACACGATGTATCACGTAAGCGGTTAAGCTAGCTACCGTTTACACAGCTGTAAAGGGGTTATGGGGGGTGGACCGGACTCTCAATCAGGAGAGCGCTGTTCAACACCACATTTTGTTGCCTAAACCAAACTGTTTCTGACAGTTGTTTTAAACCTATGGGGTTTTGTTGCCTCAACCTAACTGTACATCGTTATTTTAAACCCAACCATGATGCTTTTCCTTAACCTAACCAAGTTGTTTTGTTGCATAAACCTAACTGTCATTTTGAACCTAATGTCGTCCCAAAATAAAACGTTGTTCAGTGACACAAAAAACAGAGAATTTGTGTCCCTCCACACAAAACCAATAGATTGCATTTCGTGACTATTTCACGAACTGCCATAAGACTGTGTTGATTATTAACACATGAAAAAGGAAAACCTAAAGTGTATCATCTTGCAAGGTCAGAATCAGATCCGTGCTGTCTGTGAAGCTAACGTTACCATTAGCTCAAGCAGCTACAGCGCAGAACTGTTAGCAGCACCATTGGAGGCCAACATTCAGAGTTTATCGTCAGACATTATGCACCGGTTTGTCACTGTTACTATAATTGGCTAACTATATGTTATTAATTCATATAACAAGACTTTATGAATTGATTCATTTATTTTCGGATAAAACTAAGAAAGTTGAGTTTTCTCTGACTGTCTGGTATATAAAGAAGAGAAATCAACTGCTTAAAAAAACATTTACTATGAATAAATGGCTATGTATAAACACAATAAGTTTATTGTTGGTACAATTGTATCTTTTTTTAGCCAATGTAGACAACAAATACAGCCTGTATAATTACAATTTAAGCTGCAACCACAACATTGTATAGAAAAATCACAAATTTTTTTTTGCCTCAATTTGTTCAGCCCTTTTTTCTCCCAGTCTCTATAAAACAGTTCTCATAACTAGCCTACTCAGGGTTATCTTGAAACATCATCGTTTTATATAATAATTTGTAAATCATAATGGTCTCCTTCTTCAAGGTTAGTAATGACAAAGTAATGATATTGGAGGCATAATTATAATAACGTTAGTAACAATGTCAAGCCATTTGTTTCTTTCACACAAAAGGTCATTTATGTTGTGCTTCCATCAAGCCCCTTCAGACTTGCCCTTCACATTTAGTTGCTGCATATTTTTGGTATATTCCAGCAATCAAGGATTATAACCTTATTCATTACAGATGTGTGTTGTGTTTATACAGACTGAGAAGGAGATAGAGGGAAGGAGAGATAGAGAGAAATATGGGGAAGGGGGAGGGGGAGGAGAGAACACGCCACTGAATGTCCCAAGCCATTAGAACAAGGGATATTTCTGGTTGACTGAGCAATTCATTCTCGACATGTCACATTGAATTTCTTCCATTATAAAACACTGCTGCCTTCTCCACTCCAAAGGCAGATTGCCTGCACCTATTTCACCCAGTGAAATATTGCTTCTCCCTTCAAACAATCTTTTTCATCCCAAAGTTGTGAAAAAATGTTTGAAACAGTGATTAGTCTATGTTCACAGTGCACAGGATATTCTTTTCAGGTTTTTTCTTTTTTTTCTTCATACTTTTGCCGACTGCACAAGCTCACACTTGATTCAATATGCTCTGTTCAAATCTGATTCCTTAACACGCTCATGTATGTAATGTGTGTACATCATCATCAATTCTGATGTGATCCCATATTCGCTGTCACACGGTCCCTGCTTTTGCCATCCATTTGAGGTGTTATTGATGTGATATTAGGCATCGCAGAGACAACAAGAATCAATTTGTTACTGTCAGCCGTATAGAGCTTTGGTGCTGAAGTCAGAGTTTTACACTAAATCTATCTGGTGACACATGATGCAAAGAGGGGGACGAAGTCTTTTGGCTGAGCCAGTTGTATGATCTCTCTTTCTCAGTTGCATCTTGTGCTTAGCTCCAGCACTTCACAAAGAGCTGATACGGGAAGCCTGACTTTGCTCTGTGCCTCTGACAGTTCTGACAGACCGGCAACAGAGATTGATGTTGCCCAGATAGAAAATAGAGGAAGAATGGCAATTATGTCAGCCTAGGAGAAACATGTGTCTGTGCACTGCAATACAAAAGGCCCTCGCTGCATTGTTATCGTTCTCAATAACCCAAGGTGTGTTTGGGAGTAAATGGATAGTCTAGAGAGCATTTCATCCTTCATACCCCTATTCTCCCTTTTCTCTTCTTCAATTCACCTTGTCTTCTCAGTCTCTTGTCTTGCAGGCAATGCTGCCTTTTATATTGCTTTTTCAATGCCTTTTATTTCAAATAGTGAGAATTACATTTCCTGATTCAGTGCAGCCAAGAACACAAACACATATATAAACTAAAAGACTACATAAGGAGTTACATAAGATGTATCATTTATATACACGTGTATTTCCAGCTCATGTCAAAATGCATTCTCTTGCTATTTGAATCAAAGTGGACTGCAATGGATACCATGCATATCATGAGGAATAGTGAGACTTGAGTCATGCAAGCACATAGCTGTTCCTTCCCAACCAGTCACAGACAACATGGTCCAAATGCCCCATACAGAAAAGGATCTTAAAGCTTTCGTTATTGCAAATCTCAACTCCGCCACTCAAGAACACATATTGGATGAGCTCCAAGTCTTATTTCACATTCCAGCAAAAGGTTTAGCATTATAAGAAACTTCTCCATTATATACTGTATTCTGATTTCATTTACCAGCACTGTGGAGCTATTCATGCTTCAGAAAACACAGCCATTTATGAAGAATTTAACGACACAGTTCAGTGCTTGTCCAATCGAATAGAGTTGGAAGGGATGAGAGAGTTTGTCAGGGCCGTGGTGAGTCTACACTAATGGAAATGACAGTTTTGGAGAGAGACAGTAGAAGGGTCATGGCTCGCATCCAGCCACCCCTCTGCTTCTCTCCTGTCCAAACTGGCTGCCCTCCTGAGCCTTGTCTCGCACAACTTAATGCTGGACTCTAGTGAAAACACTGCATTTGTCCTGACATAATTACTCTGTGGAAATCAATTACACTGGAAAAATATCAGTGGTGGAAATCATTAAACTGGTTGTCACCAGGCACCATCAGCAATTAGTTTTGACTACTGACCGACTGACTGCACATGTTTATTTACAAGATGGTCTGAAGTTGTATGTTTGCTGTAGCTTACATTAGCAAATGGCTTATTTTGAGAGGTTGCATGGACACGTCATTTATTTGATGGTACTATATTCTTTTTTCACTCTGCATGACAGTCTAGGATGCAGGACGCTGTGAGAATTGAGCATGGAGGATTTGAAATTAACTGCTTGCTACAAATCAAAGATGTGTCACTCAACCACGGACAGCCCCTAGTTAATTTATGAGCAGAGAAGAGCCTCTTTCTCTCCCAGACTCATCTATATCAGCAAATGGCACATTTATATTCAGCGGAATATGAGGTTACATTTTGTTTTACACCTGTGTTGACATTTAATTCAAAAGACAACGGCCAAGAGGGCAAGGCTATTCTCAGACCCATTTTAATGTGTTTCAACATCCAGCCATCATAAAAATGAGCCCCGATTTTATTGTGATAATGGAAAAGTAGACAGGAAAAGTGGATTTGGAATTGGTTTGCACATAATATCTTGTGCTATAAAAATGAGATTTGCAGCCATAGAGGAAAACAAATCACGAGCCTTTCTTCAGTTATTGGACCATGGATGAGAAAATGCAGTTATTTTAATGTAGCTAGAAAATTATGCTGTGTTCGCTGTGTCCGTTTGGTTGCTCACAGCAATGTGATTGTCAGGCAACAAACATCTGTCTGCCAAAAGACAGTTTTGGAGGAATTGAGAAAATAATAAATGTACTCTTTTTTTTCCAATTTTTCTGTAAATTTAACACACAAATGTAAATCAATTTGAAAATGTGAAATGTAAAGAAATAGAAAGAAAAACACCAAGAATATGTATCCAGCCAGCACGGCCAAACTGGTATCTTCAAATTTGTACAGACTAGTAGATTGAAGTAGCCTGCAGGTTCAAGCCTGGAGCACTTATATTTGTATGCAACGGGCAATATGTAGATTTAGATTTGTGTCTCAAGGAAAACAACCCTCAAGCAGCACAGTATTTCATGTTATGCTGAGCATTCAGTTGCAGTGGGGCATACATATTCATGAGGATTCCTCCAAACCCATGATATAAACATAAGAATATGGCCAGTGACAGGTATTAGAGAATGGTCACATGTGATCAAATAGAATAACCTGTCTTTGATGTTGCAGAGGTTTCAGCATTATTCACGTGATTAGAGGACATATATGGGACAGAATATGACTTGTTAAAACACCTCCCCCTCTGTGGCTCTTCCTTCAGTATCAGTTTAGTCATGGATGAAGCAAAGTAGAGCTCAGATTGGCAGGGATGATGAGAGCTGTCAGTGGTGAACCAACTTTTGCAAAAAACAAGTTCATGCAATTTTATTATTTCTCAAAATTAAGACCCAAAACTCCCATAATACCTTTTGGTCTATTCAATTGACCATAGTCTAACAACTACTCTGCTCCAAAGACTCATGCAATTGTTTCTGATTATTTAAATGCATTTTCAGGCTGGTTTTGTAGATTTTTAGCTTGTCATGGTTATATGTTGTGTAATAGTGATATTCATTACTCAGAGAGGTTGGACGTTGATATACATTTCTACTTATGTTAAAACCTGTTGAGCTAACATTAGCAGAGTACGTTAGCACATCATTAACTAGTGTTAGCACATATGTGAGCTACTTTGGGTATACACTGAAGGTCTTCATATACTGCTTCAGCTTTTTAATGATTGAAACAGTTATGATAAGGTCTCCGCTGCTTTACAGGAACTGTGTTGTTCCATAATTTCATTGTCTTCTGGCTCGATCGCCAGGTGATGTTGTGGCTCACTTTTGCACTGTAACCAGTAGGCTTCAGCTTCTATCTTTAGCTTTTTAACCTGTTTTCACATCTGAATCAGTTCGACATCTTGAATATATCCTTCAAATGCATGTTAAGGACCCCTGTGTGCTTTTCTCTAAAATGTATTTACATTTTTTCCAAAACTTAAATATTGTTTTCTATTCATGGAGGGCAGTTAGTGACAGTGTGGGCTCCATGGTCGGGGAGCAGAGCTTAGCGAAGGTTCAATGTTCCACAAACTAAAGCAGGTAAGTGTCATAGAATTAGTAACTACCACTAAATGTTTGCCTAACAAGACTATGCAGCCAAACTAGCGGCTCTGTTAGGCTGTACTTACAGAAGGCACTTTGAGCAAAAAACTAAAAACTCAAGAAAGAGAATTTGTGTCCTGCCATAGACCTGTGATCAACCTTTTTCTTTCTTCTAAAACCACAACTTTCCCTTAACCTTGACTGTGCCTAGTTGCATTGTGCTAATAGAGAGTGATAATCGTAAACACTGGCTTTGGTCGTCAAAAAATAAATAAATGTTGGAACTGAACCTCTCCCTGGATATTTTCATCCAATGCGGGTGACAAAGTTGTTCTGTGTACATGTGCAAAATGTTTACAACATGGTGGTCTGGAGCTCACAAAGAGTGAATATAATAACTTTTTAATTTTTTTTTTGCAATTACCCCTTCTTCTTTCTCTTTCTGACACCTTACTGTCCTCTATCAAAGCCAGACAAAGCTATCACTTCCTGCCATGGTGGAAGCCTGTCTTACTTTACACAAAGCACTTTGCTGCAGCACTGTTTGAAAATGTCTTTGATGTTCGGAGTCACACTCATAATGACCCAGAATCAGCTAATGGTACAGTAGCATGACTCAAGGAGAATTTGGATATCTATGTTTGAATCAGATCTCACTCAAATAAATAATAGAAGCAAAAGGCATGTTAAGAATCAATACCACGACTCAGCATTGGATCCGGGATGGATGAAATGTAAATGATACACACCTACAATGATGTGCCCTGATTGATTTTGTGGAAATTTCTTTTAAATGAAAATGTTCCAAGCTGCTATATGATGAACACTATCCAGTTTAAGATCCCCGTTTGACATTTCACATGATGTAGACTGTGTATTGATTCACACTGTATGTGTTAACATACCTGTGATGTTTCCCCCCCTCCCTTCCATCATGGTGTTTTGACACTCACACTGTGCTGAGAATAGGTTATAATTCGTGTGACAGGTGACAGTTTCCCTTTGCTTTGTATAGGTGACAATTACCCTGTGAACACTGTAATTTACATGTGAAGCAAAACAAAGACCTGCTTCTTCTCTGCTAAAATGAGACAAACAAAAGAAGGTTTGCGCTGACATGTTACTATAATAACTGATTGTGTTCTACAAATAAGAGCCTGGAAATATTAATCATCAAGCTTTGGACATTCATGACAACAAAAAAAAACATCACACTAGACCATTTAGAATATGTGCCGCACTATGGGACACATTAATAACATTTTTAATGCGCAAACGTTTTTGTAGTAACAGATGTTCTGTCAAAACACACAGTAATTAATATTTGTGTCTGCATAGAGGTACATATTTTAAAAGAGAGCAACAACACGTGGAGGTTTGAATGATTGCCTTTTCATTTAAGCCATGAAACGATGGTTCTGATTAGTTTACAATTTTAAACAACTCAAACCACACTAAAGACCAAACAATATTAATATGCAAGTCATTACATCAACAGTAAATCTACATATTGTCATTATAATGAAGTACATTTATCTAACTTATAATTTAAAGGCTCAGTTCACCCAGATCACAAATACTTATGTAAATTGTATTTAGCAGGCTTGAGATACCTGCTTCTCAGATGTCACCTGTGACTTTAAAGGAATTTAATTGTGATGTTTACAGCATAACAGACATTTGGAAAACTCAACCACAACCCTATTGTTTATATATATATATATATATATATATATATATATATATATAATGCGTCAACGCAGCAAACTATTAACGGCGTTATATTATTTGATCATGTGTTAACTCGTTTTTTGTTTGTTTTTGGGAGGGGCTTATCACTGCCGCACACAGGTGCTGCACTTTAAATCTCTCCCACACGGCGCAGTTCAGACCTGGTCATTTTACGGCTCTCCCAGTCCGGCCCGCGTGCGCCTCACAGAGCATTAATCGCGCATGCGCAAAGCCGCCGCTGAGATACCTGACAACTCATTCTACCAGACTTCAGTGCACTTGTTCAAACACAGACCGGACTTTTCTCACTGAGTAAGAAACACTGAACTGAACAAGATCAAAAGCACTTATTGCTTTTGTATAAAGTTGATCAATTGCTGGTCTTTAACATACATCTTTAAGGTAAGCAACAAACTGAACATGACAAAAGAAGGAGTGGCTTGTCCCTCACAGGGACCCTTACTACTGAAGAGACTGTTTATGTTGCTACCTGATAAAAGACAAATGTTTCTTCTTCAGCATGATATTAAGCTGTTTTACATTAGAATAAAATAGTCTATAACATCTGAAAATAAATACAATATTTAATTGAATGGTCAATTGAAAAACAAATTAAATACATCTTTTTTTTCTTCCCTAGCATATATTTTTGATGTATATACTGTTGTTAACTTGCTGTTGCTCCAGAGTGCCTGCTATATTGTTCTGATAACATTACTTTAAAATAAAAGCACGCAATACACTAGTTTTTACTTCATTATTGAATTTGGCGCATAATGCGATTAATCCTAATATATATATATATACACATACTTTATGCTTAAAAGCTTAATTGAGTCAGTGGGCCAGTGTTATGACCCTGTATCCCCCCTACACATTGATATGTGGATTACTGTAACACAAATTAACAATAAACCCCCCAAAAAACCTGAGGAAATCTGAAAGTATTAAAGGAAAACTGAAGCATATAATGTAATTACCTCCCAGAATTAAGGGAACGTCAATCAAGGGCGTATCTTGGAATCGCTTAATGGGATATTGAAATATCCTCTTCCAGCATGTGGCATGGAAGGCAATCTCTAATTAGCACGAATGACAAGTGCTAAGATGACTAATGCTACTGAGGACAGGTTTTAATTGAGAATAATATAATGAAGTGTCCTGCAGATTAGTCCGTATGCAGTCCTTGTTGCTTATTGGCCACACAGGCACAAGACTGTAATAAAAAAAGTCAGCAGTATGTCTAGCAACAAAAAGGTTGTTTTGTACCTAGTGCACAGGTGTCATTCATTACACAAGCAAATCATTTCAATTTGTGTGCAACACTTCACGAGGTTAACTATATTTGCTTATTGGTTTGTTTCAATTCAACACACAATAGGAATATTAAGCAGGACAGCAGGATCCATTGCTATTCATAACATCTAACATCATATACTACTGTTTTGCAGATGACATTTGGTACAGTCTACCTACAAGCAGCCTCGGAATACAACACTATGTCCATGAATTAAAAACAAACAGCAGCTGACATTAATTGTATCACACATGTTCATGTGAACAAATCTATGGTATGAGTGACTGCAAATAAAGTAAGAATTAAAATGTATCTAATCTACCTTAAATGGCTAATCTCCCTTATTATTACAGATAAGTGTAATATAGGTAATGGCCCCCAAGGACTCAACAAAAAATGGTGGTTGGAAGGAGGGAAAAAGGGAGAGGGTGGGTGGTGGTGGCTAAAGTCATTGCAGGAAGAGATAGGTTAAGATGCTAGCTGTTGTACTTCGCATGCAGAGGACTGTCAAATCGGTCTCAGTTTGGTTCCAATGATCAGTGGTCGAAGTGTCCTAATATTTGGTTATTTGAACTGTCATTGCTTACTTTTTTTGTTTAAAAAAAGCAGCTTCACTACTCGTCCTCCTGACTGTGCTCACATGTGAAGAACGGGTCAGTCTTGTCTTGTCTCGTCAACTGTAATGCATGTTGACCTTGTCGATTAATGAGGTTGGTGCCGTCTCCTCATCGTTTCGTCAACGTCTCGACTGTCATGGAATAAAGGTTGATGATGAACATATATCGTCATAGTTTACGTGAATACAATTAACATGTATGTAGCATACAGTGAGGGTTAACCTTTTCAGTGAACATAGCCTGCAAGATAATACTAAAAACAATTAATTAGTGCAGCTTTTAACACTCTTTCATACAACACAACTCATCCTGAGCCGATTTGGCCTTCAGAACTGACGCGAACGATTTGATCGTTCAGCCTTTGTTTCATTCCAGTGACCTAATCAATGTAACGTGACTCAATGCAAACAGTTTTGTAAGGGAATGTCTTCAGAAATAAAAATAAAAAAACATTCGCATAGCGACATGTATTAGACTGAGATCTTATCTCGGTGCGAAACTCTTCTTATAAATACTAGCGCTCCTCTTGATGACTATGTTGCAGCTATTATCATCACTTAAGGAATCTATCCAAGGGAGCAACAGAAGGATAGAGCTGATGTGTAATGACTTAAAACTCATTCTGTACAGAGAGACATGTTCTTTGAGCTGCTGAACAGATTATCACTGCTGAAACACCATTGATTAGGTTTTATTGCTTTTTTTCCCTTTTAACCTCACAGCCTTTAAAGATTTTAATAAAATGTGGATATAACTGAAGAGCATAATTATTATCACATTTTATATGGGACATGTATTCAGAACAGTGACGGAAGTTGAAAGCGAGTTGTGGAATGGTTTGCTATGAGGTTTGGAGTGTGTTATCTTCTCATGTTTTCTGTTTCTAGCTGCAGGCCACTCACTATCTCTGAAAGGGTGTCAGACTAGAATTTGTCAGCATGTGCGTGTGTGTGTGTGTGTGTGTCTGTGTTTGTGTGTGTGTTTTAAGTCTCAGTGGAGCGGCTGTTCATTAACGCTCCACAAAAACGTCTGCGCAGTCTTGCAACTATACCTATTTTGCCTTAGCATGTACGATGTTTTCCAGAGAAAAGAACACTTCATGCGATAAATTCAATTAATTGTTTATGTGCCTTGATTTTTGTATCATGCTTTTTTGTCAAAGAAATGCGGTCCATTTCTTGCTAAATAGAAAGAAAGAAAAACTAGTAATACCCGTCACAAGGAATAGATGTTTTTTTCTATGGAACAAAAAGTGTGGTAGAGGTAGTTAATTAACCCTTTCACATGTTTGATTCAGTAACAATGGCTAGCAAGTGTGCAAGGCCCCTGCAAGTCAAGGCAAAGTGACCTCATACTGCCAGTGCTGTTCAGATTTCTGATGAAACCAAAACATGTAAAGTGAAAGTAATCAAAGTGGTTTTGACAGAAGCAAATTTGGAGCCTCAGGTCAGCTCAGAATTTGTCATCACTATTAATTCATTGATAACATATTAAAAGGGGTTGTGGAAAATCGACCTGTTCACACTTCCAGCTCATCCAATAGATTTCCAGGAGCACTGACCCCTTTGTTGGCAAGATGTCACCTGAAAGGTGCTTACCATACCAAAATAAGCTCAGGTACAACCTCATGTTAGTGCTTGCTTTCAGTGATGCACAGTCTTGAACTTGCTTTCATTGTTTTACAGTTTTAATCATTGTCATCAATGGTTCAGCCGCTGCTTTCCTCTTTTGCTCTCCGACTAATATTTGACCTGCTTGCATCCTCAATTACCAAAATATTTTTACATACGACCTGACAGTTCAACTATTTACAGTAACATTCAACAGAACTTTCAACGGCTTTCAGTGGCCACATGTTGATTAAAACTTCAATTGCCTCCATTTCTTACTTTTCCTGACATTTCAACTGCTTTCATCTCTTACTCTTCAACAGGCTACTTTCAATCTCTTATTGTTTAACTGAGAGTTCATCTGCTTTCAGCAATTACACTTCGGCTGGCACTAACAGCTCAATGTATCACAACTTCAGCTCCTGCATGTCAGAACTGGAACTTGAACTCGTACTTTAGTCAGCATTAACGCTAAAATGAATACGCTGAAGGACTACTCATTTCTTACACTCAAACTGAAACTTCTTCCAGCACATCCATTTTCACTGCTGTTTCATTTTCCTTCACGAATTGTATTTTGACTACCATCCAACGTTTTTTTTTCCAGTATTTCCACTATTATAAATGTTCTAACAACACATTTGGACTGCAAGCACAGTTTTTTTTTTTCTCCAGAGAATTTAGCCCTTTCCAGTTTCGCAAGTGACAAATAAATGTCTTGTGATTTTACAGACACCTGGAATTTTGCTACTGAGGCTTTCAGGGGGTCTTAAGTGTCAATCAAGGGATCTCGGACCCCCTGAGACCCCCCTGTATTTCACACACTGAATCCACTGTTTATTTATTCATCTCTTCATAAATGCTTGTTCTTTTTTTTATCACATCACACTATAACATAGTTCTGTTTGATGTATGCACGTGTCTGTGTGTTTGTAAATGTGTGTTTGTAAATTAAACACCATCTTTTAGCTGCAGGATGCATGTTTTCTCCATGGGTGATGGGGATTGTAATCCTAAAAGCTCTGAGCATGACCTATGCATCCAATCAAACTTAATTTAAATACACAAACATGTCTTCAGTGGAACTTCCTGGATGAACATCAGACTGCAGCTATTTGTGTCGCACACTGACAGAATCACACTTAACATGAAGGGGATTATACAGTAAATAAAGATTATTAGGTTAATTAATTATTTTGCATTTATTACTCTTTTGTGCCTCCATATAATTACTCTGCACCGTTTTAATTGAATCTGAACAGGAGCCAGCAGAAGATAATTTGTTTTCACGTTACCAAATGCTTCCAGTGTTGCCAGGCTGAGAGGAAATGACATATGGTAGAAAAGCATAATTCATCTGGCTGAGACACTGATACCTAACCATCAGAAAATAAATTAATTCTGCTCCCTGGCTGCACAGTCAAACAACATTAAAAACAGGAATAAATAACAACAACAGCAACAGAAACACACACACACATACAACGCACTTGTGTCATATTGAAAACCAAACATCCAATAACCACGCTGAATTGGGAATGTAGAGGAGCTTGCTTATCTGATATGCAGTGTGTGGGAGGCTGCGTGGGTTTTTGTATGTGTCTGTATGTGCAAGAGTGAATGATATTTGATTGGGTGGGCGTATCAGTGTGTGTAGTATGTGAAATCATTGCTTCGTTATGCATGCAAGAGCCACTATCAAACAGGAACATTACGAAAAATGGTTTGCATATGCATCAAAGTGTCCATAATTACAAAGTAGATTTCTTGGTGACTATCATGGATTGTTGACCATCTTTAAGAAAGCACTGGAGAGCGTTCCAATGAGGATTATCTCCTCCAGCACAGCACAGCAGAGTTTAGCTCTGTATGTCATTG